>OY284480.1:24634778-25062788 GCA_958336345.1 Dorcus parallelipipedus | reverse complement strand
GGTGCAAAAGTTAAAAAGGTGGTGCATAAGGGTGCATAAGGGGTGCAACAAGATGCACTAAAGAAACTTCGAAAATTTTCACTGGGGGGGGCTGCGGTTAACTTGGCCCCTCCCAGTGAAATTTGCCTGCAGTTTCTCTCCTGGAGGGGTGCAAAAATTTATTTTGGTGGTGCATAAGGGTGCATTAAGGGTGCAATCATTTGGTGCAAGAAAACTTTGAAAAACGTTACTGGGGGGGGCCAAGTTAACTGACCCTGTTGAAACTAAGTTAGTAAAACCATTTGATTGTATTTGGTTAATAAATAAATTATTTGATAAATTAACAAAATATTTCTATTATTTTCAGAAAAAAATTAAGGATTATGTGTAGGTAGTTGTAGAAAAAGTGTAGTCCACAAGTAAAGTACAGAACGTTTGAAATTATTATTATTATCATAAAGTCGATTGTAAAGTCATTAACATTATTAAGCGTTAAGGGGACCTTACATATAGACGCCAGTCACTACTCCACTACCTTCACGTTCCCGTCCAGTTCCTCCACGTCCCCAATACTGGACGCCAACATTCTGGCCTCTCTTTGCTATTCTAATCACTTTGCAGAGAGGAACCCCCAGAATTTTGGCGTCCTTATGTAGGACTCCCTTTACGAATTGCAATATGTTTATGGCCATCATAGCACGTTAAGTATTTCACGAGTTTGAAATAATGTGAAATGTTCCTATACCTATATATTTTTGCTGCGCGTAATATACTTCTTACAACACTTGTTTTGTTAATAATATTGTAGATTGAATTCAATTTTATTTCTCCTCCGTAGAAGTTTCTTTTTCCATTTTTTGTCTTCAGTATTTCGCTCACGTACTTATACTTGCCATTCAAGAATTTACTGGAAGCCTTTGTGGTGTACATACAGACGACAGCGCAGGTTATTATGAACTCTGTGCACCACGAAGGATGCAGTTTACTTTGCTCTTGTTGCGCTTCCGTCGTTAAATCGGCGAGTTTGTCCGCCCCTTGCTGTTTATATACGTAAATGAGCAGTGTTTCGTATCGCTAAGTAAATCAACCATGAGATACCTACCGTACACTATCTGCATGCGAAGGAGAACAAACTTTATAATTACAAAAGATGGTATATTAGTAAAACTTTGAGGAGGCTTTGCGTTTATTTTTAGATTGGAATCTCAACTGTACCAGTCGTTTTAAATTAAGGGGTTATTTTAAACCGTGAAAGTTGGCATTCTGATTAAAGCTGTCCTGAAAGAAAATGATGTTTCTGGAGGACTGATCAATGCCTCGATAGAAGTGAAGGGAACTTTATCATGTCATGCTAACAATGTTCCTCTCTTTGCAGAGCACCTTGGATTTATAGAGGAAGAAGTGGAAAACCTCTTAAAAACCTTTTAAAAGTTGGACACGCTGTATTTTCAGGAATTCTAGAATGGTTATGAAGCTTTGAGGGCAATATAAAAGTATTCAACATCTACTCTGTTTTGAAATACTTGGGCAAGTGAATTAAATACGAGAAGAAGATGCGTCGAAAAAAAAGGATGGTTACAAACTAGAGAAATTCTGGCTTGACCGAGGTGTTGACAAGGTCAGAGAAAACATTTTCAAATTTTTGTGGAGATAGAAAGACAAAATGAAAGACATCTTCAGATCCTGAGACGATTGCTCAATGACTTTGATCATGTGGTTCAAACGGAGGAGGATGCTGCATTATTAATTTTATCATTACTTGAAGAACCGTGGATACTTGTACACTACTGAGCAGTCTGATAGGATTTGACTATACCGAGCAAGGTTTTTACCAACCATTTATTTAGTACAACGTTGTACAACAAAAGATACAATTGTCAAGTCTGACGATTACATAGCTGCATTAATAAAATTTGACATGAATGATCAATGTACAATTGAAGAATTTGTAAAGTTAATTGTACACTAGTTTGCAGGAGATTGGTCAAAAGGATATAATGAAGTTAAATGCATCTTATATAATAATAGTAATATATTTATCTACGGAATATGTCTGGTCGGTTTATCAAGTAGAGAGCGAATCATATTGTAGTGGTTCGTTACTGATTCGAGGCTTATCACAGAGTTATAGATTCTTTTAGTTAAGAAAACCAACTATTTTTCTTTGTGCATTTGTAATTTTTTAATTATGAAATTACCAATAGATTTAAATATTAGGTTTTTCGGAAGAAATGTATTATGTCTAGAATTTTTTTATTCGAGAAAAGTTGGGTGATATCATCGTGGAATACAATTGCTAGCAGAAAGATGGCAAATATTATATGTATAGTTTAACCGAAATTTATATACTTATGTATATAAACATTCTGAATTAAAAAGAAAACGACATTTTTTTCCGAACAACCTAATAAATTATTTACGATCTTTGCGAATCGTTTACAATTTAATTGAATAATTTCTAGTTATTTAAAAATTTTCTTCGGTCGGTTTAAATACCTCGACTACGGTCGTTGCGAATCGTCTGCAAAATATTAAATTGTTCTTCCTCTATAAAATCTGTTGAATGCTTTAACTACGATTTTTGCGAATCGTCTTTAAAAAGCATTCATTAATTAATACAGTTTTATTTAAATGTCATGGGTAACTGTCATCGACTTGTCAAATTTTTTATAAATGTATAATTTTTATTATTGATCTGCTTCCTAGAACTTACTTTGACATCATTTAATTATTTCTTTCTGTAGAGTGTGACTTTCTAGTATTTAAGTTAGAGAAAATTCAAAGAAAAATCAAAGGTAAATTATTATTAGTATCGATTTAATTGAACAATAAGTGAACTGAACGGTTAGTGAAATTAAATTGGTAAATAAAAATCAAAATTTAAGTATTTGGTATAAAAATGTCAGCGAGAAACTAAATTAAATGAAGTTGAAAATGGAAAATGTTTAAATTCAAAGTTTAAAGTGAAAGATTCTTAAGCCCAGTTGTACAATGTCAGTTTAAATTTAAGCCGAAGCGTAAACCCATAACAACGATTATTTCAATAATTATTGTTAAGGGTTTACGCTTTGGCTTAAAGTTAAGCTGGAATTGTACAACTAGGCCTTAATGAGATGTTTTCAGTGAGTGCGTTTACACGAACGTCTAAAGAGGTTTTATTACAACCAACGTTACTAAAACCGACGTAAATAGTCGTGTAAATGAAATATAACACCCGTTTTAGTAAAATCGGTGTTATGCCTCATTTACACGATCATTTACGTCGGTTTTAGTAGCGTTGGTTGTAATAAAACCTACTTTAGACGTTCGTGTAAACGTACTCAGTATGTACTCAGGCAAATTGTGAATGAAATTTTTATTCGCGAAAGGTTTACTGACACCTCTTATCAATATTTTTCTCCATACCAACGATTTATATGGCAACCATTACTTTTTCTTAAAGTATTTTTCGTAAAAATTTTGTTGCTTCTGCTAACGAGGTCCTAAATGGGGCCGAAACAGTTGTACAGAGGATGCTCGAGGATCTACTGCAATCTAAACCGATTTGCAACAAAATTTTTAAAAACTTTCAATATGCTTTGACGCTTGGCCGCCTTGTAAGGAATGACTTATTATTAAGTGAACTAGCTGCAATTTGTCAATCCTAACGCAATGTTAGGACAAAAAGTGATCGCAGGATATCGCGATTTAAACTTTTCAATGTTTTTCGTGCATCTGATTTAATACTCTAATGCAGCGATTCTCAACCTTCTTAGCTCCGCGAACTCTCAAATAGTAAATATAAATAAAATTAATATTTCGCGATCCCCCTCCTATAATTTTATGTCGCTGCATTTAATAGCGACGGGTATGAACGTACATGTATGACGTCATAAAATGATTTCTTTATTGTTTATGCTATTTTCTCGACTCCCCTTTAATATCACCGCGACCCCCAGGTTGAAAAACGATGCTCTAATGTCATAATTTATAAACTTCATGTGAGTGTTTTAGTGTAATTTGTCTAATTTTGACATGTAAGCGCCCGGAAAAATCGATCGTATATTTTATTCGAAATTTTAATTTTGTTTTTGATTCAAGATTACTACGGGTGAAATTCAATCTCTTCCATTTTCATATAAACTTTCCCAGCAGATAAGAGCTGAACAGGAAATACTGTAGACATAACAAATGAAATCGCGTTGCTCGTAGACCAAGCGCGTACGCCTGCTCCCCGCCGTGCTAAATTAATTTAAAAGCTGGTTGAAGTTGCCCCTTGGTTTAGGCAACTTTTGTAACGCCTGTAAGGTAAACGTGGAGAGGTGGAAATTTTAGGGTAAACATTTAGACTCGCGGGTGAAGCGAATGCAAAAATTGAAAAGAAGTCTCCACCCAGCCGCTCAGCCGCTTCAGAATGCGGTTGTTTTTGCCATAGTAGTTTAACCTAGAGTCCCCTTCAGGGAAACAAATGTATGGGTGTGTGTTCTGCACGCAGCGAAAACCAGTCACGATGACCAGAACCAAATCGACAGCCTCCAAGTCACCCCCAGAGTCTGTTGCTGAGTTCTGTTTTGATAACGCAATGTAATTGTTATCTGATATACCATGTTCCGTTTATTCTTCAATATCTTCTTTAAACTTAAATTTTACTTTCATATATTTTTTGTACTTGTTTATTTTTCTTTTTGTATCAATTTAAATTAGTGCTCAATAAATAGCACACGAGGGATTTTATTTATTGTACAGTTCTGAGTTCAAGATCATCGCGTCTTCGAAAGCCTTCGAGAGTTGAAAGACTTGTTAATTATTCAATTAAATAGGGTTGGTAATTCCCCAATAATTACCTGGTGGCAGCGAAATTCTATTTCTCCAAAATTATTATGATTTTTAATGCATTTAAATATTTATTAAAATTTATTTAAATATTTATTAATTTACACCAACAATAGCCTTCCTCTTAATTTGACTATTTCTACTGCCTTGTCGGCAAATATCATTTACCAACTGTTTCCAATTTAAAACCTTCGAACTTCGGAGTCGTATTAGTTTAGTTGTAAAACTCTCGGCGCGTTATCGAGTGACCTGGGTTCGATTCCCGGATGTGACACAAAATTTTTCTGTCCTCCTGTTAGTGTTTCCTTCCTTATATTTATTAATTTACACTAACAATAGCCTTCCTCTTAATTTGAGCATTTAAAGAGCGCTACCTGCATGAATAGCAAATTACGGATAAGTGGAATTTTATCTAACTTCAAACTTTCAATAATAAAAATCGGTCGCTCCCATATTTGGTGCCGCAGCGTTGGAATTTCTTTTTTTTTTTTTCAAATGAAAACCAACGTTTAGGAAGGCACATCCTTACAGACATATAACAATAATTTTCTTATGATGTATACGTTTTGTAAGTACATTTCTAACACATATCTAAACAGAAATATTCAAATTTTGATCAAAAATTATCCCAATAAATCCCCACGATTTATCTTGACTTTTTTCATAATTTTAAATATACTTTTAACGGCCATTCGTAGTCCACCTGGACGTCTTTTACCTACGACCTCTTCAGTCCGACCCGTCTTCCGTCTGGTAGATAGACCAGTTGTCTCTTCCTAATGTTCCTCGAAGGTTTCACTGGCCAATTCCTCGCAGTCAAAGGTTGGTTTAATTTCCCTTTAACCTTATCCAGAAACTCCGAAAACTGTATCTAATTTAATTTGTTCTGAACGTGTTGGGCCCAGGCTACTTCTTCATCTGGTATGTTTATCTCGATGCTTTCTTCATTGTTCGATCTTTAAAGGATTTGATTTGATTTGAATTTCAATTCACTCTCTACAGTTTTTGAGTCCAAGAACTTAGTCTTCCGATGGTGCCAGCGTAAAACTTCAATGGTGGGGACATAATTATTCTAAATTTAATAAATAATAATTTGTATTACCTATTACTTATAGTAATTTACATGTAAATCTGAATATCTGACTGTAACTTAGCAAGATAAATTACGGTTCAGGTTTAATAAATATTGTGCGATAACGTCGACAGTTATAACTCAAAACATAAACCCCCCCTCGCCCCTCATATAACTGTCGCATACGTCAGATAAAAAGATTACTTCCGTAGCCGTACTAAAAACCAAAGTTATACCTTTTATCTTATTTTGTGCCTGTATTATCCTAACCCATGATCGGGGACGATAAGTCGGTCGGCAAATTTAATTTTCATCAACTCGGACGTGACGAAATTTATTTCAATGTCCTCGTAAACGTATCGGGAATGGAGACTTTAAATAGGGGTTGTAAAAGATGATGACACGAACGAAACATCATAATCGTATCTTCACTCGTACTCGTATCGTAAACGGTATGTCCACGGCGTCTACGGAAGTCGTAAATTATTTTTTAGTGGTGCGTTGGTAGCCACTAAACGATAACCGGTAAGTGTGGCATCGATCGGGAATATAAAGGGAGTATTATGCGAGATCATATAGGGTCGAACTGTCCTGAGTCCTGACAGTCGTTACTTTATAGACGAACTTTTAACCTGACCAATATTTTTACCGTTTAGGTACCGATTCGTTGTAACTATAGAATTCAAATGGAATCTCCATTTTTTAGCCATTTTTTTAATAAAGAAGTCTTAGCTATTTTTCACTTTCATTCAATTCATATTCTAAGAATTGGATTTCCTTTAATATCACGAAGGAGAACAAATCTTAGTTAATCAGTCATTGAAGTGAATAATTTGTTACACCGAGAAAAGTATTAATTCTAGCCGAATGTGAATGACAAGTATAAAATCGGCCGAATCTTTTAATTCGCGGAAGAAGGGCGGCGTTATACTTTGTTGATACCGTATCGCCGAAAATCTAAATTTACATAATTTAATAATATAATACAATCTGTCAGGCGAGCAAAGCTTGGCGTGCCATATAAAATGCTAATGGCGAGAAGGACGCTGGAATTTTTTTGTTAAAAAATAAAATGAAGTGAGCATACATTCTTTGCTTTAATATTTTCTAATGTCTTTTTATTTTATCTCTCTGTGCAGTAGTTTTAAAATATGCAGCCCGTCGCTTTTTATTCAGAATTCATTATTTCTAGTATGTATATACGAGAATTTTTTATTAGTACTTAAAATGTTGTACAAGCTCATAATGCAAATAATATCAGAAACTTTGTCATTTGCTAGTTTATACTAGTTTTAGTTTGGTTAGACATTTTAACAATATTGCATTATCACTATTTGTTTGGTTACTATTAGGGGTATCAGGTGGTAATAAATTATCCATCTATTGTCCCCCATAATACATGTTACTATCTCTTTATTTTTATTTAAATTGTGATGCTGATTGAATACATATTAGTAAGCAATTTTATCACCACAATAAATCTGGTTCGATTTCGAATTAATTATAATATTTTCGCGAATAAAGTGAAACGTGATTTATTGATTATTGAGGTAATAAAATTTGCGTGTCGCTTCAATTCGCAGTCGATCTGTTTGTTATTCTCTACAGTTTTTCGGAAATAATAATTTCATACAATACTATATGTACGTTTTTATATAGAAACAAAATCGAATTATATGGGTCAGTATAAATGCAATTAGTAATACTTTTTTTTTTAATTTAAAATTTAGGCTGAGCCGATTTTTCCCTGTCATTAGGTAGCCACACACCAGCATTCATTCATGTCATTCTTTCCTACGACACTCTTTCCCTTCAGGAAATTGAAACGAAACAAATCCTGTATTATTGTATTAGTGGATTAGAACAGGATTTGTTTCGTTTCAATTTCTTGAAGGGAAAGAGTGTCGTAGGAAATAATGACATGAATGAATGCTGGTGTATGGCTACCTATTCAAAATAAAGATGTAATTATTTAAATATCTTCATTATTAACTGTGTTATTGACTTATTCTAAAAACCATCCAGTAGAAAATCGGTTATTTATAAACTCGGAAGCTTCGAGTTTATTACTTTCTGTATGTGCAATTTCTGTAAATTTTTAGACGCTCGTCGAAAATTAATTAACGCCAATAAAAGAATCAATTCGAGTCGTAAAATGATTTTATAGTGTGAAAGATTTTGATCGGAAAATGAAACGTCCCGGCGTAAAACTCCGAGACGGGTGCAAAGCAAAGCATAAAATTTTACTTCTTTCTTTCAGTACACACTGTGAGATTCGGTAATCTCTGCGAGCGATCGCAAGAGAGACACCATTTGAAGTCTTATTAAATGCGATATTAAATCGGGGCTCGAAGATGTGAAATCATCTGAATGAGGACGAGAAGTTCGCGAATGGCAAGAAAAAAAAACTGAATTACAAGGAACGTTTAAGGACATATTAAAAATAAGTGAAACCTTTCATTTAGATAGAAAAGATAATAATTGGTACTCCTTTACTTTAACACATACTTTGAATATTTGTTGACATCACAATTTTAATATTTTGTTTTGGAACATATTCAAATTTAAAACGGAGCTGACCAATTGAAAAAAGGCTAGCCCCCTTTTTTGAAAAGTCTTCAAACTATAAACTATAATTTTTTTTAAAAGATTAATTATGTAATGCCATTTCTAACAGTAAATTAGAAAAGCTAAAAGAAGTATGTTTACGTTTAAACATAGTTATTATTATCGTAATAATCTCGAGAAAGTTATTAAAACTTCTGTATTAACGCTAATTGCGTTTTCATGTCTCCTCCGTTCACGCACTAAAAGCCCGATTTAATTTTGGGACTGTCTAAAAATAAACACTCGAACTCGCGCATTTATTCCGGATGTAAAATATAAATACGCGGAAATTGTAAAAGGCGAGGAAACTTAAATAAACGTGGAAGAGGCGGCCTGTTGTTCGCTGATAAAGCGAGAATACGGCTAAATCCGAAGCAGAATGCGCCAAATTAGGAAGAGCTCTTAAAAAAGTAAGGCACGAAATTATATGAGTTTTCCTTTTTCACTTTCGGATGAATATCTATTAACTTTTGTTATGTTATGTAAAAGTAATTTCTGTAATGAGTTAATTTTGTATTGCACCCCTGTATAAAAATTACATGAGCCCATAATCCTTACAAGGAAATCTCAGAATTAAAGAAATTTTTCAAATAAAATCTAAAAGTCAAAAGAAAAGTTCCATTTCGCGATGGATTTATTGTGTCGTCTATTTTGCAAACAAATAATAAAACAAACCGTAGATAAGGTGGGCGAAGTCACTGGTAAATACAAAAGAGATTGTTCGCTTAGTTGTACACCGTCAAGAACTTGATGGTATTTATGTGAAAGACTTAAGACTATAGATCTGGAGTTCGTGTGGCTTAATCTACCTGATAGCTATAGAAGGGATAAATATTTACAAAGCCATAGAGTACAACATTCTGAAGCTTCCCCCTCCGCTGTGCAAGCAGAAGGAAAGGAACTCGCTTAATTGCATTGAAGATGAATTAGGCCTGACTCGTATTAATTAATTAATTTAAGGAATTAAGTTAACTGGAGGAATTAAATTAAAACAGTAATCATGAATCACACATTGGTAGTTACAGTGGAAAGCAAAAAATAGTAGAGAAGAACAGTTTCCTGTAATCAGTGGCGCACCCACGGGGGGGACTATGAGGGTTGAAGCTCCCCCCAGAGATAGCCCTTTCGAAAGAATTTTTTATTGGATTACGTGCAAGTACAAGAAATGTGCAAAAAATGGAGCACATTAACTTAATTTTGTTTTGTAATGTTGGTTCGGTATAAATTCATGTTATGTGTCTTTATTAATTAATATATCCTTGTACGTTCTTACAATTATTATTTTCAAGCACCCTTCAAGACAAATTTCTGGGTGCGCCACTGCCTGTAATTGTTCTTTCTCAAAGTGGTATTGTTTAAGTACGACTTCACAGATGACATATAAGAAGTTTGAAAGCTTTCAAATTTAACAAACTTAAAACTTCTACAAAATCATTTTAAAATGCCTTTTATAAAATGAAAAATGAGAAAGAACAATTACAGGGAACTGTTTTTGTCTACTATTTTTTGCTTTCGACTGTAGTTATTGAAAGAAAAGTTCAGCTTCGCGATGGATTTATTGTATCGTCTATTTTGCAAACAAATAATAAAACATATCGTAGATAAGGTGGGTGAAGTCACTGGTAAATACAAATGAGACTGTTCGCTTAGTAGTATACCAGACAACGGCTTGATGTACTTTCCAAAATGGTATTTATGTGAGTTAAGGCTATATATTGATGGCTTCAAATCAATACCACGTAAGTGTAAAAAATTTACCATTTTAGAGGAGGCACATAAAAGTGTTTCATTACTATCTGCAATGATATTGATAATAATAAAGCACATAATAATAACAAAACGTCTTCAAAAAAAAAATTCTATCGACGTATTTTTCAAAAAACTTCTTAATTTTTAATTGTATTCGACTTACGTAGTACTGATTGCTCTTTTTGACTTACGAGGTATTAATTCGAGACCATCGATATCTGGAGTTCGTGTGGCTTAATCTACCTGATAGCTATAAAAGGGATAAATATTTACAAAGCCATAGAGTAGGAGTAGGACACATTCTAAAAGTGTTACTGGAGAGGAAAAGGAACTCGCTAAATTACGTTGAAGATGGACCAGGCCTGACTTGAAAGTACTGATTATGAAAATGTTGAAACTTACATTTTCATTTTTTATTAGTACCTAAGTAATAGAAATCAGATTTTTCACATTCTTATATAATAATATTAATTCATTTCCTTAATTAATTAACTTAAGGAACTAAATTAAAACAGTAATCTACTACATCCTGCGTATACATTGATTAAAGATGTGATAGCATGACATCAATTCCGTATAAATCGTAAAATTTAACATTTCTTTACTTTATCTCCCAAGAGAAATCAAATCCTGGAGTTTTTAATTCCGTAGTACTTATGTATATGAAAGCAAGAGGGTGATGCAAGACGAAATTTTTAATAAATTGAAATTAGAAGGACTTTTGGCACTAATTGTACAAATTTGCGATAAATGCTTTTTCGACGGTGATTGTAATACGTATAAAATAAATCTGTCGCGTGTCAGTGTCAATGTAACTTATAACTCAGGATGAAATATGACGCGTGATTTGTGCCAATACGGCTTGCTTTTATTTATTTTTTTCGAGAACACGCAAATTCTCGCAGGAGTTAAAACCGGAAACGAAAAGTTGTGAAATATGATATTTGATATTACTATAGCAGGCAAGAGTCTAGAATAAATAACTCATGAAAAATGAGGTGGAAAAAGCTATATCACATTTTGTATTGTTTGAAGCAAGCTTTATTTTCTATTTAGGGTTTAGGGTCAAAATTTATTAACTGTTTGTTACGTTTTGAACTTGTTACAGTGATATAATGAATTTGTTATGCGTGCATTTTAATATGTATTAAAATAAGTGTAAAACGAGTAATTTATTCAATATAAAATTTGGAACGCGAGTTTTATAATTCATATTTTAATTTACATTTCGTTATACGCTTCATTTCTTGTAATCGCTCCGAAGTTTTTAATCTAGCTGAAAAATTCGTGCACATCGCAGCGGTAAATTATAATTGATTTTTAAATTCGGAGGGCCCCGCTCGCCCGAAATCGATCGCACCGAGAGAGCGGAAATGTATTATATAAGGTTTAGTAAAAAATGAGGATACGTTTCGACAGTTCGCAGATATCTGAGCATTTACAAATTAAGTCGGAAACAAAGGTGAATCAATTCATCAACGTCCGCCTCCCTTCTATTCTTGTTAACGGAGTCCTGTCCAAACTCTGCGTTATTGATTTAGAATCTTGGCTTTTTAGTGCGAAAACAAGTCTGATTGAATTTTTCAATTCGCAGGGCTGCTTCGTACAAAAAAAATTAATTTCATGAAAGTAATACTTTTCCTTTCAGCGAACGTATCAAAAATCTTATTACACTGTGGAATTGACTAAACAGAATCTAAAATAACATTTGTTATTATATTGGTAATAAATACGTAAATACTAAATAACTTATAAAGTAAATATTCAAACGTCTCAAACGTATCTTTTTTGTAAAAAGTAAGCGTAGATTTTGCCGGAGTTATTATTAACCTTGCGGTAAGTGAAACTTATTCGATTAAGCCCTGTATAATCATAATTATTAATACTCCCTGTCTGGATTGTATAAAAGATTTAAGCTAGATTTATAGAAAAATCAGCATTTCTGAGTTTTTCTCTTATGTTATTTGCAATAGGGCAGTAGCATATATCATAAAATCGTAAACTAGAATTCGAGTGCAGCTTCTGATATACATCATCCCTGAATTATATTTGTATCTGCCTAGGCGAGTAGAAATGAAATATGACGTCGTCTTTTTTTGCATCCCTTGAAACCTGACATTCGACGATTGATATGTTTTAAGATCCCCCGTATAAAAATATCGGCAGTTTATATTTCAAAATCGAAGCCACCGATTTGTGTTGTTCTACTGCACGATAAATATTGGCTTTAAACTTCCCGCGACGAATTCCTCGTTCCGAGTTTCTTAAAAAATGTTCACCAGTTGACGACCACACAAATATAAACACTTATGTGAAGTATGAGAATATTATTACGTTTATCAAATTAAATTTAAAAAAAATTGTGTGTAGCTAAAATTTTTAAAATGGTGCATAGGTGAAGCGCTTAATTTAGCAGTTAATCAAGATTTAGCAAATAAATAAGAGGCTTAATGGACAGTTTGAAACACAATGGAATAAAAGCGAAAATACAAATTAATCTGCTAATGCATGCGGACACGTCATTTAATACTGATTTACTGTGTTAGTTCACTAAAGATCGCTGCGCCAGAAAACAAGCAAAACGTATAAATGCCCGCCTTTCGCTGAGCGATATTTATTTGAGCAACAAATCATGTTTCTGTCGCGACACAATTTATTTTCCAGGTTTCCAGTCTGACTTTAGCTTGTCGCTTCCAGGGACTAAGACGGGCGAATATGCCGGGCACGTATTCTTCATATAATGAACCCCTAACACCCGTGTTCAGTGTGAATGTCTTCATATTGAGACATACCATTCGTCCATCGAATGGAAAAATTGAAAAGGTCACAGAACAATACCCCCCCCCCCCACGCTCAATAAATTGGAAGCGCTCGATTGGAATATATTGCGCCAACGTAAAAAACAATTTCCTCGCCTTGCAGAAGGAAATTTATGAATTTTAATGAGGCCCACTTCTTTGATTTCACGGAAATATTCACTATTATAAAACCGAGTTTAAAAGGAAGAAAACAAGAAGCCAGATCGTCTCATCTATTTTAAGCGGACAAAAAAAAAAGATTTAGAATTCCATTAAATTTGGATATTTATAAAGCATAAAATTATTATTAAGTTTTCATTAGAATTATGTCGATCTTGTTTTTTTTTTCAGTATTAATGAAAGGGATTTTCCTAAAGCTGAAAGTCATAAAAGGTCTAAAATATCCAGTCAAAGGGTAAACTCGATTTAGTCAAGCACCCCCTCGGGTAATCATAGTTCCTGGGCCACTAAGGTTTCGCAAAGTCTACGTTAACTCAATCTAGAAGTTCGTTTGTCTGCTTCTGCTGTCAATCCATTACTTTGTTAGTATTGGTAAATCTTTCTATTTTTTTTTTTCAAGTTACAATCAGGTAATTGCGAGATATTTTACTAAGTAATTAAATTATAATAATCAAAATATATTTTTTCAACGATGGATTTATGATGCTGGTTCGTTATCGAATTTTTTGCTTCATTTTGCTTTGGTTTAGAGTTAAATTGAAATTATACCATTATAAGCCATGTGACCTTTGGTGCGAAACCATTAAGTGGTCGTAAATGTTATCAAATTTTCGTTTTGTTTGTCAATTTACTAGAGGCGTTCGTTTGTGTGTCGTCGTTTGAAAGTTTATTTTTTAACTAATTTTTCTATAGCGAAAACAATTTCCATCAATCAGTTGATACTCGCGTAATTGCATACTTTCAGGTTACTGTGGTGGTCACGGCTAAAGCAGTGTTATCATACTGGTATGTTTGGTTACCTATTTATGTCAGTCACGTGGCTCTCAGTTTTATGTGAAGGCTTCACAATTTTACTGAAAGCTAATCTATTCTTTTGTCTGAATTGTGCAGCGCTTCGGTGAAGTAAGAAATTTAATTTGGCAAGACTTTAAAATTATTATAGGAAATTGCAGGTTATAAACTGCGAATTTTATGGGTGCTAAAGATTGTGCAGATCCTTGACGGATTCTAGTGACGTAGAATAAGGATAATAAAATGCGAGCAGTTACTTTATTGTTAATTCCTTCTATAAGTGCGGCACAGGTAGATATTGATTCCTAATATGCATTGTTGGTTGCCTATCTCTAGGATGTGACATCTAAAGTTTAGACTAAGTCAACGTTGTTGTTGCGTGGGCTGCATATACACATTAGGTACACATATATACACACACCACATACACACATTAGGGATGACTCTTAGGTATGTTTTTATAATGCAATCTTTTGGCTTATTGTACTCCCAGCTTTCACTTTATTTCCTAGAAATTTTTCAACATATCAAGGGAATTACAGATTTGAGTTCAACAACACATCCAGGGGATTGCAGATTTGAGTTTATTTTGGATTGGATTGGATGAAGAAAAAAATTACTTCTAAAAAAGTTAACCTACAACAAGACTAAATAATAATAATAATAATAATGAGTTTATTAAGCATGAATAACAAAAACAATAATATTCAACATAAAGAAAAAAAAAGAGATTCCTAACAATAAATATAGATTCCAAACTATGAATGTATAACTACTTAACACTTCATGCTTAAAGGTGTGAGGTCAGATGAACGAGTAAAAGACATACCGTTCCCTGATCTTCCCCTCGCACCGCAAAATACAAAAATAACATAAGGGATTTACCATTGACGCGCAATACAAAAAAAAAAGAAAATTATATATATATATAAACAAATAAAAAAATTTAATGTATTAACCGTAAGCGGGAATATACATAAATGAAGCAAAGCGGATGCAACCTAAAAACGACAACAAAAAAAAACACACACACACAATGCTAACTATTGTTCATTGAAAAGCAGATGGAACAATCGCGTTTTAAGCGTTAGAGGTGATAATTGCGAGAAATACCTAGGCAATGAATTTAAGACATTAGCAATTTGGTACCTGTAACATCTTTTGTAAAATTCGGAGTAGTGACGAGGAATTGTTAAAAGGTCTTTTTGTCTAATATTAATATTGTGTACATCTGTTCTAAATCGAATCTTATTATAAAGGTAAGGAGGACATTTGTGTAAAATAATTTTATTGAAAAAGATTGCGGAGTGTAGGTATCGTCGTTTTTTCATGTTGAGCCAGAGCAATTCTTTTAATTTGTGTGAAATGTGATCTCTACGCCTCAGACCGCATATAAGTCTCATGCAACTATTTTGGACTCTTCGAATTCGTGAAGTGTCCGACGCATCCAAACACGGACCATACACAGTGTCACAAAAGTTGAAGTGTGACAGGACCAACGACTCACAAAGCAAACTTTAATAGGCTGCGAGAAATAATGGCGATTGACATAGATTAATTTCAGATTAATAAAGGCTCTTTGAATTATTTTAGTTACGTGTTGCGTGAATTTAAGATCAGAATCAAGATATAAGCCCAAGTTTCGACAACAGTCGGATAATGGCAGATTAACATCGCCCAAAGTTATATTAATTGAATTAGAGATTTGGGAACGAGCTTTCTTTTTACCAAACAACATGACATTGGTTTTGGCAGCATTAAGAAGCAACCCGTGAGCATTTGATACAGTTGCTATGTTTTTGAGGTCATCATTGATCCTATCATAAGCCACATCAACCTCGCGAATATCAAAGGAGTAGTACAGCTGCGTATCGTCGGCATAAAGATGGTACTTACAATACTGAAGTGAACCCATAAATTGCGATGTATAAATAGAATACAACAGTGGACCTAATATTGAACCCTGAGGAACACCACAATGAACACTTAGGGCGCTGGATAGAACGCCATTACAAAATACTTTTTGAGATCTGTTGAAAAGATAATTATGAAAAAATTTAAAGCAGACGGACCTAAACCGATAAATTGTAAAATAGACAGCATTACTTTGTGATTGATAAGATCAAAAGCTTTAGTATAATCAAGTAGCACTAAGAGAACAAATTTATTGTCATCCACATCAGCAATAATATCATCAATCACATTATGCATGGCACTGCAGCAACTGTACCTCGGACGAAAACCAGATTGCATTTCAGGTAAAATATTATAATCGGTTAAAAATTCTCTGAGTTGCTTGTCTAGAATTTTTTCCAGGACTTTGGATAAGGCAGGCAATGTACTAATGGGACGTAAGTCTTTAAAAGAACTAGGGTTTTTATTTTTAGGCAGAGGCAAAACCCGGGCTTCTTTCCACGCCACTGGAAAAACCCCATTGGTAATGCAAAAATTAATAATATGCGTAAGATATGGTAATAAAAAAGGACAACAAAATATAAGCAAATCAATATTAATATTATCATTACCACACGCTTTACTCGAAAAACTCAAAAGCAACTTAGCGACATCATCTTCAGTAGCAGGAGAGAATTCGAAAGAACGGTCGTGCATAACATTACTAGAATAAAATTTCACGGTATCAGGGAATTCTTTACCTAAATTATTTAGAGACTCCAACAAATACACATTAATTCGATTAGCATCATTAATGTTATCAGGAATAATACACTGCTTATCTTTCCGAAGACCAAGTTTATCCAGCTCCTTCCACAATTGTTTGGGAGAGCTATTAGAGAGTGTACGATTAAAAAACGCTTTTTTCTCAGATCTAACTGCTTCCGTGACAAGATTCCTTAAAGTTTTGTAATAAGTCCAGTGTTCATTGCGTCTTGTGCGCTTAAAACGTGTTAAAGAATTATCCCTCAGTTTCATCATAAATCTAAGATTATCAGTCATCCACGGTGCATAAGATTTATTTGATTTAAAAGTTTTAAGTGGAATATGCAGATCAAACAATGCCATTAAATTAGCATTAAGAAAATCTACCATATTATCAATATTATTCATATAAAAAATATCATGCCAAGGAATTGAAGTTAAGTCAAAATTAAAGTCAATAAGATTAACATTTTTAAAATCGCGATACTGAAATGATACAGCATTTGCATTTGCAATGAGCAGCATTGCGAGGTTTGAAGAATTTAGTTAAGCACCAGATTAACGAATGATCGGAAATGTCATGAACATCAATGACTCCACAATCCCCAACATTGTTATCTTTATTAGTAATAATGAGGTCAATGAGAGAGGCAGTGTTAGCAGAAATACGTGTAGGTTCATTAACAATTTGTGTAAGGTTCAGTGATTGTAACACGTCCAAAAACTGTAGAGCCGGGGTTTCTAGGGGAGGAAGAAGATTAATGTTAAAATCACCGAGAACATATATGCAGTCATGAGACAAAGACAATTCTAATAATACTTCTTCAAAATAAGAAACAAAATTTAAAAAATTAGAATTAGGCGGTCTGTATATGACTCCTACTAATATACTAACAGAATTTATAAATAATTCCACCCACATGTGTTCAATAAATGGAGTAGTCTCACACTTAATTACAGTAAATTTGAGAGGACTTTTAATATAAACACCTACTCCACCTCCTCTGGTACGGCGATCGCATCTAAGAAAAACATAATCTGTAATGAAGAGTGAATCAGTACTGATGTCCTCGGACAGCCAAGTTTCGGTTAAGAACAGAATATCAAAATCGTTAATTTGGATAATTTCCTTAATTTCCTGTAAACTACCAAAAAGCGATCTCGTATTCAAGAGAGCGATTTTTGTGTGTTGACTCATCATGTATATATTATTAAATAAATGTAATGTTTAAAAATAAGTTAGATTAAACAAATCAATTAATTAATTTGCTTCCTTTATATATACGTCCACCTATTCCCTAATACAGACAAAGAGCGAACAAAATGAAAAAGAATATTCAAAACAAACAAACAAAAATAGCCGCAAGTGATAACAGATGGCGCAATAATACTTATAAATATTATTGAAGTAAGGATCGCCGCGCAGCTCTCTCTTCCCGCAAACGTTGGATATCACCGGATTGCTTAATTTCGTGCCGCGAATTCGCAAAATTAACATATATTTTTCCGTTGAAGGACCAGGCATTTCTAAACCCAAACTCCTCGAAAGCCATTTTTAATAAATGTAACCTTGATTTAGTTAAATCCTCACGCATGCTGATTTTTGTACCTCTCAAAAGTTTCTTCTTTGCGTATACCTCACGGGCAAGATTGTGGGTAGTAAATTTTACTATAATAGGACGAGGGGACTTGTTCTGACTCCCACCGTTATGCACTGAAGCACCAGTTCTATGGCAAACATCTATAACGTTTTTATCAACCTGCATCTTCAGCTTCTCGTTTAAAATAACCAATACTTTCGCTGTTACATCCTCATCTTTTTCCTCGCCGATTCCCAAAACTCTTACGCAACTTCGTCGTGAGTATTGCTCAAGTTGGTCCATTTATAAATGAAGAGCAGCGTTTTCTAATTCTAATTTGGAAATTTCTGTTTCCAAATTGTTGGTAATGTTGTCTAGTTTACGATTGATAGCATTAAGACTCTCTTGTAAAGCAACCAGTTCCGGAGCAGGCCCGGTTTTTGTAGCATCACCGCGATTATCTTTCACGGTCAGGAGCACTTCTTTTATGAGGTCTACATACTCTTCTCTTTGCGCCTTAGTAAACACCATTTTCACGGCACAAATAGTTAACACTAAGTTACTTACTGAGCGAGATTAGATTTAATAAAATGAATATTTACACTAAAAACATGCGGTCAAGCAAGAGCGGCACAGTAATGCGGCTATTCAAAACGCGCCATTTTATTCAATGAGATGAGATACTTAGAATGGATAATGACCAATGGGAAGAATGTTTAAGGCAAAAGCATATAGGTAGAATATGGCAAGAAGACGCAGTAGTAGCAGCAACAAGACAAAGAGGTGTTAAATAGTCAGAAGAGAAAAGCATTCAAGGTTGGAGAAATAGGTGAAAGGCAACTTGTGAATCTAGAATGATAAAAGAATTCTGTCATTTTAATTTTTTTTCTATAAATCCATGGAAGACTGAAGATATTTACAGTCTATATCTAAAAATATATGGCCGCATTACTTTATCTTAACTAATCAATAGTTACATTTGGAGTTCCGGGAAACGCACACTAAAGCGGAATCGCAAAGATATATCGCCGACGGCTCTGTCACTGTTAATCATCGAACGTATCCGAGGCATTAAGTACGAGTCATTGCTGGCTGGCGTTTTCAGACAATTCAAGTTTAATGGACACAGATCAGAACATGATAGCACTCGCAATACATTCGTTATCTTTAAATGTTTGTCCCGCACTTTAAATTCGCGCAAGTCAGTGGCCGTGCATTTCAGGAAATTCACGTAAAGAATAGACGCTGTCAATTTCAGCGATAGAACACTGCCACTGAGAGAGCGCGGAAAAGCCGGAGAGTCTGCGGCATCATTTACATAAAAGACCAAGTTCCAGATTCTTTGCATGATAGATGCGCGGTTTAATGTAACAAAAGGCACGTCACTTTAAAGTGAGTTTTAAAGATCTAGACAAATTTCAAAGAAATTTTAAGACTTACAATGTATGTTCGATGAATGTAGGGCGACTCTTGCTCCTTATTTTTATTCCTCAGTTTTTCACGGTATTATATGTAATTACTCTTGTATATGTCACTTACTGTATAAAATTTAGAGATGAATGAATCATGAATTCAATAAATTATAGTATGATTGTGTTAGTTGAGATTAAGAAGTGCTCGAGTAATGTAACAAAGGAACCGACTGTATGTAAGCTAAAGTGTAGAATTGATGAGCGTTATTAAGTACACGCTTTAATGCCTCTGCTTTGGTTTCCGACATTGTCTCAGGCAAGCTTTTAAATTATTCCCTTGACCTTAATTTCGTTTACATCGCTTTTCTATGACTTAGTCTAAATACCTCTTTATGTCTGCGTCAAAGGAAACGGTTTACTTACGCTTAGTAGTTTTAGTAAGTAGCTTAAACTCTTGCCTTTGTAAATGTTCATCTCTTATTAATTATGAAATAGTAAATTAAACTGCAAGAAAGGTGTTTGTTTCTTAAGAGTAATCAAGAAAATCATGTGAACAAGACATATTACATTACTGTTTTTTACTTTAAGGAAAATTTAAGTTAATTTAAATTGATCGTTGAGGGTTTTCTGAGAAAAACAAAAATCACGTCAATGAAAAGATTTATTAGAATTTATAATAGAAGAGCATAACATCATTAAAAATATAAATAGTAACAAATACACACTGATTTGGTAACAACGATTCACTTAGTTTCCTTCCCTAACAAACAAACAATGAAACATGGAGAAGAAAAACGCGAACTTATTTAATTTCGAAACGTTTTCTTAACTTATGTACTACATACACAGCTCGTTAGAAGGAAGCGTTAAACGTATGAACAAATTCGGGGGCAATGAGTAAAGATTACGGCGATAAATCAATACGAGATTGATGAGGCGCGGAAGGCCCATTAATCATAGGAGGAGTTTGACCCAGTAAATTCTGTTAGGATCGAATTATTTTCATTCAATTTGTCATAACTCGCAGCCGAATCCTCTGGAGAAAATTCGATACGAAATTGCGGCCGAACTCAGGTAGTTATGGTTAGTTTGCTAATGATCTCTCTCCTCGTTTAAATAAATTTCCCGCAACTTTTCCGCATCCTGTTACCTGGCGTACTAATAAGCAAAAAATGAAACGAAATATACGTTCATTTTAGAGCATAGGTATCAGAAAATAAGTCGCCTCAGTAATGGAGAATAGTTTGAAAAATAAACATGATTTAATTTGTGACAAACAAACTGAATGTATAAAACAGAGTTCAATTCGATCAATAAATATATTTACTAAACAACTTGGTCAATCTCCTTCCCATTTTATGCAGACAATAAAATGTGAACAATCAACAAAATAAAATTGTTTATCCATGCAGCAATATTTTTCTCAGTTTCTGGATTAAATACTGGTGACTTATATAGTAGTATAAATTGTTATACAGTGATGGCAGCACTTGTTCAAATGTGCCATCTATCAACAAGTTGGAACAGTAATACGTTTAAGTAATTTAATTTCTGCCTCACCCTGTACTATGTAAAAACAAAACTAAATTAATTTCTCGTTCGTTTTTTTCTAATTCAAAAACGAATTCTTTTTTAAGACTTTTCTAGAGAGAATAAAAATATAAATGATTTGCGTTGCCTTCCAGTTCAAAAATTTCCCCCAATTCGATAATAAAGGTGCTGCGCCCAAAGCAAATAACATGTTTACCCATTTTAACGTGTTTTCGCGTTTATTTTGCCTTCGTCCGCGAAGAAAAGAGCAGAAAATCCAAATCCGAATTTAACAGATGCACATTCATCGATCGCACGTAATAGGATTGCGCACCTTACAAAATCGACTCGTGTTTTAGATCAATGGGGATGCATTTTCTTAACGGTCTACAATTTTCTCGAACAAACTATATGAGTGAAGGGAATCGAGGTAACAATCTTCTGAAGAAATTACTTTTGGAATTGCACTTTCCGAATTAATTTAAGCACAATGGCTTAAATGGACCAATTTTATAGCACAATTATTGCTTTCCATAAACACACTTCACCGTTTTTTTTTTGTGCAAAATGTCATGTTTTTTTTTAATTAACACAAAAATTAATTAGAAATGTTTGCCCCGTGTCAAAGAAGCACCTACTTTGTAGTTGATATGGCAATCAGTTTGTCATTAAAAAAATAAATCGAAAGGGAAAGGCACGAAAGAGGAGACCGGCGTGGCGTAAAGAACATCAAGCAGAGATCCCATCAACGCTAATGTTGCTCTTGCGATATCAGATTCGCTCATTTCAGACGTTATATCCTGTACATCGATTTGATTTGATCAAATCTTTTTGTACGCCCTGTCGTTTTTTTGATATTAAAATTCAATTATCCAAATCTGATATGGCCTATAATTTCTGGCGTAATTAACGCCACGAAATTCCAACCAAATTTCCGTTATTTAAAGTTCTCAACGTTATTGTACAAAACGTTGGTGGTTTCATTGAACTCGTAAATCATATTGTACAAACAATAGGGGTCGAATAAGAGCTTCCGGAGAAATCGATTACCAGTGGTAATAATTTATACTTATCTTTTGATGTCACTGCTGCCGTAAATTCTTTTTGCTGATAGCTAAATTTTAGATGAGATTTTTGATGGGCCACTAAAATCTGCTTTAGATTGTACAATGGTTTAATTAAACTGGTGGCATATGCAGCTCTTATAGAGTGCACTTCTGAAGCTAATTCAACTATCAAAAGTTACGATAGAATTAATTAACGCATTTCCTTTGTCTTGTAGGAATTCAGTTTTATTTCGTATCTTAAAATTAAAATGTTTTAACTGTTCTAGAAACGATTTGTCAGTAATGTAATTTAACGAAATGTTTGACGTTTAGTTGGACATCTGCAGATGTAATAATACTTAATAACCAAACAAGCTGTACAGGTTTGGAGCTATGAATAAGACGGTGCAAAAGAAAAAAACCCTATCGTTCTATAAATAGAACCGAAATCGAAAGCTTTTGTCTTCGCCGAAGCCAAAAATAATCGGGTTACTATTAACGATGTTTTGCTTTGTTGTTGTTTCCGTATTATGCGAAGCCTGTCTGCTTTAATAATTCTAAGTAGAGCTTTGGCTTTCAGAGCCAAGGAGGAGAGCCTAATTGATGTACTCCACTCAAGACGCTAGTTCAGACTAATTCCAAACACTTGAACATCAATTCTCCATTACCAACGAAACAAAACCGATTTCCACGCAGTCATAAAGCCAATTTTATGTTGTCGCTGAGGTGAGGCAATCGTGAGTTTGGGGGGTTTATTTAAGGAGGCAATAAAAATTGGAGAATTGCGATTTTTTATTGCCGACCACCTACAACAAATCCACAATAATTCTCTCTGAAAGCACAGCTTTTCAGTAAATAAGGAAAGCATGAATAAAGTCCTCCATCGTTTCGGTATTATGTATTTGAATTATTTTAATTGGAGACTCTGTCAATGATCGACTTTATATACAGAGGTATGCTTACGGTGACGCTCGCTGTACCATAGAACCCAAACGTTTGCCTTTTTTTTAAGTTTAAAATTGGGAAGAGATACACACTCTGTATTTTTCGCCTGCAATGTCCAATGCACGACGATACTTTTGTGAAGCTGACTGTAGTTGGAAGAAGATAGCCTTTTAAATCCTTCATTAAAGAAGCAAAATTTATTTTATTAATGCAAAGGAAAGTTTAAAAAAACACTTTATACGAATTGCACTTCTTCAAGCGTTGAAGGCACTTGGGAAATGAGGTTCACAGACACATTTTTTCCCCTTTAATAAAATTAAGTACGTGCAATATATATTTCGGGGGTAAAAACAAATTCCCAGGGCGTCAATACGTTCGTTTATGCATCATTTCGCTTGATTCATTCGTTTAAAAAAAATGAATTCGAAAGTTTTAATCTCCGGGGCTGTATTTATTTTTATATCAATATCTGTTTAACAGGGCTTTAATGTTCGGATGTAATTTGGAGAGGAGCGTATTCCCACGGCTGTCAGAATACGTAAAAATAACGCAACAGTTTTATTGCTTCATGGATAAACGAATTTTGGAATTCACTTTCCTCGCGTAACCTACGGATTAACTAACTTTTATCGGTTCGTCGTATCTCGAAAATGATGATGAATTATAAACGTAGTTAATTACAACATGTTAGAGTTTTAATTAATGGACGGCATGAACTAAATTAAAAAAAGAAAACATCAAATAACATTTCGATGGTTTTACCTATTACGTTGCTAAATTGTACAAACATTAGTTCAAATATTATTAATTAGATTCTACCTAGATATCACAATGTGGTGGTCCTATTGACGACGGCATCTGGCAGTGTTCTGTTCACCACGTCCGGATTATTTGGACTAACAATATCACAATCGAATTTCCACAGTATTTTGTCTTGTATTTCCGGTTTTATGTGCGGCACCACGTCGCACGCACTCTGTATGGTGTTCGCACCCAACGTCGCACTTTTCGGCAGGTAAGGGGGGCACTGAGGTGCTTTGTAATTTAAAGTTGCCGCCCTCTGCGGTTTCGAATTCGAGGGGCCACCGCAACAATCGCGAATCGCACTCGAGGAGCAAGTGAAGGACGTGTTCCCCGCGTTCATTTTCCGCTAGATGTCTACTTCGTATGTTATGGGCGATTTTTTCACTTCTATCATCGGCAGTATTACACCTTCCTGAAAAAAGGAAAAATAATCATATATTTGGAAAAAACTTCCCTCAGGAAAAAACCGTGGCCTAGTGTCGGGCTAGCTACTCAATCTAATCAAGTCACTTCACATGTTGCGATCAAAGAGGGTTGAGGAATACTCATGTACTTATGTCAGAGTTAATTGCTATAATATACAAAATTTTATGTCTGTGTCATCATTAATTCAGTCCTATAGAAATGGGGAAAAAAATTAATAAAGAGTAAGCAAAGGGAAAAACACGGCGGCGACATAAGGAAAGGATCCGGGTAACTGGGTTATCCGTGGAGGCTTGGAATTCCCCTCAATTGTCCGGGAGAGCAGACCCAGAGACCCTGAAATACGCAACAAAAGGGTCATTGATTTTACAACACAATACGAGCGAGTTACCTCCTTTCTCCTATCATCCGACATACCTTTGATTTTTATGCGTGTTGTAGAATACGAAATAAATTTCATATATAAATTCAATGAATACGTGCAATTTACGTTTGCCTGTGCAATTTCGATGCCGTTTAATAAATTTACTTACCAGCAATTTGTTTGAAAATTGCGCTTTTTTGTTTTAATTGATATTTGACGAGGTCTTTTACAGAATTCATTTATTATTCATTCAAATTTTATTAAATTAATTAAAATTCAAATATGTAAATAAATAAATAATTTGGGGGAAATCACAGTTATTTCTACGCTGCATAACGTGAAATCTCATTGACGTAAACGGTCCTAATAAATTTTATCATTGCGCAACAAATAATAACATTTTTCCTATATACTAAAGGGGCACTTTTATTTGTGTGAAATTAGACATCAGGACAGATCTTGGGCCCCACATACATATACAATGCGATCGAAAATGATTGAGCGTCCTTAAGAAAATAAATACTCAAAGATGATCAAAACTACCTTCGGCCTAGAAAATTTTCGCGTTTTTGAATATTCAAGGTCAGGTGACAATCAATAGCGTTCCTATGTTGTGCATGGTTTATTTATTAGTTGAGTTTTCTACGAGTTTTCCATATCGAAATTAATACATATTTTTGAAGGACGCTCAATCATTTTCAATCGCATTGTATGTTGTGCACGTTGTTAATATATTTTACACTAAAATTTAATCTTAATATTGAATAAAAACCTTGATATTTATTTATTCTGAACCAGACGTGGTAGAAACAAATTGTTTGCTTTGTGGTTATCAGTAATCATAGACCAATAGAAACGTATATTATAAGTAAAAGTTAAATTTAAAATACTCTAATCACGAAAGTCTATACCTAAAACCGTTAAATCGGAGTAAGTTTTTGTGTCTAAGAGGATAAAAAGTAGTAACTATAAATCATTCACTTACGCCATTTACGTGTGGCAGATCCAGAGCTGCAGGAACATAAGTCGTAGCCGGACTGCATCTTGTACAAGACCTTCTAAGAGCAGGTCGTTGTCTGGATCCGTGACATCGGACTGCAAATCTTAATTCCTCAGCCATTTCAGAGCACAAGGATTGTCGGTCTGTCTGGGCATTTTTCTTGCTGTTCCAGCAGAATTCTAGTATGGCCACTAATATAGCTAAGGCCAAGCCACATAAAAGGACGACGAAGACTCCTCCTAGAGAGCATTTCATCTCCTAATGTACCCGTATTTACATAATTATGCAAATGAAATTATATTCTCTTTGGAGGTATATGAAATATTCATCCAGTTTGGACTAACTTTTGCGGTGTATCGATATAAAATTTTGGTCGGCGATTTTTACTTACCGAAAGATATGCATATTATAAATTTAAATAACAATCAAAGAATTTTTATATAAACCTTCAAAGCCGGTGACGCGGAAATATCAAACTCACTTACCAATATTTTCGACGCCGAGCGCGTTTGCTTTGGATTCTTTGCTTTTATCGTCCCGATTACAAACGTCCCCGGTATTTTTCCACCACTTGTCATAGAGAATTTGAATGACTCCTTTTTCTTGTAACTCTAAAATCGCGAGCGAAATTTTATCCCTCCAAGGACTACCTTTCGGCGTGGCGATGCCGTATCCTTTCGAATCTAACAGGCCGCCGATTTGAGTTAAATTACAGTCTCTTTGAACTGCGTAATCCAGCATAGTCGATTCCATTAGAAAAGCGTAGTTTCCGTCGAGGACTCTCTGAACACCTTCCTCGTATGTTGACACGAAAACGGTCGGACGTTTGCTCTCCATGAATCTCCACATTTTTTGATAAATACCTATTTTTGAATCCTACAAAATAAAATATAAGAATTGCCAATTTTTACGTATCGTTAATACAGTTTATAACTGTTGCTCATAAAAGTACAACAATAAAACAAAGTATTGTAATATTCGACCATCTTCTTCATTAGATAATAATCGACAATAATTTACTTCATGATATTCCATACTTTGTAAACAAATAACGCACTGTGTGATTTGTTAACTTAATACTGAGTTACCTGCCTTATTTTTAAACTCGAGGAACGCACACGTGCATTGTACTTATTTTAACATGTTGGAGTTAGTTTTATGAATATATTGAATTTTACAATAATACAAATACGGTTAACTCCGAGTCCGCATTACGCATTCGACATTACATAAATGTTAGTTGACGGCGCAGCCTTGTCTCAGCATATTAGGATATCCTCCCACCGCTTCGAGCAGGCCTGTATACAGAGGGCGTTGGCGAATTCCGATTTATGCAAAGGAACCTTTGGCGGAGCATCGTATAGAAGACGAGTGAGTAAAACTTTGGGAAGGTTTTGTGAAAAACCCGACCTAAATATTATAAATGATCTTTTAAAACCCGTACTTCTTCTTGCGGAATAATAATTAGTTTGTGAAAATTAATTATTTAAAATGGTGCAATAAGCTGTGTTTTACGTTTTCCTTCTACGACATTTTTTTTATTATCACATAAAATACACTCTACAACAAAGAAATTGGTCTACGAGATACACTGCAAAATTCATCATCGAAGAAGAGCCTCCAAGAGAAAACACAACAAAGTAAGAAAGTAAAACACAGCATTATGTTGCGTCTTTTCTTGTGTATTAATAGTGGTTACAGTAACTAAACTTTATTATTGATATCGTCGTTGTGCATGCAAAATGCGCTATGTAACAAAAATATATTTTTGGCCATTAAATAATTTATTGAAGACATTTCTATTTAATTGGGTATTTTTAATAATTGGATAATATCTTAAAAAAGTAGAGGACAGTCCTTTTTACCACAAAAAGATATGATTTAATATTTCATACAGTTTTTTGTTCCTACTGTAAAATTTAAATGTTAGCACTTAGCGCAATTTGCATGCACAACGACGATATACAGTGTGTAATCGAATAAGATTCTAAAAAATTACTTCAATAAGTTTCTAATTGATCATGTGTCTGTAGCAGATTTTATAATTTTGATAATATTCGTCCATACAAAATTCAATTAATTTTTTAATAGAATAATCTCCTTTTAATTCCTTTTTAATTTAAATGAGCTGAAAACAATTGAGTTCTATAGAGTGGAGATTCAGTTGAAAAAAATCGGGTCGCCGTAAAGTTTTTATCTGTTATTCGGAATCGCAAGTCCTCAATTAGCCCCTAATTCGTTAATTAAAGAGATGTAATTGTATTTAGAACTTGAACGAACTCACCCTGAAGAAGGTCATAGTGCTTCCTCCCTCTAACGTTCCGTAAGAGATCTCCGTTTGTTCGGCGAGATCCTGCGCACTCTCAATGGGGGTAATCATGCGTTCCACCGTTAGGAAAGCAGCCAAGTTCGCCGTGTACGAAGAAATTATAATGAGGGTGAAAAACCACCATATACCGCCCACTATTCTCGTCGATGTTGCCTGAAATTTCATAAATCAAGTTAAAGTATTCACGAGATATTTTTTTAATGCGTTCGCGAACATACTGTTTTGATTCTGTTGGCAAGCTGTTTTATGACTGGCGTTCTAAACATCTACAACACAAATAGCTGGAACGTTTATCATTGGATATAATTGCGCTGGAAGTCTGCAAATAATTGTATTTCGTTTTAGTAATTGTACTATGTATTTAATTACATATCCGGAAAATTACCAGGGCGATTAATAACGGTACTAAATACGATTAATATCTACTATATCTGCATTGTCTAATTTATGATGCCATATATTACTTGCCACGGATCATTATAATACGTTTACTACTGAATTAGTTCAAATCATTTTAATACGTTTGTAAATAAAAATATTATATAGTCACATGGAGAATACAAAAGAATTCTGAACTAGATTTGGATTAAACACCTCCTCTAAATAACGCCATAAATTTTACTTTCGTACTCTATTCGATTGCAGGAATTACAATAAATTTGGCTTATAAGGCCCGCATATCACTAAAGCAGTTCATTCTTTGTGTGCACAAAAATATATATAATTGATCTGAACCAGACTTGTATTATAAACACCCCCTTCTCTAAATCACAAATTTTACTTTCGCACTCTCTTTGATTGTAGGAATTTCAATAAATTTGTCTTAGTGTATCATTAATGAAGAGTGAATCTTTTTGGATTGGAGAAATTTTTCATAAAATAAATCTGATCGAGGCTGTCATGATTACCGAGTAATTCGATACGGCCATTGAATTTTGATACAATAAAATTCTTTTGTGAACGATATTATAAAGTTAGCAGTTGGTGGTGTATCAGGGCATCAAAGCAATATTATTCCGATTTGATGAATGCGTTCGCCAGAAAAGGGGATAAATGAGGTCCGAGATTATGGTATTTTTATGCAAATTTCATGAATGTGTAAAACATAAATCAGAAATAACGAAACTTGAAAGGGAGCCCCGAACAAAATTATTTTACGTATCCCTCGTGATTAGGACTTTTTTAGTTTAATTTAAATGAAGCAAAGGGAACATCCAAAAATCTCACACACATTGTATACGTATAAGTAAATCATTAGTATGAATAATACGTAATTAGTTAGATCAGTAAAAATTCCCGCATAACGTCTTGGATTATAATTGCAAATATTTTTTTCTTGGCTTCTAAAAATACCCCAAATCTCCTTTATTCAAATCCATCTGGATTATAAAATACTTTTTATAAAGGTGTTCTGCGTCGCATTGTAATTATCACAATTAAGTCTTTTATTGCGTCTCGTAATTAATGAAGGGTAAATTAAAGAGAAAAGTTTTGCATTTAAATTGATGTTCGTTAGTAGGCTTTTGAAAAAGTTCCAGGCAAAGACTCCGATTTTTCTCGTTCCCCCTCCCAAATCTTCTCCTCTCTATAAATAACGTTTAATATTTATCTGTAATTACGTTCTGAATTTCGCCAAATTGGGTCTCTTGTCTAATTTGCCCGCGGCCTCTATCTTAATAGCACCCCCTCGTTTCGAGCTGCTTTGCGCTCGATTTGTTAATTTAAATAACGTCATTGGGCGTAAAAATGGAGTGTTTTACTGCGAAAAGAGGCCCAAAATAATTCGATTAACAAAATGCGAAAGATCGGGTAGGTACGTTCTTCATGAAAAAGGCAGAGAACGTTTAAATTACCATACTCGACCTGAAACCGAGATCTTTTGCGAAGCGAAAAAAGGGGGGCGAAGAGAGAAAAAGGATTTGAGGAGAGTTATTAATTAATGGGTGGCTTTATTTTCCTTTGTGTTTTCGATCTTTTCAAACCACAAGGCCAAAGAAGCTTAGAAAGGATTCACGATGAGGAAGGGGGGAGAATTATACATTTGCCATTATTGACGAGTTATTTAATTAAATTTGAATTGGATGTCGACTTTTGTTATATATTTTAAACCATCTATTCGCCTGACATCCAAAGATGTTCCGCTTTGTAACTAATAAATCAGGTTTTGTCTACTTAACCGCACGCAAATATTTCCATTCACAAGTTGGAGTGAAAACAGGAGGCATAAGAATAATATCTCTCGTAGCCCGTAGCGGATTTCCTAAATTAATTTACCAGTCTATTACCTCCGTCTGTTTGCGAAATTAATTAACACAAAGAGATTTTTGTTGCGCAGAAGTCGAGAGGGTTGGTTTACTTTCACAAATGAAGTTGCACTTATTTTATTATACTCCATGAATAATAACAGTTTTGACTCGATTTTTTTTTTAATAAAAATTCAATAGGTACGATATTTGCTATGAGTTATAAAATTACTTCCTTGGTGCTGCAGCAGAATCTATTGTAATTAGTACTAAGCAAACAAACAACTCAAGGCCTTTCTAATTCTATTGAAGCTACTCTAACTGATTTAATCAATTACTTAGCAAAGTAACTCCTTCGAGCGTTAATTACACGTTTAATTTACTGGCACACAAATATCGTACCTTTGGATTAAGGTCCGATCCTTGCTGCATCAGCGATCCGATCGCAAACCAAAAGCTATTTGCAATGGAGTAATTATTTTCAAGAACATCAAGAGCAGAAACTCTTTCGTCGCATTCACTCTCTGGTGGCAGAAATTCAATTTCATCATCACCAGATGAATCTAGGTATTCTGCATCACAACAGGCATCGTCAGTACATCGCATAACGTCATCGCCGTATAAAATACGGTATTTTCTGATTAAACACTCATCACAGAGTGCGGGTTCCGTCCATTCGTACGGCGTGAAACGTGCTACTATCCACATTGTGATGGAGACTAATACGTAAGTTACTAGGACCAAGAACCAAATTTCTAGAGCCAGTGGATTTAAAAACGAGAAAAACGGATTTTGGATTTGCCTTGGTACCTTAAAACAAGGATAAATGAAGTATAAATATCTCATGTTGATGTTTTAAGTGATGTTTTATTGTTGGATAATTTGTTTCCAATCAAAGACATAAAGAATTCAAGGTATTTTAAATATATTGGCCACGTTTAAATAAACCTGCAAGTAATTAATATAATTGTTTATTTTATTTCCAGTCCTAAGCACCTCTCAAGGGAATTTCAACAGATCGCCTTGCGATATGCGGATATAATATAATATAGATAATGCGGATTTAATTATTCTGAACCATTTATGTAGATTGGATGTCTTCGTAAAACCGATATTAAAAGTGCAGTTTTATTTTTCAGTTGTTAATTCAAAATTTAATGCAAATTTGTACCTGTGCATGGTGGGGATGCTTAGGGTGTATATAAGCCTGATATGTGAGAACCAGATCCATTTTAAAATGGCATCGACTAAGTTACTTTTTGTGTTTTTCGTTTTTGTTTATTCACAAAGTGAAGCAATCAGAAAGCTGCGTGAGTACAACTGTTTTTAATTAGGTCTTGCAAATTGTTAAGGAAAAAAAAATGTTTCAGCAAGCTTTGTGTCGCCATGTAAAATCAACGGCCCCGCCCTCTCAGAATGTTTTAAGGAAAATATAGAAAAGCTGCGACCACGTTTGGCCGAAGGAATTCGTGAGTTCCAGATTTTAGGACTTGATCCGCTGCACGTGACCAAACTGACGCTCAGTCGAAACGTTTCCTCAGCCATATCATATTTTGCGACCCTAACTAATCTCGTCATAGAAGGAGGAAAAGACTTCACTATTAAAGATTTAAAGGTCGATTTAGACAATCCCTCTTTCAAACTGAAGCTACAACTACCCAAGGTAGTATGGCAAACGGATGTCGTGGCAAGTGGAGTGATGCTAGGTTTCCCCGTGAAGGAACCTGGAAACTTAATCGCCGAGTTAAGTAAGTATTTGTCAATAATCAATAAATAATCTTTATACACACGTACGTATTTTTTAGGTACTGTATTTATAACGTACGCGACGCAAGGAAAAAAGGTCACGAAAAAGGATGACACGTACATCGACTGGAACGATGGTAAAGTCGAAATCATTTATGACAAGCTCAAGTTGAAAACATCAGGACTCTTTACCGATTCTAATCAGCTTCACCTCTTTAATGTCGCTATCAATGAAAACGAAGAGATACTGCGCCCCCACCTCAATCCTGCCCTGGAAAATTCTTTCGGTGCCTACATAACAGAGGCTTTAAGACGAGTGCATAAGCTGTTTCCACTTAGAGTGCTTTATTCTGGAAACTGATTTTTACCTACTCTGAATTCCCAAGTTACTGGACGTTCAAGGAAGTGCTTTTACAATTAATATTCAACAAATAAATTTCACAACTAAAATGTGTTTTATTTTCTCAAAAAATGGATGAGGTGGATTAGGGTTGGCCATGATCTGAAAAAAGCTCCCTCTCTAAATTTGCCTACTTGGCTCATCTTCGTTCCCATGTAGGTACAAATATAAGTGTAAAGTGAATGCGTTCGTTTGTGTGCGAATGCGGCACATCTCAAATGCAATTTTTAGTCAAAAATTTTAATGAATTTATTTTAATGTATGAAAACAGGGATTTGCAAGAGAGAAACTTTTAACATTAAAGGCAATTTTTAAATTTTACAAAAGGATTGCAAGGATTGAAAATATCTTTTCTAATCAAGTGACCTATGGAAATAAAATCATGTGTCTTTAATTAGTTCATTATTTCAAATGCCATTTAAACTACATATTTATATTGCATTCCTATACAAAACGATAGGAATGCAATAAAAATAATTCAAATGGCATTTGAAATAACGAACCAAATAAAGACATAATTTTTTTCCATAGGTCACTTGATTAGAAAAGATATTGATTACGCGTTAGTTAGGTCGTTTCATTAACTGATTTTATAACAAATTATTTTAGGATTTTTCCTCAACACCATTACCTGTCAAAAATATATAAAAAATTAAACTGTGAATATATCAGAATTACAAATGTTTGTTTTTTATATTCGAAGAGAAGAATCCTGTTTGTTGATTCTTGTGGTGGCATCTGAAGCAAACAAACAACACAATTTATATGTGTAGGTACAGCTAAATAAATTAAAAATAGTCAGAATCATTAGTTACTTCAAGGTAACAGGAATTAAAAAAAAATTAGACTCAATCCTCTTCGTATCTTTATCAGGATTTAAAGGATTCAAGGTACTCTGAGTAAAGTGGCTGCATTTAAATAAGCATGTATGCTAATGTAAGTATGCATTTTATTTCCACTTCTCGCGATATGCAAAAGTAAAATCTGGTTTATTATTATATGACCATTTATAAACATGCGATACCTTAAAAGAATCTGATAACCACGGAGGACATCGCTAAAAAGTATATTTCAATTTATCAGTTGCGAAAGCGAAGTTTAATGCAAATTTATATGGATACACGGTGGGAGATTTACTTATATATAAACTCGACCTGGGTAGAAACAAACAAGTTTTAAGATGGTGGTCGCCAAGTCACTTTTCGTCTTTTTGGTTGTCGTATATTCACAGAGTGAGGCAATCAAGACACTGCGTAAGTATCACTTTTTACAATTAAAAAAAAATTAGTATTAATTTTATAAAAGAACAAAAAAATTGTTTCCAGCAAGCTTTGTAACACCATGCAAAATCAACGGCCCCGATCTCTCGGAGTGCTACAAGGAAAACATAGAGAAGCTTCGTCCTCGTTTGGTCGAAGGGATTCGTGAGCTCCAGATCATGGGATTAGATCCGCTGCACGTGACCAAGTTGACTTTAGGCCGAAACGATTCCGCAGCCGTATCATATTCCGCGACCTTCACTGAATTCATCGTAGAAGGGGGGAAAGATTTTATCATTGAAGATTTAAAGGCCGTCTTAGAGAATCCATCATCACTCAAGTTGAAGCTGCAATTCCCAAAGATAGTTTTGAAAGGCGATTTTGTGGCAACAGGAGTACTGCTGGGTTATCCTCTGAAGGAACCAGGAAATTTGACGGTCGAGTTTAGTAAGTTCTTGTTTTGTTTAATTACATTTACGTCCACGTAAGCATTTTTCAGGTAAGGTATCTATAACGTACGCATCCCAAGGAAAGAAAATTACGAAGAAAGGCAACTCTTACATTGACTGGAATGACGGTGATTTTGGGAGCACTTATGATAAGGTCAAGTTTCACGTGGGGGGACTCTTCAGAGATCCAAATCAACTTCGACTGTTTAATGTCGCTCTAAATGAAAACGGAGATGCGTTGCAGCCTCAAGTAAGCCCTGCCTTGGAAAATTCGATTGGGGCTTACATAACAGCGGGTTTAAGATGGGTGCATAAGATCTTTCCCTTGAGCGTACTTTATCCTGGAAACTGATTTTCACCTGCACATTTCTTTTTGATTTTCAGACAAATTAATAATTTCATAACATAAAATAATAAAATAAAAATGTGTTTCATTTTTCCAAAATTAATTATCTTCGGTACAGAATCTGAAGGGGAGCCCGGTGATGTAAAAATACTTTTAGAAATGATGGGCCTTGCTGGATTTACTGCTTTTATTACTGTAGGGTGGAGTAGGGTGCAAGTACTTTGCAGTAAATATTTCAAATTTAAATAAAACAAGTTTCATATTTCGTAATTTCTTTGCGTCATGTCAGCTGCATCGAGAAACTTACTGCATATTACAATTTGCAGAAGTTAGGCCAATCCAAATAACTTTTCCGTGGAATGCAGTGCAAAATATTTAAAAAGGAAGTGATAAATATTTTATTAAGATGACACTACTTAACTCTAGTCGCAAAACGTAATCTATCAGAGAATTACTTTTTAAAGCGCTTACGCCATAAAAAAACTGCGCATTGAATTTTGTCCTTTTAAATAAAAAACGAAGCATTCCGGGATTAATTCCTGCTGTTTTCTTTTTTCTCCTTGAATATGCAACAAAAATACTTTCTTTCCTCCGCCTATACTTCCGGATTTGCCTTTACATAAATTAATTTGAAAGTTTCGCGAGATTAACGGATTACTTACCTGCTAATGAGATTATACATGGAATAAGCCGATTAATGTTTGACATTTAAATGTATGTAGGTATTTTGTGCGTAGGCGTCCTTTTTAATCAAAAATTTTAATCTAATTTTAAAACAGAACTCGTAAACGTCCCTAACTGAAGTACCTAAAAAAGATTAGTTACTTTTTTAAAGCATTTCGTCTTGAAAATATTAATTTATTGATTAATAATTTCAAGTGAGAGTGCATTTACAAATACCAAGCACGTAATTAGATAAATGTTCCTGTAAGATTATTTGACAGCTACTTCAGGATAAATCTATTATTTATAAAATTATTTTGACTCTTAATTACTTAGTATCAAAAAATAAAATATCGTAATATTACTTACATTCCAAAAAGAATTGAGCTTTTAGAATTCTATTTATGTATTTATGGTACGTGCCCTTGCGGAAAACTCGAGGAGTTAATTTAGATTCAGTTTAAGGGGAATATCTGAATATTAATTAATATGCTAAAATTCGAACCAATTAGCGAATTTCAACCGAACATAACATTATTCTACGCGCAGATAAACGGAGGACTCATAAAATCTCGCACTCGCCTGCAAACATAAAGTTAAATTAATTTAATCAGAACTTCCTTAACCATCAGCATATTTAGGTATTGACTAATCAAATATTTAATTAGAATAATTCCCCCCCGCTTTCTCTAATAATTGCTTAATTATTTATCAGCTAAGCATTTTGCTAATTTGTTTAATTATTTAAAAGCATCAATGAAAATTACTAAACATGTGTATCATCAATTTTCAAAGATAGGAAAGCAGACGAATTGTTCATTGTTCAAACTAATTAGTCCATAACGTTCAGGGAATGCCATCGGGGTTTTATCACGCAACGTGGAGAAAAATTTATAGTAGTAGTTTTAATTGCATTTGTCAAAATATATTCCGCAGGATTTGTACTCGAAGCTCCCCGGAAGAAACGGATCGGCCATAAATATTACCGGGAATTAAAAATTTTAAAATAACCGGGCGGGTGGTGATATATTACCGACCTTAATCAAGTCGGAATATTAAAATTCTTAAGTAACTGTGTTTCATGAAATTCGAGAAAGAAGAAACGCCGTCCTTTATTAATAGATTTCCTTATTGTTATTCCGAGCTTTACGTGCGGAGAGGAAGTTATTACCGTCCGCGAATTTTCTGCTTTTCTGCCTGTGACCCGCATATTTCTTTACCAGCTCAGGGAGTCTCATTGTAATGGAAATTATAAAGTAATAAATGACCGATGAAACTTTTGCATTCAACTTGGACTACGTTCTTTTAATAAAATTTTATTTAGCTAATGCGGGAATGGAAAAATTAAATTTAAATTAAAAAAAAAGTATTGTTGTATAGTTTGGTTACTTTTATTATAGACACCTTAATTTTTTAACAAATGCAGAAATTAAGAGTTTCTGCTCCAGATATTTTAAATTCCCCCTTGTTTTAATAAGGTAATTACGACATAACGTAATGTAAACATTTTGCAACTGTGTTCCAGTAATAATGAAGGAAACTGATGCAGTAAGCTCGTAAACAAACAGGCATGCAATAATCATGCACGAACACCTAATCGAACCTTGGGGTTCAGGCCGGATCCTTGGCGCAGGAACGTTCCCGTAATAAACCAGAAGCTGTTCGAAACCGAGAACTGATTTTCAACAATGTCTGACTCTTGGTGGCACGGATGTGGATTGTTCCACTCGTATGGCGAAAACCGGGCCATTACGAAGAGGGTGAACGACACCAGCATGTAAGCTGCTAATACGTACAGCCATATCTCTACAGCGAGGGGGTTCATAAAACTGAATAATCTCGTAGGTTGACTGGTCGGTACCTACAAAATAACCAATTAATAATTATTAATAGTCACGCGTGTTCCAATATATTTTTTAGAAGTGTTCAGTTTGCCTGTTGAATGAATGTGAATAAATAAAACCTTTCTTTCTCCTCTGAGATAGAATGTAAATTGTGAATGAGCTCTAAAAGAATCACCTACCCTACGGTAATTGAAGTTGCTCCGAAAATGTTTTACATGTACGTATCTAAATAGGGCAACACTCCGTGCGCATAAATTATTTATTCATTCGAAAAAGTCATAGCCGTCTCGTGTTTGATTATTTTTATCTGGAAGCACGAGCGAGCGGTTCTCATTATTTCACCTGTATTGCATTACGCGAGAGCGAAAATGTACTGAATCCTGACAAATTGAATTGCATTTATCTCCTCGCCCAGTATTCGCACGCTTCCTAAGTGCATAAATATACAAGTTTATGAAGTTCCTACAATTTGTTGGGCGCGTGCTGCGAACATTTCTGGAACGAGAACGAGCGAGTGGAAATCATGTTAGTGTTCCATTTAAAGCCCTATTCCTTCGGTATTATTACGCGAGAAAACAAAGAAGCCGCTAACTGAAAAAAATAGTTTAGATAAAATTCATTCCGAAATCGGAAATCATACGATAATCCGGAACTGTTTCTCTTTGGTGTTTTAATTTCCTGTTACGCCGCATTCATTTGAATAGTAGCATTGTGTATTTGTGCATGAGCGAATGCGCACGTTACACAAATACAACAGATGCAGAGGTGGTATTACAATGTTACAATTCTCAAGCTTTATGAGATTATAATCCAAACATTGGAGAGACGTATTTGCGTTGATGCAATTTAAGTGATGAATCCTAATTTACTGAATCCCCCATGTCGTAACGCTCGTATTTACACCGGGAAAGAGACATAAATTCGATGAGGATTTAGAACAGATAAAACACAAATTTTCTATACAATCATATTTTAGCTTCAAGTTCAAAAGTTTACACTTTAGGTACTCACAATCGATAATTAAATGTACAATTTAAAGTCACCTAAAGTCTCATAATTTAATTTGGCGAAAATTTAATGTCAGTAAATATTTTTCAGTAATTGTGCACTGTGTAGCATGGATTCTATGCTGATGTGACATATAACAGTAATTAAGAATTTTTTTCGTTGGACGGATTACAGCAGTAAGCTGTAGTACGGTTTATCAAATGTAAAACATACAAAATGAAGCGCACTGGCTAGAAAAAACCCCAACCGCAATAAGATAAATGATCATGACCCCCTATAACAATTTGTGAAATGTACAAGCAACGGCTGTTTTATTTACAGCCAACAAAAAACGTAGTCATTCCATTAATTTTTGTTCTTGCTAAAGAGAGACATATGGAGAGATAAGTTCACAAATTTGCATACGCCTATACAGGGTGTAATCGATTAAGTTTCACTTATTAAAATATTGTAAGAGAATTCTTCAAATATCAATAACCTAGCTCCAAACAAAAAAGGAACTGACCTACTACAAGAATGCATCGCCTTCTGCTTGATTGTAAGATACACGTGTATCTGCGTCACATCGTAAAACAATAAAGCTCCAGCAAAATCACGGTCGCTCGGTCAATGTCGCCCATAAGCAATTCAATAACGGAGAAACTTCCAAATATTCACTCACGTTGATTACGGAATTAATTAATTATTAGCTGTATTTATTTATTTCTGCTACTTACGTGAAGCCTGCAAAATTTTGGGAGAGCAAACTAAGATCATCCCAAATGTCGGCTAACTCAATGGAACGGGCGGGGTCACATGTAACCCCAAAGTAAAAGGGCGGTAAATTAAAAATAAAATATGACAACGTCGCCAGTCATCACACTCTTGTCTTTATTTGTGCTACGGTTATGCTTGTAACAAAACCGCAGGAATAAATTAAATGAACGATAAACATAAACAACGTAAAACGTTTGGTAATAGACACTTAGGACAAACACTGCGTGTACGTATTCGTATTACCTACCCGTAAATCTGTTAATATGGATAAACAGCTCTGACCTAAGTGTGTTAAAACACGAAGCACGAATCCGCTTTTCGTTTACAAAAATTGCCAAATAAATTTTCATACTAATTACTACATGAATGCCTTAATCAACCCTTCACTACATCGCGACACGAGTATAAATTATTAGAAACAAAATAAAAGAACCCAACATTATGTTGGCTACGTATACGAGGAGGTGATCGTCAAACCGCAGAATTGAACAAAAGTTCGAAAAAAAAGTTACAGTTGATGGTGCGTTCACAAAACGAAACCGAATCTAATGAATTAGGTTTGAAATCTCAAATCATATTTTTCGGAGACCAAACAGATACGTTTGTTTTGTTTTGAATCTTAACGTTTTTTAAACTGTGTTGCGATTTTTTCATTTTTTTTGCAGAAGGTAAATGTATTTTTCTAATGAGGTTATTATTGACAGAGAAACTAAATGTTAAGCAAAGATGGATTCTTATTTCATTCCGAACAGGTTTTTTGTCATTATCTCGATAAAACAGTTTTGAACAATAGGGAAAGTGGGGTATAACCGGGGTTAAATCGGGTTTTACTAGAATAGCCCAACAGGTGCTGCTATCTGAGTCTCCCTTCGTTTTCATTCTTGCCATCGGAAATTCTACCGATTCCAAAAGAGAAAGAAAAGAAAATCAAAAAGAACAGTCAAAGAAGGGGGAAAACTGCGGTTCTCACCTCAACACCCTACAAAGAAGAACTAGAAAATAATTCGTTTAAACCTAAGCTAGAAGTAAAAAAAAAAACGAAAACTGTTGTTTGAAAAGGATTGAACAAAAGCCAATGGAATGTCTCAGAAAATATCTCGTTCTAAGTACAACACAATCAGAAAAGCCAAAAAAAAGTTCAGAAAAAAGTGGTTAAATCCTCTTCTGAAGAGGAAGACGACTAGAAGGCCTCATCAGAAGACGAGGGTGATTATCAGGATCCGGAAGTTTGCTCAATTTGCAACCAGTTCGTTGAAACATATGAGTTTTCAAGAGAGGGGTGGTCCATTTGCACAATCTGCAAGGAATGGTCCCACCATGAATGCAACCTCTATAATCCTGATGCAGCAACAGTAATCATTTGTGACTTCTGCACAAACGTTTTCTAATAAGTCCGATTGTACGTTTCTTGGGGGTACCCGGTTTTCTCAAAAATCGACTTTTGACTTATTTCACTAAAATCAAATTTGTGCCCTGAGAAGCAAATATTTTTTCAGGTAAGCATAATTTATTGATACACTAGATGTGTACCAAGACTGCCATTCTTATTTTTTGAGCAATTTATATCGTAGGATGAAAATATCTGCAGTCAAAGATAGAGCCCGGTTTTACCCCACTTTCCCTACTGCGTTTTGAAAAACACTTCCTCATATGTCAAACTTTACTTCGATCCAGCAGTAGACGTCCGAGTGTAACGGTCAAGGGGCGGCATTAGTATGCCGTCCAGTACATCTCCGTGTGAATGCTCCTTAGTTTGCGTACCACGTCATAGAACTGGTTGGTGGAACTGCGTCCGGTCGCCCGATAAAAGCATTGCCGAAACTAAAATAACTCTCTGATGCGGCACCGAAGTATGCCAGCAGGTTATACCCCAAATAAAAGCCTAATTAAAAGAACGAAAAACAACGTCACAACCCAAACCGCGCACAGAATTCGTTTGCCATAAATGTCTGCTTAATTAGGCTGCGAAAAGCAAATAAAAGATGCTTGTCTTTCACGTAGTGTGCTTATTATCAAATCGCGGAATAAATCTCCGTTCGCTTCCCTTTAAGTACACACACTTGAGGGAACAGCAAAAAACATGATCGGAGCCAGAAATAATGACAGAATACTGACCTGCGTGCAATGAGCAATCTAGGGAGGAAGGGAAGTCCCCAAACTGGTCAATCACCAACTTTCTGGAAAAATCGATACGAACGAACCGAGAAGAATCCGTGGCGTCATCTTGGAACATTCGAATTCTAACGGAATTTTACACTATAACATTTCCTTGAATGAATACATGTTTTAATCCGCACGATCTTTGGGAATTTTGTTTGTGTAATCTGAACGTAATAAAGTAATAAAATCATATATTAAGGGATGATGAGTATCAGCGTACTTTTGTTCCAATAAAATTCTTAGAATGTGACTTCTATTGAATTAATTATTATCTAATCTTTTACTTATTAGATATGATTCATGATTACTGTTTTCATTTAATTCACAGCCAGTGCTTTTCAAACGTTTAAAGTAAAGATAGATTTTTTCGAAGTTATTATTGATCTTAGCCCCATACCGTATGTCATAACTTCGTTTCTTTTCTTATATGTTAATAGTGGTTTCAGTGAATGAAACTTATTCGATTACACACTGTATGTTTCTATAATGAAAACTGAAGTCAGTTCAAAACATTTACATATCAAAAAAATAAAGCAATATTGTTTTTGTTTGTTACTAACATTTAATTTAATTAACAATTACGTACACTTAATCATTCAAAGTAAAATTTATATCAAGGTATTTACATAAACGAGAGTGAGGAGCATTAAATGGATGAGGGCAATTTGTTTTTATGCTTTCACCACATTTGTTTGTGTGTACTCGTACAGGAACGCTTTCAAATCAGCCCCCTAAATAAATGAATAACGCGAGCGCGTTATTGATGATAATTTTCTACGCACGTACGCAATTACGCTGAGAAAACAAAATTATATTACGTTCATTCATAATATTCAAACGAAGGAGGGTATTAGATATGTAAAACTGTTTTGCTGTAGATTGTATCAGCCATTTATTTCTTCTTCTGATATGATAAATAGTCCCCCCCCCCTCTTGTCTTCCAGTACAAGAAAAGTAACTTTCAACGATTTATATTCAAGTCTCTTGTCACTCCGAAGTTTCTGTCAATAGGGCTAATTTGTGATTGAGGCAATTTCTGCTGACGTCCATCGATCGATTACCTCAGAATAAATTAACTTAAACTCATAAACTTATTTGTAAGTGATAGCTTGTTGTATAGCAAGCTCTAATCTTAAAGTCATTTTCAAACCCCTAGACTCCACTTTGGCAATCATTGATTTAAAGGAATGAGTTCTTGTCTTCTTTTTAAACTTAAATGACATATACATCCATTATGTTGTAATGGTTAAAAGTGTATGAATAAAGAGTATGAGTATAAGTATGATGTAACTAAAATAAATCAACTTGAAAACATTTATTTGGAAATTTTTCTTTCATACGTCGTACTTTGTTAAGTTTTAAGTACATAGTAAGCGACTTACCTTGAACAGAATACCTATCCCGAGGTTCATGAACGGCTTAGTGAAGTCTATAACACTTTCCCTAGCGTAGTTTATCGTCATAGACGCTACCGCTAAGTCCGCTCTCTGCAACAAAACACTTCTGAAAATCGATTGGCCCATGTAACAGGGAATTTATGGCGAGGGGTTTTAACCAATTTGTGCATCGCAGTCGCAATAAAAATCAAAGTTCGTGCTTTATAAGAAAGGATTTCGATTTAGACTAACAGTGCTAACAATAAAATACGAGGAATCGTAATGACAAAATTAGAAAGTTAAAAAGAATGTCATTGTCATTGTTGACTTTTTCAATAATTGTTGTTGCGCGAAATGGAGCAAGAGAGTTCATCGGGAGATCGAGACTTTTTCCAGAATCTAAGGACTAAGGGCCAGTTTCATAATCGAATTTAAGAGACTTTAAATTTGAAGTCGCTTTCAGATGTCAAAACAAATATGAAAACACATTTATTTACACATCTGAATGTGACTTTAATTTTAAAGTCGAGAAACACGAGAAACAATTGTGAATCATGCCAGAAGGTTGAACTCCAATCATTTGCGTAAACATTAGGCATTGGACAATTTTGGGATTAATCTTCATGAGAGTTACAAGTAAAAGTATGTATTTAACGAACTTTCAACCAAATTGAGTCTAGAAACTCAGCAGCAAGGAGATTTATGATTTTCACTTCTGACCAGTAGTAAGGTATGATTAATTTACAGGATGCAACGATATATTTTACAATGTACATTTGGAAAAGAAAGCAGAAAGAATTGATTAAGAATACCGCTCGGAACTTCCCTCCATCTGTATTGCACGTTGCACTTCATTAAATAAAATAAAGGAGCAGATTGCTCGGGGCGTCGTCGAGCGTGATGGCTCGAATAAACGTTTCAATTCGCCTTGCACGAGGCCAAGGAGCTTCCCATGTGCAGTTTCTCACTTTCACGTTATTTTATTGATAGTTATTTCCGAAATGAAAAATGTTCCCTTAGAGGAAATCGCTTAATTTCGAGGTGTTGCTAAATTAACTGTATCCCATATAAGATGGAGACGTTTCATGAATTCTTTTAGAATTCTTTTCATGTATTTTAGCAAGAGAGAGATTTAAGGCTAAACGAAGTTTTCAAAATTGCAGTTATGAACAAATTTCTTTGTTTTCCAAGATTGTTAAATGGAAGTAGGTAGTACAGCCGCACCCAAAAATGATGTCAAAAGAAGGTATGACTGAAGCGCGGTATCTCCTTTATAATCGGCGATCAACTGGGGATCTAGTGACTCTTTCCTTCTGCTGGTGAACTGCTCCGAAACTAAATTTTATTGTTCAAAAAGGACGTCGCCCGAAGGTTTTTACATATACTTCAGAACAAAATGATTTTGTCACCTAGCCATAAAAGAATTTGCATTTTCCCATAACTCCCAACGACATGGGGCAATACTTTTCCTGTTTATTTCACGCCGTGCCGATTCGTACGGCTTAAGAATACATTGAGTTATCTGGAAATAAAAACGCAGTAAAATCTTGCGCCGACTTTTCTACGACCGCCGTAAAGTAAACGTCGTAAATATTTTTAAAGCTGGTCTCAACTTCCCGTTTTAATCACTCTTTTATTCCGGTATGTGACGTTTTTACACCGCGGAGATGCAACGTGCCGAACATGTTAAAAGAAATAAAACAGAAAAAACGCATGCATATAGAACGCAACATTAAAACTAAAACAAAAAAAAACCAGAGAGCGTCGCATCTATCATGAATCTAATTATACTTTGTTCGAGATTTTTGAATTATTCTTTTCGATGATTGTGAAATATAAATACAAATGAGAAATTCTTGTTTTCATATTCCATAGATTCTATTACGTCAGGAGAACATTTTGGAAAATGAAAATAACTGAGGACACTCCATAAATTTATTACAAAAAAAAAAACAAATGCATTCGCTTTAAATTTTACAAACGAAAAGTTTAATGTATTTTGCATCCCATGACGTTAAACAAACGCCAGTAATTTATTCGGCAGTTTTACAAACTGGGCCTCGAAAAATTTAATGTAAGTAATAAATTTGCGTTGTAATGACTCCGCAAACAGCAAGTATCTAAAACTAAAAATGAGCCTTTAACACACACGGAGAATGTAAGTAGGTACATAAATCGAAGTGTCTAATTTATTCTGAAAGTTTAGACTTCACCTCCAACAATTAACCAACCATTCAAATGCGGGGGTAAATGATTACAGTACCATTATCGTTGAAACAATAAAACCTCTGTCCGGAAATGATTGAAACTGCTTTGTATAAATTGAACTAACAATCGATCCCTTGTTTAATGTCGGGCAAGTTTAGCAATTGACTGATCAAAGTGATTGATTATTTAGGCCTACGAAGTCAGCGAAATGGTTGGTGACGACTCTGTAGCTTCGTTTCGTTTGATGAACGGGGGGATGTTCGTAATCCCACACGTAAAATTCTACGTAACTTTAAATCAGTTGTTCAACTTAATGAATAAACTGTAAACCCTCGGTTAATCACGTTGAACACGAACGTTTTCAGATCTTAAATCGAAAAAAGGTTTTAATAAACATCTCCTTTACCTTTTCCATTAATTCCCTGACGATGCCGTTCCATTCCTGCGTGTCCGGATTCAAGGCTCCATACATGTGATCGGGCACAAGACGTATTGAATATTGGAATCCCACTTGACCGGCTATAAATTTTAATAGATCAATGCAGAAGCCTTCATATCTGGCGTTCCCGGTCAAGTTTTTTTCTTCTTTCACCATTACGTACGGTCGCTCCTGGAATACAAGACCGCCAATTTACCTATTGAATTTTATGCATGTCGTAAAATATTCTAGCTGAAAGATAACCACGCGAGGAAATTATGAAAACAAAAGGTCATGAAATCAGTGAGTCAGCAGAACCTCCAAAAAAAGCTCGCTTTGCAATAATCTAAATTAATTAGTTTGAAGTTTTATAAAATATTAGTTTCGTTGCAAAATATACAGGTTGTAATCGATTACGTTTCACTTATTAATACTGTTTTTCATCATGTAAGATCAAATATCAAGGGTCTAGCTCAAAAAAAAAAAACTGACCGATCACAAGAGCGCAACGTCTTTTGTTCTCGTTCGTAAGATATACTTGCGTCTGCGATTTTTATGAACAAGTCGTAAAACAATAAAGCTCCATCAAAATTCACGGTCACTCGGTCAATGTCGCACATAAACAATTCGATAATAGAAGAAACTTCTCCACTCGTGTTGGTTACTGAATTAGTTGAATATAAGCTAATTTTTACGTAGTGTTAATACAATTTATATCTGCTGCTCATTAAAGTGTAACGATTTATATCAATAAAACAAAGTGTCTACGACCAACTGTTTCTTTAGATAATCGACATTAATTACATCTTGGTATTTCATAGTTTGTAAAAAAATAATACATTATGTGATTTAATTTGTTAAACTTTTAGGAATGAATGAATTAATTCTTCGCGAAAAACAAATCAGACTTTAAAAAGAAAAATCAGCGAAACGCACAGAGTCAAGTTGGAAAAATTGTTTATGGGTAAGGAACTGCCGTTTCGCCTCCCTGCGATGTCTTTTAAAACATTAGGTATCAATTTTGGGAGAGATGGCTAGCGCCACCTGAGCCAATTAACTTTAAATATTTCTGCCCCACGCGAAGCTCCTAATCGAGGGCTAGCTGCCGCCAGAGTCACAAGAAATAAATGAAAAAACAATTCAGGTCATAAAAAACCTGTACAAGAAAAATAAAAACTGGTAATATGGAAAAATAACCAATCAGATGTGTTCCTGACTAAGGAAGGACTGCGATAAGGCAGAGGCTTAAGTCCATTGCTTTTTATTATATGTAGGAATTTAATATATTTTAATGATTTTCAGAATATAGTCGGCGAGATTAAATAAAAAATGTGCGTGAAAAATTATGGAATTTGTTATGTTATATATATTATGTCAAATAAAAAGATAGAAATAACTTCATCTGTCCACAAATTGGGGGTTCAGCCGGGATACGGAGCTTAGTGGACGCAGTGGAAAGTGTTCAAAGACAAAGACGGGATCAGAAGCTAAGTTGACGTAGTGCAAAAAGTGTAAAAACAATGAAGACGCGGTCAGACGAACCATTTAAGTAAAGTATAACGAGGAGGATGCAATAAGACGACATTTTCAATACAACTGTGGCTGATCAAGCAGATGTTGAAACGATGAAAGTAAAAGAATTAAGACGACGGTTAAAGATGCTAGGCTTCTCTGTTGCGGGATGTAAGCCAGTACTTCGACGGAGGCTTCAGAAAGCACAAACTACAACAGCAGGTACCGATGATAAGGATAGATGTAGTGAAAAGAACGATGTCGGTGGTAATCAGAATGACGGCAATGAAAATAAATACAATGATGATGTAAAAGAAGATAGTGTTCAGAAAGACGAAATTAACGACGACGATGACGAAGAAGAAGACGAAAACGATGAACGATGAAGAAGACGAAAATGATGACGATAATGAAGAAGACGAAAGTGATGATGATGAAGAAGACGAAAGTGATGGTGATGAAGAAGACGAAAGTAATGACGATGAAGAAGACGAAAGTGATGACGAAGAGAAGGCTGAAATGAGCAAACTTAAAGGAACTTAAACAAAAATGTCTGTATTTTGTTACTCATGTTTTTTACTATGTTCTATTGTTATTTACATTATTTAATTGTTGTTTTGTTTTTGAAAATTATTGACTATCCACATGTACTATTTGTACCTGACGTGGTAAAAATAAATACAATACAATTAAACTAAGATGTAATGAACAAAGACAATTAAGTGCAACGAAGAGATATTATAAATGCGGAGACAAAAATCATTTGTCCTAACAAGATTAAGGGCTTAAATTGTTTTAAATGTGAGGGCTATGGTCATGTAGCTGCAAATTGTCCCAAAGTTAAAATATATATATATATAAGCTGATCCCCTGTTTACTTGATAGTGTAGGGTTTTTTACTCGTTATATACACCGTGCACGAATTTACTCCACGTTTTCTTGTTCCTCGCCATTGTTTTTGCTTCAGTCCATGTCTTGTTCCTTCTAGTTAGTATTTTTGCGATTACTGCATCCCATGTCTCTTGCGGTCTTCCTCTACTTCTTTTGCGTATTACTTTGGCCTCCTATATTTCTTTTGCCATTCTTGTTTGATTCAGTCTTTGTAAGTGGCCCCAACAACTTAGCTGACGTTTTTCTATGTATTCTAACACTGATTCTACTTCCAGTTGTCTTCTAATATCTGCGCTTCTTATTCTATCGGTCAATGTAACTCCCATGACTTTACGTAGGTATTTCATTTCCGTTGCTTCTATTTTTCTTTTCAGACTACTCATTAATATCCAAGATTCGCAGCCCTAAGTTAATATGGGTCTGAAGATTGTTTTAAAAACCGCAACTTTTGTTTCCCTTGTTATTTCTCTCTTGCAGATGAAATTTTTGCTCATGGAGTAGTACACCTTATTAGTTTTTTCTATTCTCTCAATTATATCTGTCTCTTGTCTTCCTTTCTCACTTATTATCACTCCTAGATAGTTAAATTTTTGAACTTGTTCTATTAAATGTTCATCTACTCTTATATCTACTCTGCGTGCTTCTTTAGCTACTCATGCTCTGCTAATATTTTATTCCAAACGTCTAGATTTGTTTGTAGGTCTTCTTTACTGGCTGCCATCAGGACTATGTCATCCGCGAACGCGCACTCTGATATTTGAACTGGTTTCAGATATCTGTATCCCATGTGTAACTTCTTTATTTTTTGGCGACATTTTCTCGTAATTTCGTCCATAAAGATCGAAAATAATACCGGGCTCATTACTCCCCTTTGTCTTAAGCCTGCGGTTGTCACGAATTCCTCAGATATGTTATTATTACTGATGACATAATTTCGCGTTAGTTTATACAGATTCTCTATCACTCGTTTTAGTTTTGGTTTTATTCCTCTGCTTATAAGACTCTTCCACACTTCCGTTCGGGGCACCTTATCGAACGCTTTTTCTAAGTCTAAGAAAGCTGAATACATATCCTGATTGCGTTGTAACCTCTTCGATATAACCTCTTTTATCGTGAATATGTTATCTTGGACACTTCTGCCTTTTCGAAAGCCACTTTGTGTTTCTAGCAATGCTTGTTCTACTGTTTTGTGAAGTTTATTTTCTAATATTAGTTCGTATATTTTAAGCGGTATACTCAGCAGCGTTATGCCTCTGGAGTTGTTGCATTGCTTGTTGTTCCCTTTTTTTTAAGATACTATTTGTCCTACCTCCCAATCACTCGGAATAGTTTCTTTTTCCCATGCTGTGTTGTATATGTTTAGCAATAACGTTATTCCTGTGTCTCCCATATTCATAATCATTTCTGTAGTTATTTTATCGTGTCCGGGTGATTTCCCTTTTTTAATTTTGCGCATTACTTCTTCGAGTTCTTCTTTAGTGATCATATTATCTTCTTCTTCTTGATATTTATTTTCTTGTTTTTCTTCTTCATTTTCAGTTTCCGTTTTTTCTTCTGTCGTCTCTTTACTTTGTTCTCCTAGCAAATCTTGGAAGTATTCTTTCCATCTTTTCATTATATCGTTGGTATTCGTTATTAAGTCTCCTGTCTTACTTTGGATAGCTTGAGCTCTTCTTGTCTTACCCTTCCTTAGTCTTTTCAGTATCCCACAGAAGAGCTTTTGATTTTCATTATAGTTCCTCTCTATTTTCTTTCTAAATTCTTCCCATGCTTTATTTTTCGCTTCGCAAACCATGTTTTTAACCTTTATACGTTGATTTTTATATCTATTATAAGTCTCCTGTGTTTTGGTTGCTAAATACTCTTTCCAGTTATTCTCTTTTTTGTGGATTTCTTCGTTCCATCAACTAGTTCTTTTCTTTTGTCCTTTTATCTTATCGCACCGCACGCTTCTTTAGCAGCATCTAGAATTATATGTTTGAACGAAAACCACAGCTCATTTACTGTTCTTTGTTCTGGTTCTTTTATTTCGTTAAATATTCGTCTGGTTACTATTTCTTCATATTTAGTTCTCAGGTTGTCATCGTGTAACTTATATGCCCTAATTGCTTCGTGTGATGTTGCCTTTTCAAATTTTTCTGTCTTACTTTCTTCCTTCAGCTTCTTTATTTTTGCCACGACCAGGTGGTGGTCGCTATAAATTTCCGCCCCTCTGTGCACTCGTACATCTTTAATAAGATTCCTGTCATTTTTTCCAATTAATACATAATCTATAAAATAGATCTCTCATCTCTATGTGGTACTTGCCTTGTGTATTTATGTATATTCCTATATTCCAAAGTTCAAAGTAAGATAAATGATATCGGGACGACATCATGAGCAGGATGGCCGAATGTAGGAATTTAATATTTTTTAATGATTTTCAGAATATAGTCGGCGAGATTAAAAAAAAAATGTGCGTGAAAAATTATGAAATTTGTTGTGTTATGTGTGTTATGTCAAATAAAAATATAGAAATAACTTCATCTTTCCACATATATTTATGGATGACATAATCAGAAGATGTACAGATAAAGCACGCTAAATGTAGGATACAAGAAATTACATGGTTAAAATATCTGAAGAGGCATTTGTGGATGTCGTGATGGTGATTACAGATAGTGAGCAAAGTCTACAAAATAACATGAAAATTTGGAGCTAAACACTGAAAGAATCCGGAATGACAATGAACAAAGCTAAGACGAAATGCATGGGAATAGAAGAACAACGAGAAATGAATATACAAATAGAAGGCATCAAAATTGAACAAGTCGATATATTTCAATACCTAGGGATAACGATTGGTAATACGGGATCACAAGATACAGAAATTAATAACAGAATAGATAAAGCAATGAATGCCATGAATAAACGCTTGATAGAAAAACTTGATACAAAACGATTTACAGAGCAATATTGACTTTCGGCTGTGAGACATGGGTCCTAACTAGCAGACAGCAAAGTAAACTAAAAGCAGCCGAAATGAAGTACTTGAGGAAGATCAAAGGTGTCACCAAGAAAGACAGAATCAGAAACACACAAATACGAAAAGAACTGAATATAGAACCGTTAACTACATACATCGAGGAAAAGCAATTGAGTGGGTGGGGACACCTGCAATGTATGAGAGGTGAAAGACACGTGTTAGACGTATGGAAAGCAAGAATATATAAGAAGAGGAAGAAGTGTAGACCGAAAAAGACTATAAATGAGTTGCTGGTGAAGAAAGGAAGCACATGGGAAGAAGCTAAGCGAAAAGCGCAGAATAAGAAAGAATGGTCCAAATTCATATACCAATAAAATGATAAAATCATAAATTAAGGGATGATTAGTATCGGCGTGCTTCTTTACCAATAGTAGGTACTTTTAAACGTGACCTCTTTTGATTTAATTATTGTGTAATTTTTTACTTATTGTTAGATACGATTCATGATTATTGCTTTAATTTAACTACTTAATTAGTTTAATTAGTTAGTTAATTAGTTAATTAATTAAAGAAATAAATTAATATTATTATGTGAATTAAAAAAAATTAGAATGTAAATGTTTTATCGTTATTTTTTAATTGATTTTCGCATTCTTTCGTACGACGTTTATTGTATTACATCTGCGACTTTACTGTTCTATCATTTATTGCAAATAATAGTAAACTTCGCTCAGTTGGGGCATTCAAATCATATGCAGTGCTTCTCAAACGTTCTTTTTTGTAAAATGTAAACGTGAATTCTTTGCTCCATACGTATATATAACTTCGCTTCTTTTCTTGTGTGTTAACAGTGGTTAGATTAAGTGAAACTTATTTGATTACGCACTGTATTGTGAACGTGCTAATTGATATAAAATGATAATATTTTCCACAGAATAGCAATTAGAATATAAAGTTTCAGGAAGCGTGATTTGTTTCCCACCTTGAATAATTTAATTTAAAGTTTTCTTCGATAAAGTAATCTAAACTACCGTGTCTGCACTAAAATCTAGGTGGCTGCGAAATTATTCCGTACCTTTAACCGCGAAACTGTTAATTACGAGCTACGTGCTCTTCATTATTCTTTAAACATCGACCCAACGAACTCGCTCGCGAATGAAGACGATTTTAATTTTGCTAATTTTACGAAATCATTTTTGTGTTCACAAAACCAACCAACCCAATAGTTAGGACTGTTGCTTAACAAGGAAATTTATTTTCTTCTCATTTTTCAAGAGTAATGAATAAGGAATAAATAAATTACGTCATAAAAGAATTTTCGTTTTTTTTATCCATTATCCTGTACACAGAGAATAAGGGGTCCTTAAATCTCATTTAAATACCCAGCCTTTTTCGTCTTTTATACAGCAGGCCGGGTTTTTTGAATAACGAAAGCTACTTTCTCACTGAATTTGCGTGGTGAACTGTCCGGGGCTTATTAAGTTTACATATCTTTTTTTTTCTCTCAAAGGCGGGGGATCTAACTTTCCGAAATATGTTGACCGTAAAAATTGAACGAGTCCAATTTTATTCAATATATTATTTTTTTGTGAATCTAAAATTGTGTGTACATAATACAGGTGCGTTTACGTTATGACTTAATAGACATTTTAAATTCATTTTTTCTTTCATTTTGACTGAAGTAATTTATTAAAATAAAATCACAATGAGACACACTTAACGGATGCGTTTTATTTGTGTGTTCATAACATTTGTAAAAACGTTATTAAAAAAGATACTACTTTGACAATGAGAAATATGTCGATAAATTTTCTGTGCCTCTTTGAAGCTAGCGTAATTAAAAGTAAACGGATTGCTTAAATGACAGCGGCAGGTTCTTGGACATAAAATTTTAATTGCAACACCATGGAAATATGAAACACACGTTAGGAAGACTTTAATCTGCGAGCACGCTGCAATTAAAAAGTTGAAAACGTGTAATTAATTTGCGAAAATGGGGCTTCAAATTAGAAACTTTAAAAAATGCAGTTCTTTTTTTACCAACCAAAAAAAAGAAAGCCCCAAACGCTTCATAATTTCAAAATAAATGTAAGCAAATGCATGATGACTTTTAGTATCAGTGAACTGTTAAAACCGACTGAAATATTTCCAGCCGTTAATACTATCGTCTTTTCATGGTGCATTTCAGGTAATACTCACAAACATCAACTTATAAAGTCAGATTAAGATTATGGGCAGGCGTTTGTCGAAAGTTTCTGAAAGTGAGTAAAATGCATCCGGAACATTGCAGCACGATACGACGACGAACATAGCAGTAATAAAGATTGTAATAAATAAGCTCTATCTCGTATTATCCTTGACAGCTCCTGGTTTTCATATGCGCGGATATGTGAACTTTAAGATTGATGGTATTCAAGTGTCAAACGTATAGCATGACCTGTTTTTTTTCCGTCTATTGTGGCTACTAACTGGGGGGCATTTAGCGAGCGTTATTAAAGAAAATTTTTACGCAAAATTTACTTTTGTAATAGTTTACATATCAATGGAAGCAATATTTCTAAATGATTTCAAATCGAATCCGGTTATGCCATAAAAGTAAATAATTTATTTGTCCTGTTCGATTGTCCATCAAAGTCGAATCGCCAAATGTTCTATTACAACAAAAGAAATAGTTTGATGTGCATATTGCGGTGTTTATAAGCTAAACAAAAGACTTTTCCAATGAAATAATTTGTAAATAGTAAAGAGAAATTTAGAGTAATGTATAAGTTATGTTTACAATTATTAAATTCAAGTGTTTATCAGGTATATTAAGTTTGTGTAGATATTTATAGGAATAAGCGATTTTAAATTGCATGTATATTATAAGTAAATTATTTAGAATTTTTGTAATGTAAATACGTAGGATTTAAAGCCGGAATTGTAATAGTTAGTATAATTGATTTATCAATGCAATTCACGGCCGGACGTTTGTTGGAAACTGTAAGCGGCAGCGCGGAGTTCGGAAATTGGATCAGTGAGGGCGCCGCGTCTGAGCTATTTTAACTGATGCAACCAGTGCGTATACAAAACAGGCTCCGTGTCGTTTACATTCATTCACGTTAGGAACGTTGATCGGATCGGTGATGTTAGGAAAATATGGTGTCTCCATTCCCAATATTTTACACGCAAAATCATTCAACCCCGTAGCAACAGAAGTTCATGGTCTAGTTCGAGGACTCTCCGCTAGATGGAGAACTAAAAAATAGAGGCCTACACACGTTTTGTACTTTTTTGGCTTTATTTTATTTGACACATATGGACGTTTGACGACTTTGACGTTTATAAGTTGTAAGTTGACGATAATTTCCGGTGAAATCTAGACTAATTTTTAGAGTGAATTTATAGTTATTAAGAAATAAACAATTTTTTATTGTAATTGGATTCAGGTAGGTACATTGAATTTAGGAGGTCGAAGAATGTAAATGCCTAACCTAATTTAATTTTGCTAGTTTTGCAAACTGTTTCGATTAGTTCTGATCATTCCTATTTTTGCTTTATTTTTGGCAGGTTATTGTCAAACGGAGAACAACAAAATGATGTAAGACATCCTGAGTCAGTTCTGCTGCATGTTCAGGACAACCTAACAAGTATCTGAATTTATGATTATTTAATGTATTAGTGATCACGATCACCGTTAAAGCATCTTTCCTTAGTTCATCTTTAAAAATATTGCTGACTACCATTTCAATATCAAGAAGAAAATTATAAAATTGGCTTGATGGGTATGTTAAAAATCCTCTACTTTTTCCTTTAATTATTTTGTTAACATTTTCAGATCCTTGTCCGATTATAAAGGATTTGCAGTCCATGCAATTAATTTTTTTGTATTTTCTTGCCAAAAAGCCACACAAGTAGGCAAATGCTTCCCTATTATCATCAAACGTCTCTGAATGCCAACTTGCTTGGTTATCAGTGACCATGTTCAAGCTAATGTGAAGTTTTTCTTGTTTTATGCAATAAGCGAATTTGACTAATTCTGCCTTCACCATCACCAAATAGTGGTAAAACTTACCAGTCGCTTGTGAAAGATTTATGAAGAAGTGATCTAGTTGATTTTTTTTTCAAATATTTGTCTGAAATATGTGTATTGCAGACAAAACCGGCTGCTGGAATTGGTTTTCCAAAAAAGATTCCCCATGCTTCACGTTCTTTTTTACTCTGACCCAATTTTTAAATTAAAAAGAAGGTATTGGAAAGAAATTTACCTTGGGTGCAGCAAATAAAGTTAAATCTTTTAGACTGTAAACATAGATAACAATATCTTGGTATTTTCGGAACAAGGAGCAACAACAAATTTGAACAAGAAACAACAAAACTTTTTAAAAGAATTACGAACAAGAAAAACGACAAAACTTTACAAGAATTATGAACAAGAAACAACAGCAACACTTTACGACACTTGATTACAGTTTGATTACGCACAATTACGACCAAGAATAAATTTGATTTGAAGTTTCTTTTGACGTTTATTACTGTAGGTATTACAGGTTTCTGTAGCAGTGTCAGTGTTATCTACCGGCAAATCATTGAATCCGGTGTCATTGAATCGATGCTGAATCGATACATCGAATCGGTAAGAACAACAGTAAGTAATATCAGCGGTTTTGTGAAAAACCGACTGAACAAATAAAACTTCGACTCTTTGAACGATCAGTATTTGTTTGTATGACTTCATGAATAATCGATTTAATAAACCGTTGTTTCTATCACTTTCTACGAGCATTTTTCTTTATTTACACACACACGCATACACGACACGTACACTAACGCGGTAATTTTTAATGTAAGGGCTCGTGAGTGCCATTTACATTCGAAGCTTATCACATAACGAACACACTCCACGAGGAAAAAGCCAGCCTACGAGATACACTGCATCGGGAGAGAAGCAGGAGCCGTCACCGAGATCAACAAGTTTAAGAACAGCAATAAACAAAAATAAGATTTAGAATATTGACGAAAATTACTCTGAGAAAAACAACGAATGCAAAATTTGCAACAATTATCAGAAACTTTGAAAAATATCCCATTTCACCGCATAAAATTGGCTTCACTCAAATAGGGGCAAAAACACAGCATAAAATTGACTCCCAAAACGTGGATTTATGCTAAAATCTGCTAGAATTCACATAACACAGCAATATGTGCATAAATTTAAGATTTACGAGTACTAAGCTGCACAGACGAATTAACAATAAGATAGACGTAATTATAAAACGGCAATTAAAGCGAAGAAGAGGTTCGACAATTGTTTTACCTTGAGATAATAACGGAGAACGGCTTTCATTATAAAGGGAGAAGAGAAGTGCCGTAATAAATTATAACACCCCCGCCGGACGTTTAACAAATTTAAGTCATTTTACTGCAATCAACTCGGAAGATCAATCAAATCAAGCGTGCTCAAATAGGCCGTTACTTTTACGATTTTGCAAACTTTCGTCCTTATTTTAACTGTTGCAAGTTAGCAAGTAATTAAAAGAAACTATTAATTTAATTTAACAGAATTCTGCGAAACAATTATCCAAAAACAACCAAAGTATTTTTTTGAAATGAAAAATAATTAAATATGCAAAGTTAAGTAAAGAGAAAATACATTAAAGTAATGGCTTTAAGCGACGAAATAATCGTTTTACATGCTTTACTCGTAAAACGAACTGTTTTATAAAAGAACAAAAAAAAATCTGGAGAATTATCTTTATACAGGAGTACGTTGACGGCAATAAAGCTTGCTAATGCTCGACTGGATAAAATTTTAATGCTCCACCTTGCCTTCTAATTTTGTTCTTTCTTGATTCTTGAAAGTGAAATGAAATTGCCTTGTTACGATGAGATAAAGATTTTTTTGCACAAATGTGTGACGAATAGTATTTTTGTTTCAAGAAAATACCATCAGTCGGCATCGTATATTTTTATGTATGCATAGTTTTTAATAGCTTAGTTTCCACTGAAGTTTTAGGAGAGAGTAATTTCCAATTTTTTTATTTTATAAAGTTACACGTGTATAGTCATAACAGTGATGCACTAATTAATATTTCCGGGATTGTGTATATAATTCCCGAAGTTAAATGTACACGCCGGCAGTAAATTTTGAGGAAAACTTGTTAGCTGCTGCTACACGCGAGCACTATGACGCCACGTTGTATTACACGTTTTATTACACCGTTTCAGTTCAAAGTTTGCATGCGGAAATCCCAGTGTACGTACTCACCTCCCTAGTCATAACTATGAGCGTAATATTCGGAGCATGGCTATCGTAGAAAGCTCCGGGGTCGGTAATATTGATACCCCCAAGCGGTGTCCATTGTCCCACTTTCAATATTTCTTCCTTTTTTAGTTTCAGCAAGTCCAGCTTAAAGTTCGAGCGCTTGCCCTCATTAAATTCAATCGAGCCCGTTAGTCCTTGCAGTCCCACCTGCAACAGGAATATACTCATAGAAATCAGCTGCAAGGGATAGGAAATTAATGTTCTGTACAATGCTTTTAAATGTAATAGTATATACAGGGTGTAATTGATTAAATTTCATGAAACTTATTCGATTACATACTGTATAATCAGTTTTACTTCAACATACATATTATGTTCTAGGTATGTGTGTTATACTTGCTGGTTGTAAATCAACATTCGCTCACAGGGAACGTACACAAATGATAGCACGATGTACACGGAAGCAAAATCAAATACGAATGTAATGTTGCGAATAAACATTTACTTCGTGTTAACCGGCAAATAAGGGAGACTGCTCCGAATGCATTATAGGAAAATTACAAATTTAGTGATTAATTGACATAAACAGATTCACCTCTTTATGTACCTATCTGTTAAACCATGAGTGTAACAGAAGTAAAAATTACCATATCATAGTGCCAACATTATTTAATAATAATGAAAGAATATATGAAATTTCAAATATTCTTTTCATGAAAGGTCCCGTTTTAATATATGAAAATGAGAATCAATAAGCGGAACCGTTTAAAAATAAATAAAGCAGACATGCTTGAATATGAACCCAACTCACCACAGCGTCAATATAATTATACAAAGACAATCCATCATCCCACGGTCGCTCAAGATCGCATGATAAATTGACAGGTTTTATAGAGTGGCCTGAATCCATCGCCGCTAAACCTTTGGCGAACACGTAAACCGAATCAAACATTAGAGCCGGTTCGGCCTAAAAACGAACGGAAAAAGCGTAAGACAAAAAAAGCCAAGGCACTTACCAATTGATTTTATTTACCTGGATTATTCCGCTCCTGTTGAGGATTGCGTTTCCGATAGGCTGGAATTTCTCCATGACGTCCAGGGATTCTCTTACTTTGGAGTTTTCCACATCTACTATTCTAAATGCCGTTATGTTGACTGAATTGTATTTGAAATCTTCGAGATCGAAAGTTTCCAAATCCTGCAAGGAAACATTTTATATTGAAAATTGAAATTGTTTCTTTTCCCCATTTTATAAACCTGTTTATTTCGCGAGAGAGTTCACGAACTCTATTCTAAACGGCGCTTTTTCGTGCTATTAAAAACAAAAATGAAAAGTCTTTCGTTTCCATCGAAATAAACTAGCGAAGTATAAGGATAATAGAAACGAACAAATTCTATAATACTTGAATTTCTGTTCTTATAAAATTCGTTAAGTATTAGGATCCCAGGCAGAGGAAACGCAATCCTACAGGGAAATCTGCAGCTTTTAGGGCGAAGCAGACAACGGAAAATTATAGTCTTTGTTTGGCAATAAACGAATTAGTTTTATTGCTTCTTAGTACGTATTCGAGAGAAACGTGCCTTCAACTCAGTTTAATCACGCAAAAAGTGCTTGAAATATAATAGATACGTTAATTGATCAATAAATTAACTAAGCGAAATAAATTAAAGATAAGAGCAGAAAAGTAACCTCAGAAAAATTCATATAGTCCTGGAAGGGGTATATACATATGTATTGATAAACTAGGACTGATGACTTGTCCCCTCCCTATATAAATATCTTGCGAGTCTACCAGCTTTAGGGTGGAAATTTCAATCTTGAGCAAACACTATCCATTACAACTTTTTCTTCGAGGTATCCTAAGTAAATATTTTGTAAATGTAGTGCAAACAAAGGGTATCTCCGGGAAAAGAGGTTTTTGTGGTACGGAGATTTATATAACGTTCGTGTTTAACGAGATGAAATGACAGTGATGATTTCCAATATTCCAATAATGACACTGGTTCAAATACATTAATTAATTTTAATTCGTACATCAAAGCGCTGTTTATTTTGTAACCGACAATTTATATTACATTTGGTATTCATGATAAAAGAAAACGTGGAATCTATAACGTAACTGATTAGTCTGATTACAATGTCGTCGATGCAATAAATGTAGAAAGATCAGATCAAACAATGGAATTATTTTAAAATTCGATTTTTATTTATTTTATTTTTAAGTATGACAAGTACCATCGAAGTTTATTATAGAGAGGGAAAAAAAGGTTAAAAGATGATAGTGCTACAAAAGATACGAATATAAAAAATGAAGTTGTCGGCGAACTTACAATGATAAATGCAAAACGTTTTGTCAAAGAAATTTCCCAAAACAGAAGCTCGCCGTTTTAGAATATAAAACGAATATAATAAAGAGATAGATATGAGAATACATAAATAACATCAGCGTCGCTGACAGGGAAATGCATCAAAACGAAAGAGTGGTAAAAATTTATCCCCAAACGAACTCAATCCGTAAAAAAATAACAAAATCGCTTCGCTATATAAATTAAGGTTGTATGTAGGTACATACATAATATATCGGATTTACTGAATCTACTGAATATTCCGCCTGCCCTTAAATAAAGTTGTGGGTTCTGTGTGTGCTTTTGGCTCGTTATAAAACTAACTGCATGAATTTCAAGAGACTTCCTTTGCAGCTGCAAAGGAAAATCAGTATGTCGGTACCTACCCTAACACAATATCCTTTTCAAAAGGCGATTTTACTTTAAACTACGAACTGTTTCCAGAACACAGCTATTACCCCGAAGGCAATAGAATTCGTATAAACCATCGTTCTATTTTACGTTCTCATACTGTTATTGCAATGGAATCTGATACGTAAGCATTTTTGAGAGTATTTCGTATTTACAACGACAGACAATTTTCTTCTTACGAGTTTACATTTTTAATGAATTATATACTTTTAAAACACAGAAACTAGAATCGGAAACCAATATACTATATACAGGGTGTAATCGGTTAAGTTTCACTTATTAATACTGTAAGTCCAATTGAATCTTTCACTTATCAATCTTATAAACAAAAAACTATACTTATTACATCACATAAGAGAATAAATTTTACAAATAGTTCAAAAATAAAAACCGTACGTGCGTCTGCACACATAGTAAAACAATAAAACTCCAGAAAAATTCTCGGTCACTCGGTCAATGTCACCCGTAAGTAGTATTAGCAAGCGGGATACTGCGATGCTTTGGCCTTGAAAAGAAAATTGCGGATGGCACGTGTACATCTGCAGTGACCATCGTTTAAGGTCATTACCCTTCTAGAGGGGTTGTTTCTTGTGCTGAAGAAGTAATCCTTTAGTTTTTTTTTGTAATTTAAGAAGTGTTGAAAATGTGTAGGCTTTAAGCATGGGGTGTATGTGTCATTCAAGGTAATCCCCTTTAGTTCTTGCATCTGAAGAATTGCCGACAATGATCTCGTCTTACTAGGGGGTAGTGGTTGATGAAATTCTTTTGGTTAGTGCGTGATTCGACTTGTCTGAATGGGTCGCCGGGTGGCTCAGCGGTAGCCTAGCCGACTTAGTAAGTCGTGTCGCTCGGCGGCCTAGGTTCGAATCCTAACATTAGCCATGGATGTTTGTGCTTTGCATGAACTTAGACCCAGCTTTACCAAACATAGAAAATTGACTGGAATGTTGATTGCCGTAAGACAATGAATGCAGCGCAAAGCGAAAGATAGGAAAGACTTGTCTGAACAAAGCAAAGAAATTGCATAACTTGCATTTATGATGATTGTTTTGTTTTAAGAATGTATATACGTAAACAAGTCTTAGAAAAAATAGCTTATTTGGATAGAAAGAAATTATTCCAGCAATTCAGTGACGGAAGTAACTTCTAGATATTAATTCGCGTAGATTAATGAATTAAGTAATTATAAGCAAATTTTTACGTATTGTTAATACAGTTTATCATTGCTGCTCATGAAAGTGTAGCAATTTACATCAATAAAATAATCTTCGACCACCTGTTTCATTAAATAATCGACATTAATTACATCACGATATTCCATATTTTGTAAACAAATAACACAATATGCGATTTAATTTGTTAAATGATTGAAAAAATTAATGAATGTTATTAATCGTTAGTTTGATTTACAACACTGAGTGACCTGCATACCTAGTGTACTTACTCAGAAAAGAAAATGCATTAAATACAACCAATGCATTTATTTATTTCTTTGAATGCATACCTGTTAATTTGTACGATCCTTCGGAATTTTGTTTGTGCAGTCTGAAGGTAATAAAGTAATAAAATAATAAATTAAGGGATAGAGAGGATCGGCGTACTTTTTTTCCAATAATACTTTTAGAATGTTACTTATTGTTAGTTCTGATTCATTTTTCCGTTTTAATTTAGTTCTTTAGGTTAATTAATTAAGGAAATAAATTAATATTATTATGTAAGGATTACTCACTAACTGCTAATATCCGTATTCTTTCGTACGAAAGTCAAACGACCTGCCTCTATCTACAGCTCTATCATTTTTTTTTTTAATAATAATAATAATAATAATAATTTTATTTATTTGTGATGCTCTCAAAAAAATAATAATAACATCAACAATAATAATAACAAAACAAGCAAAATTCATAAAAATAACAAAACCAACAAAAATTGAAATAAAATACTTTCAATTAAATTAGGAAACCGTTCCAAACCAATAAACCGAAAAACCGATGAACAAAACTCTTAATCTAAAGAACGGAAAAAGAAGAAAGTACAAACTAAATAAACCAGAGAATATTGTGAGAAAAAAGAACTTGAGAACTACTAAATCAAAGACTTGTCAGTGGTACATTCAGTGGGTGAAAATAAAAGAAAAGCAAACAGGAAACCGAACTGTGATTTATAATGGAAAAATAAATAAAGGAAATGCAGAGACAGTTGATTTTGTAAGAAAAGGGGAAATCAAGAATAGAAAATCTTGAGACGTTAGCAAGACTGTAAGCTAAGAAAGAAGAAGAGGTTGTCACCAATTGACACACAACAGAGCGAGAAGTTAAGTTGAGATTAAGAGGAAATAAATAAACAAGCGAGTAAACCGCGGATCACGCACGAAGAACAGCGCACTGCACATCAAGCAACCACTGCTTCACCGCTCTTTTAACCGCACCGACGGTAGGCAAATTTCTCAACTCCATAGGTAGTTCATTAAACAACCTCGCTATAGTCACATCCGAAACTCTGTCTCGGTACTTGTTGCACCTGATAGGAACCAGTAGATTTCCTGCACCAGCACCCCTCGTGGCATACGTGATCGGTGGAGGAGCACAAGACTTCATGACATAATAGTTCTTGGTGATGGTGACCAGTGACAGCAGTTGGTTAAACTGGAGGACACCGTACCGTTTGTAGGCACTTTCCAGGGTATTATTCGGCACAAGAAACTTGAGGATACGATCTTGTATGATTTGAAGTTTATTTTTACGTGCGATGCCGATGCCCATACCTCAGGAGAGATTCCACCATGGTACGATAAATAAGGATCAACGTCTGTTGAGGTAAGAAGAACTGAAGATGATAGAATCTCGATGCAAGGATCCTCAGCTTTGTGTGTAGGCTGTTGATGTGATCACCTCAGAGGGAGCGATCATCAATTACTACTCCTAGGTAGGTGTGTTTTTTAACAATATCAATTGTGATTGTACAGGTACAATTAAACAAGTTCGCATGGAGACAATCCACAGAATGAAAGCGGACCTGAATATCTGAATTGTATTTTAGATGCGGAGAAGAAATACACATCAGTTTGGCTTTTGCAGGGTTAATGCTCAGTCGCTTATCATGAGCCCATTTCTGGAAAAGTAGAAACTCTTCCTGCAAAAAGGGCACAGCTACAGATATATTCACATGAGATGAGACAATTGCTGTATCATCTGCGTATTGATAAGCTGAACAGAACTTCAAGCAACGTTTCATGTCGTTGACGTAAATTAGATAAAGGATTGGACCCAGAATGCTGCCCTGTGGTACTCCATTACGTATATCGAATTCAGCACTGTGGGTATCAAAAACACGCACTGTGTATTTTCTATTTTGTAGGTAGTTTATAAACCAATTCAATATTGGGTATGGGTATGGATCAATGCAGTCAAATGCTTTGCTGAAATCAACAAAGAGCACGACAACAGGCTTATCGTTAAGATGTTAAGACTCATGTTCACATCATCAGCAAAGTTTTCAAGGAGATCAGTGGTACACCTTCTTTTTTGGAATCCATATTGATGGGGATCTAAGATTTTATTTTTGTCCAGGTAATCCAATAAAATGTCACATATATATCTCTCCAAGATTTTATCAATAGAAGGTAGGATGGAGATGGGCCTATAATTTGTGTACTCAGTACAACTTCCTTTCTTATGAATTGGACGGATAATAGCTTTTTTAAGGTCATTAGGAAGGAAACAGTCGTGGAGAGATAAATTTATGAATTTTCGAAGTGGGGTATTGCACATAATAGTAAACTTCGCTCAGCAGGGGCATTTAAATCACATCCATGCTTCTCAATCGTTTTTTGCAAAAAGTTTACGTAGATTTTTCGGGAGATATTATTGACCTTTGACCCATACGTATTGCTGTGTTATGGGTAATTTGTAATTTTTTATTTTCTTTGTTATTTGTAGCCCATTTTTGGGCAATTCTCTTAATTAATAATGCTGTGAATTGCAAATAAAAAAAAATAGTTCGCAAACAAATTAAATCAAAATTAAATTTCTTTCGACTCAGTTGAATTAACACAATTCCCGCACTTTATTTTACTTTCACTGCACTTCTCTTTCTTTCTGCTTTCAGGTGCTGCTGCGATTTTGGATGCCTTCAACCGAACTCTTCGTCCGTCGTCTAAATATATTAGCCTCCTATTCCTCTCGGACTTCTGTTCCTTGATGGGCCAATGTCTTGTAGTCAATGGTTCATTTGGCCTCTTGTGGTACTTCTGCATTATATCGCAGAATTCTAGCCAAGCCGTCTGTAGCAAGGTCTCGTCCACCTACCGTAGATCATCGTCTGCCAAGCTCATTTCTAGTCCATTGTTCTTGGTACTGTTCATTTTGACTTTACTTTCATTTTTAACTAAATGACTTTTGACTTTTCTACTCATGAATGAAAATAAAATTTGTTTATTTACAATTAAAATTCTGATAAGTTGTTTTAAAACGTTTTCAATATTTTTATTAACCCTAACGTAAATATCACCGCAGTATGTCATAACTTCGCTTCTTTTCTTGTGTATTAATAGTAGTGACAGTAAGTGAAACTTATTCGATTACACACTGTATAGTATTTAGTACTATAATCTGTTTTTTGTAATTGATTACGTACGTCGTAAGTCATGTGGGATAAAAACCCGATACATCGTTATAAAAAAAATAATAAATACATACACCAAAGTCTACTAAAAATTTAAAAAAAATAGCAAAACTATTTTAAATATTATTTTATATTTGTATACAGGGTGATTGAAATTCGAGGGCCAGCATGGAGATCTCGCTTATTATAAGAGATAGAGTATCGGTTAAATGGAGGCAAAGTTGCTAAATTTCATACTGATTAATAATCTGTTAAGAAATTTGAAATATCTCGAACGGTTTCTTCACAATCGGAGAAAAACGAGAAATTGCGATTTTCGGAAATCGGACATAACTTCTTTACTTTTGCGTTTGATTGAATGGTGAACGTACTTTGTTTCTAGAGCGTTTTTGTTTTGTTTTTCCAGAGCCAACTTCATTTTTTTATGGGCGCGATTATTGTTGTTTAGACAGGTAGATAGCACATGAATTCTGAATTCATTGGTATGCCACACTTGCTATTTTATTTTATTTTTCATTGAGAAATTTTGAAAAAACTGAAATAAAATTATGTGCACACATTAAGTTAGCTTAGATTCAACTGTATGCTGCGTAGCCAACCTTCGTCATTAAACACAGAATGACGTATCCAAATGAAGAAAATGTGATATGTTGCGTATGTTTTATTGTCACAACGAAATTCCACTACAAGTGCTCAGCGGTATTTAGAAACTTATCCGGAAAGATTGTAACCAAATATTAAATATTTTTCCAAGTTGGATAACAATTTGATACAAAATGATACAACGGCCAAGTATTGCGGAAAATGGAAATGTCTTCGAACAAATGCTGTGATTCTTTTCCTCTATTCTATTTCTGTACATTCTTTTGGAGTTTCAAATGTATCATTTGAAATTGTTATCCAACTTGGAAAAATATCTAATATGTACTTGGTTGAATTATCTTCGGATAGGTTTCTGAATATCACTGAGCACTTACAGTGGAATTTTTGTGGCAAATAAAAAATATTCTTCATTTGAATATGCCATTCTGTATTTAATGACAGACCAATTAAACAAAGGTATACGTATTCTTGGATATGCAGCATACAATTGAACCTAAACTAAGTTAATGTGTGTACATGAATCTAATTTCAGTTTTTTCAAAATTTCTCAATGAAAATTAAAATAAAATAGCAAGTGTGGCATACCAATGAATTCAGAAAGAAAGGTAAAAATCGCGCCCATAAGAAAAAATGAAGTTGGCTCTGGAAAAACAAGAACGAATCGCTCTAGAAATAAAGTACGTTCGGCATTCCATCAAGCGTAAAAAGTGGCTTCAGGAATGTTTTCACAGATTTTGAAAAAAAATCATAAATAAAGAAGTTATGTCCGATTTTCGAAAATCGCAATTTTTCATTTTTCTTCGATTGTGAAGAAATTGTTCGAGATATTTCAAATTTCCTAACAGATTATTAATCAGCATGGTATTTGGCAACTTTGCCTCCATTTAACCGATTCTCTATCTTTTATAATAAGCGAGATCCCCATGCTGGCCCTCGAATTTCAATCACCCTGTATTTATAATTCTAACAAAAAATTTTGTACTTTTGTGCAGCTAATAAGATTTACTAAAGAAAAAAGAATGCTTACGAAACTGGTGAACATGTAATGGTATCTGTAGTCATTCATTTGAAGTTGCAATATCTGAAACAAAATTGTTATTATTAGTAATCTGATTCCTGTGCAAAAAAATGTGGAGAAAACCTAAGGTTGTTATTATTTTTAATTTATCAAATTTTACCATGCAGATTTAAAATAGACTACAACGAATGAATGTTTTACGAGACAGAGAGAGTAAAAATATATAAAAGGCTTCATACTTGCTGGATACAGAATTCATGAAAGTATGTCGTTGCACTGTTTTCTTTAGCACAATGGCCATTGTACTCCCTGACTAATTATCTCGAGAACAATAGTGCAGAGAAAAAAATTTAAAAATTACATTAAATATAAATCAGAAAAGTCTACTCATTAATAATTATTTAAATGAAACATTCCTCTTCATAGGATTTTATTATAAGAATGCAGATACTCATTTTAATTGTAATGCGATGGAAAAGTTTTATACAAATTGCCCTTTCTTATTTACACCCAGCTTTAAATCCAGAAGGATAATTACTTCTTGTTAGCTGTTTGACATTAACATTGTGTCTCTTAAAAGCAAACAAACACCAAACGAGATCCCGTTGAGTGTTTTTTAAATTGAATAAGTTTATTGAAGTTGTGAAATTATTTTAAAAGTAACACAGACATCCGTAAATTCTCCCTTGGAAAATAAAGGGCAATAAGAATAATGCCTTCGTGTTCGTTGACATAGCGAAATGCTTTAGCGGGCTTAGCTCCAATTCGCCGTTACCCACAGATCAAAGCATGTTCCGGATTTCCAGAAAATCCCCGGGCGCCGCCAAATTGGCGACATGCGTAAATTCGTCCTGAGCTTCGGAAAGGCAAATATTCGCTTCTATTTACTAAACTAAATCGCCTATTAGAGTTAGGTAAAGTTTTAACTACAAGTTGCTCCAAACAATTAAGGAACAAGTTAACGTTATTTACTTAGTTTACAATGAACAAAAATTGAGAAATTTTAAATAACACGAACTTCTAAGTATGTTGATAAAGATAAACAGTCCGATTGTTATAAAAGGGTAACTCTAAAAATATCATATACACGTATTGATTAAAAATAAATTGGATGTTTCCGTGGTTAATTTATATTTGATATTCAACGCACGTAATAAATAATTTGTTCATCAAATTAAATTATATTTACAAAATATTTGCGTTGTGATTATAAAACGAATATGTTAAATTAATTTAATTATCAGGAACATTGATATTCGAATTACATTGCATTCGAAAAGAAGCAAAAATTAATAACCACGCTTAATTTATCGGAGCTTACTTTCAAAGAGATTTCATTAAATAAATTCGTTCTGAAAATTTAATTCACTACAGTTATTTGCCAATAAATATAGATAGCACGTTACAGAGTCGAGTATGATATTCATGTAATAAAGAATGAATTTTTTTTATTGCAACTGGTAAGTCGTTACATTTCTTCCCTAGAGAGTGTAAAATGATCTGCCAAAAGTAGTGAATGGAACAAGTTTAAAGTTTAATACACGACAAATATGAATGGAAGTGTCCCAGCAAATCAAAATGTACTTAGGTAAGCATTGGGGCACCCCTTAATTGTTTTTATTTTTGTAATATCAGATCAACTTCATTGTTTATTACATATTTAATTTTCAACTTACCGCTCGGAAAAAATGATGTAGGTTTCTTGGGTTTGTATCAACTATGAGTTTGAATATTTCCTTCTGTCGAACTTCCCGTAAAACTTGACGGTACGAACTTGGCCCCGCCTGTCTGATATACATTTCTGTACGCGAACTGGACGGTGCCTTCACCAGTTCTTGCAGTTTGAATAGACCTAAAATTAAAAAGAAAAAACACATGGTGTAGTAAAAGCAAGTCGTTGAATAAAGTACGAGTAACATCATGCATTATTTCAGATTCCTTCCTTCTGCTCTTTTTACTAAAGAAACTCAAAACTTTCGCAGTTTTTTTTTTGTTTAGTTCGTCAGTTATTTTTTGAATACGATTATATTTTATGACATTATGCACTTATAAAAGAAGTACGGACTTGTGCGTCTCTGAAAATGAATTATTCAAATGTTTATTCGAAAACTAACTGGCGGAGTAATATTTACGTATTTTTATGTAAATTCGCATGCTGCTGCATTCAGATTTACTTCCGTAGAATCTTGCGCGAAAAAAGGCGACTCTGCGCTCAAGTCTGAACGTGTTACAGGTAACATAAAACGTGCGACGACATAAAATGCAGCCCCACGTCTAAAGTCGACGCTAACTTTTATTGTCCTTTGTTTTGTCAACGTTTTGAATATAAAATTCGGAACTAGGAGCTAAACGCCACCAACACACGTAATGAAGTTAATCGGAGTTGATTTAAACGATCTAATCAGCTCTACGTGCAATCATGATGGTAGATTAAACGAAGCGCATAACACGTACGAAACTTTTGATGTGGAAAGTGGAAACAGCATTTGCTTCTGAGTAGCAACCAACGATCTTGTACTTTGCTGTACAAGGTTTAACTTGAAGCTATTTTCATAGTGTTAGGTATTAGATGTTATAAAGTACTAAACTAAACCAATTAATAACTTCACCATAGAAAGACTTATATATTTTGACATGTTGATCATGAGGAAGATTAGATTGATATCTGATGTACAGGGTGATTCGTGATAACTTCTCGGAGCATGTGAAATCGCAAAGAAAAATGATGAGGTTGTTAAATGTCAGTAGACTAAAGCACTTAGGGCCAGTTTCATCATGGAATTTAAAGGAGACTTTAAAATTAAAGTCACATTCTGATGCGTAAACAAATATATTTTCATATTTGTTTTGACATCTTTAAATTTGAAGTTCCCTTATGAAACTGGCCCTTAGAGCGTAAAAGCTTCGCTTGAAAGGTCAATTTTTGGAACTAAACATCGGAAGAAAAAATGTTACAAACTTTCTACTATCCAAATAATTTACTACTGCTACATCATAAATCAATCTCTGTATTCGAGTCCCTACTATGAAGAATATGAAATCTCGATGAGCATTGATTTTAATTAATTTGGAGCAGAATTTGCAAAAGGCCAAAGTGAATCAGAATAAGGATGTCTCCGAAAGAATTAGGGAAACGTATGGTGATGTAAAAAGAAAATAAATTATGATAAAATGAGGCTTTCATGATATGAGAATGTTTTTGGGATGCGTAAATTAAGAAATATAGCCCGTTAGAGATAACAGCGAGGACGTACAACGTAACGCAAGGAAATATGAAAAAAGATTAGACATTTTCTCTTGACTTTTATTGATTTGTCTCTATTATGACGTGCATTAAATAAATATATTTCACAAATTAAAAAAAAGCAAAAATAGTTTATTCGCATAGCTATTATCATCTTGTTGTTTAGATAAATGAAATATCATTACTTATAAACAGCACAGAAAATGAGCTATCTATGTCGTTCTCCCCCATTTATGCTCAACAATTTTAAACTCCGGAAATTATTTTACGGGTCATATTAGTCGAGTTTGAGGAGAGCACGAAATACAACCATGCCATTCACCAATCTATTTTCTTGAATGTTGTACTCCAGTTTAATTGCGAAAACGGATGAGTTTCAAATTTACGTGTTTATTATGATTAACATAAAAACTAAGTTATTTATTGTTTTGTTATCACAATTTAATTTCATATAAAGATTCTCCTAAGATATACCGGGTGTAATCGAATAAGTTTTATTTATTAATACTGTAAGTGCTTCTGTAAATATCAATCGTCTGGATTAAAAATAAAAACTAACCTACCACAAGAGCACATTGTCTTTTGTTGGAAAAATTCTGTTCGTTTGTGAGCTAAGCGTACGCCTGCAGCTTTTATAAACACATCGTAAGCTCATATTTATAAACGTAGATTTTTCCGGTATTATTATTGCCCTCTACGTATGTCATAATTTGTATATAAATAGTGGTTACAGTAAGTGAAACTTACTCGATTACGCACTGTATATAATAAATAATACCTTTCAGATTTGCACAAAAAATAAGATATTTATTTCAAAAAGCGTATTAGTGAAAATAACATAGACAAGTAAAAATAATCCAATAAACAAATGTAACTGTGTATTTTATCATTAATAAAAAAAGAGGCTCTGAGAGATCTGCCACTCGCTCGTCGATCCGTTTGTTCATCAATAATTCTGTACACCGGAAACTGTTTTATGGAGTATATTGATTATATCTGACACGAACAGAAAATGCAACCGTTACAACAAAAAAAGGGAAAGAAAAACAATGATGCTATTGATTGAAATTCTGTTCCGCTTTGGCCAAATCAATCTGGCTTTTGAATGTTTGAAAAGTATTGGAAAATCGAAGCCTGCCAGTTTTCCAATCATTCCTGTTATTTTTGATATTTCACTGGTTATTATATTACAACGAAAACGTATCACATTTGACAGTTTATTAAGTAGTCTAAGTTAATTAAAATTTAATTTTTGTCATTTCAGTTCATTCAATAATTTGCTTTTGAAGGTCTGTTAAAATAGTTTTAAAAATTATTTATGCGAAATACATTTAACGTAAATTCGAGTATATATATATGTACATATATATAGAATCAACAATACTTTATAAAATTCACTTGACCGTAAAACTATATTTCATGCCACAAACTAAACTTGCATAAATTTAATTTCAGTTTTGGTTGAGTCATGCATCAATAACTTTCGTTATTATATGTATATACAATTACGCACTGTGAATACTCTATGTGTATTAAGTAAATACATTTCCTTTTTCACTAGAAACAATCGCTAATAGTAAATAGTAATAAATAGAATAGTTTGATTTATGAAAATTTCTACACAAGATACTTACTATTAATTGGGTATTTACCGCGGCATGCATATTTGGAATTACAACTGAAGTAGTGCTTGATATAGCGTAAATTAAAACCAATTTGTCCGGTGTACATAATTATGATACGAAACACATTCAGAATTTATAAATTGCATCGCCGCACGAAATTAATTACGCCAATGTAAAATTTAATTCAAGCATTTATCTAAATTAATTGAACCGCGTTCAGAAAGCTGCTGCCATTAGTACAAAATGTTACTAGTTATTTATTCTGACAGGTATAAAATAATCTCCATGCTGTTGTAGTACGTAAGTACATAATACGAATTTATGTTACAAAAGGTAATGTAAGCTGGGCAAGGAGCTTTGATCACAGAGAACGCATGCATTTGAATGCAATAAAGCGTTAAATGAGTCTCTAACTAATGCGAATTTGTAAAGGAAGCTTAATATTCGTAAGGGTGCTAACCTTTTCCACCTACCAGCGGTACTAAATCAGAAATCCAGAAGTTACCTAATCAGATTAGGCCCATTGTTTTTAAAGGGTATAATGAAATGAATTTCGGGGAAACAGAATTTAGGTAAAGCTAAATTTATACTGGACTTTAATAATCCAAAATATTAAGCTGCAATGAATTATACGAACCAGTTTTATTGAGAGATTTTGTGTGTCTTATACAGCATGATTTACGGAAAACCATCACCTGAAAATACGTGTAGCTTCAATAAATAATAAGTTCATAATCTATTTAATTTTATGCTTCAGTAAGTATGTAATATTGATTAAGTTATTTTTAAGTGCAATTCGTTAAAGGGTGATTGTATTTCACATTAGTGTTCTCATCGCATCATGTCTGTAGTGATGGTTTATTAAAATCCAGTACAATAATACTCGAATTCAATTTCTTCAAGCTTCACAAAAGTAAAACGAAATGCATTCATTCACGATAGAATGCAATTTCACGAGAGAGAGAGAGAGAGAGAGAGCAAAATCGAATCTTAAATGCGAGAAACTCACCGTAATCCTCCTCGTAGATGATGGCAACTTTCGTCCAATTTAGAAATGACATGAGATCCTTGAAGGCCTTATTCATGTGCTCTTGACTAGGATGCAGATTGATGGAAAGTTCCTTCGACAGAGGCTCGTAGTCGATCCTCGCTTCCAAGTGGGGCACGTCTAGTGCTTCGCAAATACTTTGTATATGAGCACCAAGGATCGGATCTGAAGGTCCGAATATTGCCTGCACGCCGAACTCCATTTGGCGACAGGCTGTAACGAAATAAAACGGCTGTAGATAAACGGTTCCCTGTTAAAGCCCCTTAATAACGTTAATGGCGCAATAAAGCGTATTTATAACCTGTAATGGTTACGAGGAAATATTCTACTTATTCCCGCTTTTCAGTATACGATTATTAATCATACTTCTATATCATCAGGTGCTACGTAAACTTATATATTTAATAAATTAATCCCTTTGTTATAACGATTTGACCTTAAGCTTTAGATTACTATTGATTTAGGGGGAAGTTATCGAAACTTGATCGAGATGGATGGTTAGGTGCTTTTATGTAATGATTAATTAATTAATTTAATCCATTACTGTTGTATGATAGTGATCGATGATACTTCCTAATATACCTTCTTGTCTCAATGTAAATTACTTTTTTACTTTAAGTAATTGACTATTCGAATTACACACGAAATTGAGAAAAATATGTTGACTAATGTAAGCCACTTCCTGTGAACGTGAACACCCCGTAGACAGTGATTTCGGTCTATTGTAAACGTTGAGCTTGTATTTTCCGCTGAAATTAATTTCCACTCTGCCTAATAAATAATCGGAAACTATGGATAGAAGCCATTAAATATTTATATCGAATTTCCCAATCTCGGGGCGGATAAAGTTCTCATTAGATTTTTACTACAACCTTCGAAGCAATTAGCGACGTTATGAAAGCGCTTATCGCTAGGTGTTAAGTAACCATAGCACGTAAAACTTAATCTTAAATCCCTTTCAGCGGGCACGCTAATTCGGGAATTTAATGTTGCCCTAGTAATAATTTTCCTCGGGCCCAATTTATTTAATAGCCCCTCTAAATTGTTTAGCAAATTTTTAATTGAAACACAAAAAATGGAATCAATTTTGGATATTATTTAACTCAATTCAACTCGTTTGAGATTTATAAAAGAACTTGTGCATTCAGAAAACTGTAAGGGGAAACAGGTGCGTGTATCAAAAAAAATATATATTTCTGTCAAGGTAATAAAAAATACTTTCCAAAGATCTTGCGTCGGGCATAGGAAATAGGGCTTGAGCTTGTTATTTGCATCACAACTGAAAATACAATGGAAGAAGCAAAAACACGCATTTCAGGGCGCGCAGAACTTACCATTCGGTCTGGATAACGAGGGTAGACGGGCGTAAGCACCTGTGATACGCCCTGGAAATTAGGGGAGAGCTGCAGAGCGTGGTTAAAGTAATACCCAACGTCACGTGTTGCACACGCTTTTATCACTTTGCATATATCAATTTATATTGGATTCGTGTTAAAATTATTAAATGTGAAATAAAAAAAAACACGTGAGTAAAATATACGGGGGCAGAATTTTAAGTCGTTAGTTCTCTAGTTCTTTTTGTTGATAATTAAAGGTGACATATTTAAAATCTCCAGCGCTTGAAAATTAATTAACGCAACACATGTAAGTATTCATGAAAGAATAAGAATGATTGGTGGTTTATGGAAGAAGTAAAGCACTAATCAAAACTATTTAAACGGAACAGAAAATTAACTAAAGATTAATTAATTTACAAACAATGTGAAAATCTACTGGAAACTTTCCGAAAGAAAAAGAAAATTGTGCATATTAACTTAATTAGTTATAACAAAAGAAATAACGTTTTATTTCTCATCTTGTGGCTTAGTTCTTGGTTGGTTTAAGAGTTAGTCTGAAGCTCGAAGTTTTCAACAGCAAGTTAATGCAAGTTTAAAGCGATTTTATCAGAAGCATATAGTCAAGAAAACTTCAAGTCAATGTCGGTGTTAAAATATTTATTTAGCGGACGTAGCTCTGCCGAGTCAATATAAAATCTTGTAGTTTAATTTATTTACATTTTACTTGCGAATGAGGCAAATGGAATTGCTTATTAAAGGCAAAGAAATTAGTTTAGTTTGAGTCCCTAAGAGCAAACAGAGCCAATAATTATTATTTATTAAAAATGAATGGGCTTTATTGAAAACAATTGTTTAAAAGCTCATTCTTCATCCGTGACTAAATCCAATTTTCCAATTAACAACTGAAAGCGTCTGTCCGAAATTACGTTTCCGTTTTTAATAAACTTGATGCACTTCATTAAAAGAAACAAAATAAGGAAAAATCAAATCCGTTTGTATGTTACAAAACGCAACAGGTTCGCCCTCAGTAAATACGTTTGCTGCAACGTTCAGCGGAATCTCTTTGGAATAAAACAAACATATACATTTATCAATGTTACCAGAAAACGCGCGGGCACGTCAAATAAAAGAACGTTCTTAATCAAACCGATTTAAGTAATTTTACAATGTCGATGTTTGTTTCCGCCTAAACAAAATTATCGTTATTGACGCTATTAAACTTCGTTAAACTCGATTTGTTTTAGTGAAATTAGCGAAGGCGATGGATTTACGCTGCGGATGAAAACAAGCTTTGGCGTGAAGTTAAATGATACATCATCGTTTTGTTGTTAAAAAATGTGATCGAATTTGCAATTTAATTACGAATTTAATCAAATTCGCGTCGATTGCGCTGAAAAAAATCGCGCACAAATTTAATTATAATGGACATTCTCGTTCCCTTTTATGTTCACTGTGAATACAACGCCAATTCGTTATGCAAATCGACATAGATCCTATGATGAAATTTAATTATTAAAACTATCATGTAAAGAAGATAATGAGATATACGAGCATCTGCGGTTTCTATAAAGACTTGGTAAAACAAAAAGCTCCAGCAAAATCACGGTAACTCGCCTATAGGAATTCGATTTCAAAAGAAGTTTCTAAATATCCATTCACGTTGATTACTGAATGAATTAAATACAAGCCAATTTTTACGTATTGTTAATACAGTTTATAACAGCTGCTCAGAAATGTGAAGCAATTTACATCAATAAAACAAAGTATTGTAATCTTGGACGATTTGTTTCACTAGATAATCGATAATAGTTACATTACGTTATTCAATACTGTGACGGTTGGAAAATTTCGTTATAATTATTTCTAGTTTTTCGGGTCACCCTGTATTTTTGTGGAAGCAGAAACCGTTGCTCCTTTTCCTTCCTTTAACAAGATTACAAAATATTGCACAACTAGACAAATGCAATAATTTCTGTCACACGGAGAAGCTCTATTTCACTAACTCTCATGCATAATTCACCCGTCATCTCTTAACAACCCCCGTCAAATCCACTTGTGAACGACCGCGCCAGTTCCGCTGAGTATTGTTATTCCTCGCCTACCATACGTCTTGTGCTTTTAGGCTCTTTAGCCATTTTGAAAAATCCGCCAAACTGTTTTGTTTAAAGTGAAGCTTAAACGGAGGATATTATTCCGAGTTTTGATAAGTGCGTTTTAAGCAACAAAAGGCTTTCTGCTAGGCCTTTCGAAGCCTGATTTCTGCGTACAAGCTTTTTGTTAGACCAGAATCCTTTTACCGGAGCTTTGATTTGAGATCACCCGGCTGTTTTATCTTTGGGCCGTGGTAGAAAATTTTGGAACAATCGTTGCGATTCATCTCCGGACATACGAACTAAAGACCGATACCCCGTTGCTTGCCATCATCGTGTCGGGAGAGGGAGTTGGTTCTCCGGAACGCTGGGTGACACAATGGACGCTTGATACTCGAACGACGTTAGTGCAGTTGGTGCACGTGCATTTGGACGAGTGAAGGTCGGATTCTTTTATTTAATTTTAATAATATGTTTGCGTCTATTCAGTTCAAGCAATGTTGTCATCGCGGAGATTAGTTTTAGCCAGATTTGATTTTTATTTTTGTTCGTGAGCGAAAAACGGATCCGTACTTCGTATTTAATTTCATTTAATTTGTTGCATTTTATCGCTCATTTATTTCAGTAGCTTGGTTCTAAAACGGTCAATGTCATTTCCTGTAAAACGTCAAATGAATTAGGTGAAGCAATAATTTGTGGTATAGGCACATTTTCCCTGAAACAAATAGAACTAAAATCATTCCTGAATGTATGGTTAATAACTCGAAAGCATTCTATAGAAAACATAATTTGTTGCGTTCAGGGATAGTGATGTTTTTATTTAACCTCACATTTAAGACTTGCGTTGATCTCAATGATCTGTGGTCTGTAATGACGCATTTTACAATTTTCACACAAATAAAGACAATACTGGTAACCTTTATTTATTGTAAAATTCAGCCTTTGCTCCTACCTGAATGGCAGCAAATTGCAGGAGGGTAATTTAAGATCTCCATCATAGCCGGCTAACTCCTGGAGATAGGGGGGGAAGGATCGTACGAACCCCAAAAGTACAAGGTCAAATAATTAATAAAATAAAAATTCCCCAATACGGTACAATTGTCTTTATTTAAAGTAAAGCACGCTATAGAATAAAAATCAAAATAAAGAAAATAAAACAAAACGCAACGAGGTTATCAAAAAACTAGACCCGAAAACTCGCTACTGACTTTCCGTTACAAAAGTCAAAACAACATAATTAATTAACCTCGGCAACAATTTACAAAATAATTTAAAGGCGTGCGTTACCGCAATTCAAATCAAAATAATCCGACCTTGATTACATCCTTGCGCATCCAACGGCAGCTGTCGTCGTCAATGCCCGTAGAATATCAAATCCGGTGGAGGATCACTGAAGCCAAGACGACGTGTCGATAGTCTAAATCGCAAAGTGCGTAATTCCGTTTGGCAAAATTTTACAGGAGAGCAAAAAAACATACGTATTTTGCCTGTCAACAATTTGACACTTAGAGATAGGCATTTTCCTGTACCAGCTTCTGTTGCAAAATGGTGACTTAGGTATTGTCTGTTCAAAATTAAAAAACCACCACCTGTTGAAGTATGTTGCCCAAAAGCAAAATTCCCAGATATATTTTGGTTGGTACTTCATGTTGTCACTGTAATTCACGCGCGTTAGTAATTTAGCCTCAAAATTTAAAATGTCATATTAATACTTAATTTATCTTAAATCTTATGATGTCGCGAAAACGCAGAAATCTTTTAAATTACGCAGTTAAAATTTTCCTCCCCCTAAATTTGTCACCAGCAAGCACATGCGGCAACGTTGCCGGTTGTATCTACGAAGTAAATTGGGAGGTTGGTGGTTTTTTGATTTTGAAGCAGACAATATTTATCAGACTATAGATATGCTATTATATTATTAGATGGTTCCATAAAAAATATGGAGTTACGCACTTTGCGATTTACACTATCGATATCGCAATTCCCAGAGACCTCTCACGACGAAATTCACCAACAGTTCAAGTCCGAACAGACGGGGGAGTAATGGCGGTAAATGTAATCCGCTGTCGCACTGATTTGCGGCAACTTCAAGATAGAGGGGCCCCTGAAATCAACACCAGCAGTTTGGGTAGCCAAAGATGCGATGATCGTAGTAAACATAATAAACCTCAAACAGCCGGGCTAGGCTTGGACAAATATTAAACAATGCTTAAAAGTGCAGGGGTGACGATTTTTAAAATCCAGTAATCAAAGTACCGGTAACCTTCATCTCCAGGTGTTTTCAGCCAAATGAATTGCAAAGCACAAAAACCACAACAATGGCACTACACGTGCGCACCCTACAACGAGCCACGAAGAACCGGATAGCGTGCAAGCGTTTTCAGCGCATGTAAGATATCAAGAGGGGGTTGACAGAAGCACAGAATTAACTCACTTCAGAACGGAGGGAGACGGCAACAATTCTGTACTGCGTAGCGCAGGCTTTCGTTTAACGGTGCAAAAATGAAACGCGCATGACATAATAACGGACAGCTCATGTTATTTCGCAATATAGGGTGTCTGGCAATACTAACAAGGATTTAACGTAATTTTCACTCGTAACACCCTTCGTTTTAGAGGTTGCGTATGACCCCGACCCATCCCATCGACTTAGCCGGTCAATGAGATGATCTTAATTTGCACTTTCAACATTTGCAAGCCATTAGGTACGTAGCAATACTTTGCAAATAAATAACGCACAATGTGATTATTAAATGATAGAATGTTGTTACAAATTAGTTAGTTACTTTGTTTGCATTACAACACTAAGTGACCTGCATACTCAGAAAAGAAAATGCATTAAATACAATCATTTATTTGTTTAAATACATATTAATGTACATGATCTTTCGCAATTTTGTTTGTGCAGTCTGAACGTAATAAAGTAATAAAATCATAAATTAACGGATGAGTATCGGTGTGCTTTTTTCCCAATAATACTTTTAGAATGTAACCCCTTTTGAATGAATAATTAACTATCTAATTTTTTACTTATTGTTAGGTGATGATTCATTATTACAGTTCTAATTTAATTCATTAAGCCAATTAATTAAGGAAATAAATTTTATTTTGCAAGAATTATTTTGTGCATATCAATTACTTAAATAATACTAAAGAAGAATTAGAATGTAAATGTTTCATGTTTGTTTACTGCTTACCTAATTTCCCTATTCTTTCGTACAAATAAATGATCATTTATTGCACATAATAGTAAGGTTCGCTCAGCTAGGGGATTTAATCACATCCAGTATTTCTCAAACGTTTTTTCTAAAAAGTAAATGTAGATTTTCCGGAGTTACCTTTCTTTTCGTCTACAGTACGAGTCTCTATAATCAAGTTACACATGCGTACCAAATTTCAAATTTTTATTCCTTGTCATTTGAAAGATATTTAACAAACATTAACTAATTCAAAAAATAAAGAAATCTGAAACTCAATAGTCATAAATTCACTTCACTAAATGCTCAAAATGTTGTCCATGTACTAACTGACAATACCCTAAACGGAACTTAAACTCGTTTTGAACATTTCTAATTACTTCGGCGGAAATTAGCCAACACTCCTGTCTTATTCGTTCTTTCAACACCTCAATATTTTATGGTTTGGTCTTAAAAACTTTGCTTTTCAAGTACCCCATAAGAAATAGTCCAGCGGTGTTAAATCCGGAGACCTGGGTGGCCATTCAAAGGGTCCTCTTCTACATCTGCCTGGAAATACATCATCCAGATACTCACGGACAGGTCTTGCAAAATGAGGAGGAGTACCGTCTTGTTGAAACCAGATGTTTCTATTTGGGACATCAGCTTCAACCGGATCAGGAAACAGAGTAGCCAAATTCGGAACCAGTTCTTCCTGTAAGAATTCTAAATATCTCGCTCCATTGAGATTTTCTTGGAAGAAAATTGGTCCTATTACTCGATCACCAACAATCCCTGCCCAAACATTGACTTTTTCTGGATGTTGAGTGTGGCCTTCTCTCATCCAGTGTGGGTTGTTGTCTGCCCAATAACGACAATTTTGACGATTTACCAGACCATTTAACATAAACGTTGATTCATCAGAAAACAGGACGTTTTCTATGTTTAGAAAATTTCTGTTTAGTAGATCCATCATTTGTTCGCAAAACTGGAGTCTTCTATTCGGATCATCTTCGGTGAGTTCCTGGAGGATTGCCATTTTATAAGGATGCAATTTTTGCGCTTTAAACATTCTTGCCACTGACGACTGGCTAATTTCGATTTCCCTAACTATCTGCCTAGTGGGGACATGACAATTTTCTTGAACAGAGAGAAGTACATTAAGTTTGACCTCCTCATTGAGCGCACTCTGACATTGATTATTGGTTTTTCTTAAATGCCCGTTTTCCCGAAACTGTTTTTCAATCTTGCTTACGGTACTTTGCGATATGGGCGGTAAATCAGGATATTTCTCTCTGAATAAGTGAATAACTTCATTTTGTGTTCTTGTTCTATCTCCGTAGCCAATCATCATTAAAATTTCAATCTTGTGGGTTTCAGTTAAGTAAGGCATTTTGGCCGATTTTTCAACAAACGGTGTTTATCACAAGACGACAAACTAATAATCTCCTCACTCAATACAAGTCGAATGAGATGCTGCTTTTTTTACTTGTTCTTAATAACTTAAGTGTTTTTATAACATTGTGATAAGACGTCAACCCAGTGTGACAAAAAATTAGTTGATGTTTGTTAAATATCTTTCAAATGACAAGGAATATTTCCGAAAAAAAAAACTGTCGTTAGAGACTCGCACTGTATATTATATTAATAGTGGTTACAGTAAGTGAAACTTATTCGATTATACACTGTATAATGAGATCCATTTCATGTATTCCTATATTCAAAGACTACAAGTTGAAAATTTTAATTGAATAAATAAATTAGAAAAATATATTACCTTTATCATAAAGTTCAGCACTATAAATTTCCCGAAGCAATTGCTGACTGGGATCCCTGTTTCTGAGTAAAAGAGGAAATATCGACTGTAATCCCGAGATTACTTGCAAAGTTGTGGAAACGGTGATACCGGGAGTAAAACTATTAAGTTACCTAATCTGATCTGGAAATGTTTCCCTTCGCACAAATTGAATAAGTGTTACTTAACGGCGAAATAACGTATTCATATTACAGAAAATTCGTATTTTACATTATGCAGAAAGTTCGGTCTGCGGTTAAAAGTTCTGAGCGCCGTTCGAAACTTGCGAATTCGTACTTCCACAGTAAAATCCGAACACGTATACGGCGTAAACTGGGATTTAACAATTAGCTAAAAGTGTTGAAGTTTGTACTTTAATTGGCTGAATCGTGTTCCGTTTATTAACTCACTTCACGGAATGCCAACGTATTTACTAAATTGTTGCAATTGCTTCCGAGCATTATTTTGGATATTTCAATAGAAACTTACTCTATTATGAACCATGTTCAAGTTGAATTTCAGACCGCCGCCAAAATAAAATCAACCTTTTTATTTATTATAGAACAAAACCACCCGGAGCGAAATTATTTAACCGTTCCAATAAACACTTTTTGTTTTGTCGGACCTTATTTAACTGTCGATGGGGGGAAATTTAAATATATTCAAGTTAAGAAAACCCAGTTAATTACAGCCGCCCATTAATTATGTATGCGACAGTAAGTCGATGTTAAAGTCGACAGCTTCCTTACATATTTAAGCCCTCGGTAACACGTACGAGTAAAGTACTTGATAGCTTACACGAGGCCCGAAGACAAAAGCTATTGAAACGCAAGAGACGTTGTAAAATTCCCCTTGTTAACTTATAATCTCCTGCTATAGGGAACGACGAAATGCCATGGCATTGTCTACAAAGTTATAGAATTAAAGAGAAAATTATCATTGTCTGCCGAGGAATTACTGCAGCGTTATTGTCGAAAACACCAGCTTTCGCTTGTGTTCCAAGATACATATTCATCATAGCATTTGTTTTTGCGTTTGCTGTGGAAACAAATATTTTTTGCTCACACTGCATTTACACAAAATTAAATAAAAAAGCGACAGATATTCCATATGTAGCAACGTGTGTGTAAATACACATTTTTTTTTTAATTCTGCTGAATTAAACTTAATTGAATTAAAGGAACGTGTCATTTTAGAAAATTGACAAAAGTAAAATAATTTCATGCAGTTGTAACGGCGAATACTCTTAAAGTAATTATATCACGTGCAACTATGGTTAAATGCAATGTGCTTATTCGTAAGCGCACGAACTCAGAGGACATTGTAAGCCCTTTGATAATTAAAATAAACGAAGTTGCGAAACTTACTCCACGGCATTAATCGATAGAGCTTTTTGCATTAAAGTGTAAAACCTTGCATCACCAAACTCTGCTTCGTATGATTTATCGTGAGATGGTGTATGTATGTATATAACCTAAATTGTTTTACCACGGTTCTATCGAGCACTTATAACTTTGTTTATTCAATACAACTCTGCAAAACCGGTCTTTGTTGTCTGTTTGAAATTTTTAAAAGACGTCTTTCGATAAACGATGAGCATCGTTAAACACACAGATATTTATCGTACAGCCCTCGTAGAAGTTGTAATACCCCCTCACAGCAATATTGTAATGTGTTACTACAAATCGCTGGGGTTATTAAGGAATAAATTGCTTCTTGTGAGTATTTATCTGTTGGCATTTTTATTGGCTTATTCATCACTGACTTTCACTGACAAGTCTGAGATGAGAGTGGAACAGGGCTCTACAAAAAAAGCAATAAAGTTAATGATGAAGAAAATAGGGAAATTTTGGTAAATTAGGTTTACAGATTGAAACACTTGTTCGTCTTGATCTCCGTCAAGTACATCGTACATTTTTATACTCATTTTACATATAAAATTGCAACATTTTATTTTAAAAGGTAGATTGTCTTTTAAAAAAATAATTTTGTACATCAAGTAACGATGAAATGTCTACAGTTTACTGGAAAAACAAAATGAGCCAAATGAAATTGAAACTTTTAATTCTATGTATACGAGGTGTATTCAAAAAGTGAGTTTGCGCGTGAAACTTAAATTTGTTTCTAGCGCGACGTTTTTAATGCTGAGGTGGTGTTCCTTCCATAAGCTTAACACCGCAGCAGTCGCCTTACATGTATATAAATTTGTGTTAGTGTGTACGTAAGCTTTAAATCCCGTAAGACGGGAAAATGGAATGTAAGAACAGTTAATGCGGAGAAAACTCACGTAACAAGGCTGGGTGCAAAGTTTGCGCAGTTTACCTACCCTTTTTAGACGTCCTGAAACTGTCGTCCCTGGGAACATATTGAATATCATAGACTAGGGTGGTGTTTGGCAGCAAATTTCTGTCTTTGTTTATTCTGTAAACCGCGTACTTGAAAGCCAGCTCCACGCTTGTGTCCTTTTGGTCCTCGGTAAATATAGCACCTGAAATAATTACCTTTTGTTAGTTTTTGTGCAGAACCTATACACACTTTATAAAAGCGTACAAGCCAGAAATATTAAACAAAATTTCGATTACAAATTTCACCCATTCTTATTGATGATTTTTTTTATGAGATTATTTTTCAAGTGTCTCACTACGTCCTCATTAAAGAGAACGAACTTTTAGAAAAGTTGAAATTGATCAGTCGTAATTTAGGGTCTTTTAAACGCGCGTCGCACACGGGAAAGTTTCGCCACGAAGAGTTAGAACTTAATCCAGTTTTATTCCCGGCGGTTCCTACGTAAATTATTTGTCAACTTAAAATTTTGAATTATTAATTTTTTTTATGTGCCTTTCAAAATTCAACGTCGTGTATTCTCTTATGGCCGTTTTACACTATGACATTTTCTATCTAAAATCTGTTACAAAGTTAGTGAGAAGTGCCAATTCAACCAATCAAAATTCATTGTGGTAGCCTATCTCTCTCACTTTGTACCAAAAATTGTTATCAAATTAGCATAGTGTCAGACGGCCTTAACGCAAGAAAAAGTATAAAGTTTTAATTAGAAATATGAAATTTTAGTTATTATATAGGGCGTAATCGAATAAGTTTCGATATCGAATTGCTTATACGCGTACCGTTGACCGAGTGACTGTGAATTTTACTGGAACTTTATTGTTTTACGATGTGTCCATAAAAACCGCAGACGCACTTATATCTTACGAACGAGTAGAGATTCTCAAAGAAGAGACATTGCGCTCTTGTGGTAGGTCAGTTTTTCATTTTTGCATTAATAAATGTTGCTTAATAAGTTCACTCTTATTGAAAAAAATCGACTTGTCAGTTTTTTTCTTGTTTGTTTACTAACCCATTGAATCCAGAAGCGCAATTGAATTCGAAATTAAAAATAACTTTTCCAGATAAAAACGAGGAAACCTTTGAGTGTAAATTTACACAATGATATCCCTTCCCTAAAAATTTCCATTAAATGTGACATTTCCGCTACCGTTTAATATTCCAATAAAATGCCATTTTAATAGAATTTGAAACTCGTTTAACAAACCAATTTTTTTATACGCTCGAATTTAATTAAAGCAGTATGTGATCACGTTATTAGTTTTCCTGTTTTAGCTCGTCAGTTTGAGTCCCTCCCGAAATTGCCTGTTTCCTTTTAAAACAAAAGACAACTATTCAACCCCACGTGACTGATTCTATTACCTGCAGAAAAGACTTGACAACCGAATTTCGCGTGTAGGAAGTTTGACTAATTAGAATTGCTGTTGTGGAGTTGCCCTCGCACAGAAACGTATTAGGTCTAATTTAATTTAACTTTTATAAGTTGATTATACGTGCGTTGCTTATCTGCGTAATGCCTAAACTAACTTTCTTGAAAATTCAAATTACCTAAGAGCAACTCGGATGCCAAACATCAAATGCACGACGAATTTCGGCGCGTAATGCGATTCGGTTATTAAGTTGCTCCCTCAGCAACACGAAAGTATATATTCGGCATGACAGAAGTTTCGAATTTGTTTACGAGGTAATTAGGGAAAATAAGTTTGTGTAAGCGGGTTTCTACATCTTTAATGTTGATACTTCCATTGTGCTCCATAAAACCAAGACATTTGAATTTCATGTGTAATTGCACGTGCAAATTAATATATGCAACACCTACTTATTTAGTAGTTAAACCATGCCTCGTTTGGTAATTACAAATTCAATTAGAGGAATATCTAATCATACAGGTCCAATTAAATACCTACCCCAAATGAAATTGCTTTTACGTAGGTACTTACTTACTCCAGCAGTTTCACTAGGAAGTTGTCAGTAAGTAAAATATAATTTAATGTGACTGTAAACGCAACCAATTGCTTGCGCAACAGAATGGTTATAAAGGCAACAACGTTCAGGTTCAGATTCAACCTCTATTATTGTTGCTCCGCTTCACATAATACAGCTCGTAATTACACGATACGTCCGTGTGGCTCAGGTGCTTTTAAAAATCCCAATAAAAATTTAATTGCAACACGAACGAGAAATACCATCCGAGAGGCGGCAGTGTTAAAAGAAAAAGCCCTTTTTGTTTTATTATAGGTAGATGAGAACCAACAAACACTGTTACTTTAATTTCCTTTTTGGCTTCGAAAGTACTTAGTTAAAAAAAATTGCTTCTCCTTACATTACAAGAAAATAAAGTACAAAATGTTTCATAATCTCGAAGAACAGCTGCTCTGCTGTAAGTAATCCGTGGAAAGCATACGTACGCTATTTGCTTTTCCAAAAGAAAATAACATGCGGATTTAATATTTCAAAATTCACTGCTTTTTGCGTTTACTTTTTAGTACGGTTTCACGAAAACGTCGCTCTTATCCAAAGTGAGGAGATTGAATCGCAGACAGGACTGCAGGAATTCGTCTTCAGCTTTTTATGCCTCTGAATAAGAAAGGTTTCTGGTCATATAAAAAACATCCTGAGCAAATTTTGTGACTCAATTGTAAAGTTGGGCACAATTCTCACATGCACGTATTTTATTGATTTTTTTTTACAAGTCCCATTTGAAATATCCCAACATGAAAGTCTCTTGGCCTGTAGAAAGCTTTAACTTAACATATAAGTTAAGTAAACCGAAGTTTTATATTTTTCTCATTATTTCAAGTAATCTTTAATCTATCCTTACTCCTTACAGAGAGGAATACGTTATGAAAATATAATCAATAGTTCATTTATAAAGCATACAAGTTACTAGAAAAAAAGTGAAACGTTTTAATTTAAGAATGCAGTACGATTTATAAAAATTATTTAATACTACAAATTATCCTTCCTCGTCTTACTAGGTCTTTTAGATTTGGCTGGCCACGTCCTTGCGCGTAGGAAAATGAAATGAATCTGCCAAAATATAATTGCCTGTCGCAGGAATAAAATTTGAGCTTCTCGAACGGCGAACTTAGAAACTTTTTTCTGCTCTTGATTTATATTTCATATTCCAGCTGGTAATTTATGCTGTTATTTGTTTCTTCTCCATGTAAAACCAATAATACTCGACAAAACCGTGATTTATTTGCTGAAAAAATGGTTTCATTGATATATTGCTTAGACACTTACTGAATAAATTACGAAACAAATTTAAAGTATAGATAGACACTATTAGAACTCCTCAAGGACAAGTAATCGAATGGAATTAATAACCTAGGAATATTTGGGGTAACAAATATTAATTTTTAATGTATTAGGCCAACTTTATACATTCGTGGGCCATGTAATTATACCTACAATTAACACAGGAGTGTATTGCAATAATTGCCTTGTACGTGTAGCGCTTTAAGATAATGTTTACTTAGTTACCAAGTTATTTTATGAAATGTTATGTAAGCGGTTCCTGGATAGTTTACTAAATAGTCCGAGAATGGAGGCGAACATGTGCTCCGTTCAAACGAGCTCCGCAATTATCAAGGTACGCAAATGGAATTTGTTGGTTGAGTGTAAAACAATTTGTCCCCAGAGTAAATATTTATAAAAGATGTATACTTTAATGTCGCTTTGTCTACGAAAACAACACGGCATATAAAATTTAATCGCATCCAAGCTCGCATCTGAACTGAACAAAGAGGAGGAATTAAATCTCTTTTCTTAAAAGAATTATTTAAAGTACTCAGAGATATCTCACAATCAACTATTGTTTATTCCTTGTACAAGATTTGGTACAATTTAAATTATACACTAAATTATATCAAAGTTTAAATTGTCTGAAGAAATAGAACATGTTCTATTTCTAGTTCCGAATATTTATTATAAAGATTGAACCAAAATAAGGTTTGTATCTAGGAGTTTTTATAAATGTATATACAATGTTCACAAAGTAATCACATGTAATTGAACAACAACTGTTTACCGGGCATGCAACTTTAAACATGTATTGAGTATGATTGAGTAGATTTTCAGAGTTGCGCGCAAATAGTAAAGTAGGGCAGCATGAGTGCGGCAGCAAACAGTATGGGAATGCACTTTAAACAAATATAGCACATCGTCCTCTTAAATCAAACGAATTTACGTATTGCCGGGCCGAAATATAAAAACATCGCTACAAACCCTAATACGTAAAACAGGGGGCGAGAAGTTTTACGAGCGTTACACCTCGCGAATGTGTTCGGTAATAATTCCGGTATTCCAGTTATTCCCGGCGCAATTAATTTGCAACGTACAGACAACTATGAATTAGTTACTCTACGTTTATCCCATGCTAATTTCGTTTTATGCGCATAACTAATGTAGAAATCGAAATTACCTTAATGCAGATGATGGTTAGGTATTGAATGGCTTTCACGTGTAGGTGGTTCGAATTTAACGTTAAAATTTAAAAGGGGCCCATTTTTAGAGGATTAAGTAAAGTGAATAAAAAGGGTGGACATACTTTTAATGATATGCTTTGGTGTTTGAATTTCCCGTTCGGATTCTGTAACGCATTTCCTAGGTTCTATAAAACAGTTCCATCGATGCATCATTCTTTATGGCCGTATTTGCAGCAAATGCAACCATGGAATCCACGTAATTAATGAAACTACGTGCAGTGTAATATGTCTCTTACGCCATCTAAATAATCACTTTGGGGTTCATTTATCACTCGTTTTAGATTGAATTTTCGAGGAGCAACATTATTAGTTAAATTTATGCAAAAAGAATTTAATACAGTTTTCAACTACTAAGTATCTAAAAATGCTATAGTAGAAAAAATTGTATCAAGATTAAGAAGATTTAGATTTCCTTAATCATTAATAGTTTTAAAAATTTTGTTGCAATGTTAGGTCAAGCTTTAAACTTTTCCTTAATTATTAATGTTAACAAAAAAAGAACTTGATTGTAAATCAAGTTTTAATTGTAATTAAAATTAATTTTAAACAACGTAAATTTTAATCGGTTTTCCTTTTGGAAGTTTATCTTTGCTTCAAAGGCGCATCGTTTCCCGTTTGATTAACTTCCAAAGCAAAACAATCCTAAAACTAATAAAGAGCTACTAATGTGCAATTACGGCCCACGAAATATTTCCCGGCGAGCACACCTTTATTGGCTAAATGAGAAAGTGTAATGAGAATTCATGAATTACTAGTGTAATTTTACATAAAGCTAAGCCTTTCACGGCCTTCCCTTTTCATTAGGGCATGGAAATATTTCGCAGCTTGAATTGCCGAGCATCCACTAGTGAGTGAGGTACACCGGGGATTTTAAGGGTAGCTCAGGTAAATTCATTTGCACAGCATTAACACAGCATTCAAATTCATTTAAACATCTTATTTTTTCCTACGAACTACGATTAAAAATGTTTATGAAAATTGAAATAGACAAAATATTAATTATTGAAATTAACACTGAATCGTGCCTTTTTTTTTAGATTTGAAGAGTTTAATAAACTTGTTGCATACGCTTGAATACTTAATGAGTTTCCAATTCCCCTTAATTAGCTGTGGTGCAAATGATTGCTCCGAAAATGAAACCTTTTCCATTTTCATTTGGTTTTTACTCGTTCCTCCGTTAATCTCAATCTCTGCGCCTTGTTCTGGAGTTTATTGTCGCCCCGTTAATTACGCTGGCCTTTGTTAATTTACGGTGCTTTACTGATTTTTGCTTCGAAAATGCGATTTTTTTTCCACATACACGTTAATGAGTACTTAAATAATTACCACACAAATTTATAATTATCTCGAATCTTTAGGCAATTGCCTAAAATTTTATTTAAGAAAGAACATAGTCAATTAAGTTTTAAACATGTAGATTACAACCACACGATAAAGACACTGAGCGGGTGAGAACCACGCCAATGTAAGTTAGCGAAGCCGGTCCAGAAGTACCCCTTGAGCGTAGGCAACTTAAGTTATTCCAGTGACTTGTGACGCGCCCACTAAGCCCTGTTTGTTTGTTTACTTCCCGGACAACTATATAGACAATAAACTGTCCAAACAAACCACAACAATTGAAATTTATGGTTCCCTTAAGTAACGGGAGTGAGCACTTATCTTCAAAGAGTTCCGGGAAGGATCATCCAGATGTTAAAACTACCCTAACATGCCTTAGTTTGGCCTCTGTTTGTTCTAGCTACTCGAGCCAAAGGTTTTATTGCCGGCCGGCTACTATCGTTGGTCCTAATGACCTAGATTATTTAGAGTTGAATGCCCCTTCGGAACTTGTGCGATAAGTGCCAATCGTTCTAGTATTTCCTAATTATGGCCTTATCGTCAATGTAACCCCTTAATTACGTCGTGATCACCTGGGTCTTTTGGTACGAGCAGTAAAATAACTCTCCAGGACAAGGAATTAGATCATTTAAAATTAAAACGCAACAATTAAATTTAATTAATTATTTATTGGAAAAAAGAAAAAAAATGGGAAAAACTCCTGATATCCGCCTCTGTGGGATCGGATATCGTGAGCGTAAAACCCTTGCGTTTGAAATCAATACAACTAAACAAAAATTACGATTTTCAGAAATACAGTATAACTCGCTTAACAGGTTTCACCTTCGAATATCCGCGCGATCTATGTTCTTTCGATTCACACCGTTGGTGGTTTAATGTCTACACAGATATTAGTTGGAGAGCTCTGCTCCTTAATTAGATTAATGATTAATTGAATTTCAACTTAGCTCGAGTCTTGGTACAAGTGTTCGTCACTTCTGATTGTACTCAAAGACTTGTTCTGTTTAATAAACCAACGCACAATGTGTCACAGTGGGACTACAGTGTACTTAATTAATGGAGTTAATTTATGAATTAATCAGATGTTTTGGAGAAGTATGTGATACAAAATGCCGCCTTCAGTGATCAATTTACAAGTAAATCAGTAGCAATCACCTGTTTTTCAAGGACTCCCGTGGGAGGTGTTGGGTATCTACCTCTAGCTAGCCTGATTAGTACGGTGGAGTGTAGTGAGCCGAACTTCTTCTACTCCTACCATCAGAGCGTTAATTAATTGCTTTGAGGGCAGTACTCTCTACTCACTTGCCTGTTTTTCAGGACCCTCTGTCTGTCGCTCTTTCGCCGTCTAACCTATCTAATTAATTTACACCGCAAGATATTTGTTGTGACTGACTGTTTTTTTCTTGCACTCCACTATGGGTGGTTTTGGCATTACAGTCTTTAGGAAATCGCTTCTAATTAACCGACAGATCTCTCGGTAAAGACCACAGTTTGACCCACACACATATACAGGGTGTGAAAGAAACTTTATTAAGAAGATGGCTAGGAATATGTAGTTCAAATTGTTTGGTGTCGTGATTCCAAGAAATTCGTAATGGCAATTAATTGTTTTGATTTCTGGGTTAAATTGTGCCGGCACAAGTGATTTCGGCGGCAGATACAACTTGCCCCACGCCAGTGATTTAGGTCGGCGATTTCCCTGTACAAATCGAAAAACAACCGTTAGCGTGTTTCCAACTTGCCTAGGAAAATCCCCAAGGGTAGAATGATTCCTAAAGGTACACTGTGTTGGATTCCCAGTTAGATGTGGGGAATAGTTAATTGCTGTTGGTTGACTAAGTTACAGAATTTGTCTAATAATTAAAGAAACAATGACCAATAAATTGTCTAGGGTGAATGTCACTAGTGAGTTTTAATACTCGCTGTAAATGTAAATAAAAATAATTTGATCAAAGTTATTCAAATGCGATATCAATATGAACTTGACTGACTCTAGTCACTAATTAATGCAAATCAAATGATCCCTACGCAATTGTTACCACCAAAGGTGCGCTGAAGGAATACAAATAAATGTCAATTACCTAAGTCGTATAATCCGTGTCACTTCCGCACCTGTTCACTCTGATTAAAAAACACTCGCGTCGCGGCGCACGCGTTCGTTTTTTAATTGCCCTTCTTAACACACTGTATTTAAACCGTACCGAAATGATGATTTAACTATAAAATGAATAAAGACTACAAGCGCCTAAGGAAAAACTGCTAAGCCAAATTAGAATTGAACTCGACCGTTCTCGTTAAAGCGTCAATGCTATCTGCCTGTTTTTTCGCGTCCCATACTTTCACGAAAACAATTAAAACACACCCCCTCGGAGTTTGTAGTGAAATTCTGAAACCACTTCGACCAATCATAGTCGTAGTATCTAGTTCACACGCACGCCTATCCCAGATGCCCAAAAATTTACTAAGAGACCCCCTTATCAGGAATGCTCGCTGTTTGTCTGTCGCAAATGAAGCCCCCATAAATTTTACTATTCAAGTGTAAAAGCTGACATTTTTAAAGTATCTGTTGCCTGACTGAAAGGGAACAGACTCCAGCGAAGGTTTCAACTCGCAATGTAATTTGATATCTTTAACCACATGCAATTTTACGCGACAAAATGTGTACAAAATCTAAGAAACCAATTTAAACGTCAAATAGATTTGTTTTATGACGTCTGTGCAACTATAGTGGATTTGAAGGCGCCAGCTTTAGAAAAGGAACAGACAAACACAAAACACTTTAACTTACGAGTAATTCGATATGGTTTTTCCGCTAATGTACAAGTACCTGCGATTTCAGCGTGACTAAATTTTGTACAGAACAGATAAAGGTTACTCTGACAGATTTACAACTAGCCGAGTGTGGTCCACTCTGATAGGAAATGTTGGACTACCGCTCGTACATAAGTGACTTGACACAAACTAGCTTAAAAAGTTCACATAACTAACGTATTTTTAAATATCGATGATAGATACTTATTGTTAATTTACACTTTTAGATCACAGATCGCAGCATTTTAGTTCCAGATTTTGTTTAATGGTGGTTATTTCGTTTTGCTACCATGCATCAGAAGACGTGTGCATGTAGTAGCGCTGCTTTCATGTTTTTAGTGAGTTATTTCTACATTTAAGAAATGTTATGATTTTATTTGAAGTTGGAATGACGACATAATATTACCGCGACTCGTATCCTTCATCGATAGTGCAAGGACATTCAAATACATTAAATCAAGTAGTTCTTTTAATAATTGCAGATAAGATGTTACTATTGATAACGATTGTAATTTGTTATGAGAGTTTTATCAGCATAATACAAAAACATTATATTAGAGCGAGTGTCTTTGGCTTTTCCCCATCCAACTCTGCAGCAGAAGTAAGTATAGTTTATTCTTAAAAAAATTATTTTCTGTAATGTTGCATATCTGCTACTATGCACATTTGAAATCTTTTTGGATTCTTTATTATGTTGCAAATTTGTTACTTTGCACATTGGAAGTTCAGATATAACGAGTATATCCTACATTTACATGTGATGAATGTTTATTTTTTGCAGCAAAATCAGTAAGAAACAATCACTTACTCCAAAAGAACTGCGGCTCACCACTTGTGAGATATTAGTGAAGACAATCTAGAATATTCCGATGATGAAAGCGATAACCCCGATTTAGATACAGATCTTCCACTTCAAGACACTGAAGACCATGAAGAATTTGACTTTGAAAATATGCCTGTTATTATTTTACCAGATTTTATTACCACAATTCAATTTCGAATACATAAATCCTCCTCCACAGTCTGTTTTTGAAACTAGCAATAATGATGCATCAAGTTCGAACACAGAAGTAAGTTTTTCCAATAACGGTGATGGTCCAGTGGTCCAGAACAACAGAGAAACAAGAAAACATAAAGACCAAGAGAAAGGATTTGGAGAAACTAAATTAGAGAAGCAAAAGATAGAAAACCAAAAATTTGAAAAATCAAGGAAAAAATTGCAAAGCTCAAATGGAGGGAGAGAAATATTCAGATGCGTCAGCAGTCTATAGAATTTAAAGTTAATGAAAGATTGACAAATATTTTCCATGATTTAGAAAGTCCTTACAAGTTCTTCAACTTCCTTGATGATAATTTATTGCATACCATTGTTGAGTAATCTAATTTATTTTCCGTGCAAAAGTTTCCAAATACTCCATCCCTTCCATCTGATATTCATATGAAGAAATACGAGTTTCTAGGCATACGCATACTGTGTCAATGTCAATTATACAGATGCCCAGCATAAGATTTTATAAGCGAATTCATCCACCTACATACGTGTGTATAAAGTATGTGCTCAGCAGGGATTTTAATTCGCCAAGGGGGGAAGAAGCGAACAAGGAGATGAGTCCCTACGAGTCCCTGAGGACTCGTTTCGTTTTTCAACCCCATTAACAACAAGTCGTGAATGCCTTGTAAGTGATGTTAAAAGAACCCTGGCTTAGGTAACTGATTGTGAGACGACAAAAATTTTAGTTTACTTTAATCAATACGATGTAATTTCAATGTCTTATTTATCACAAAGTCTGAGAAGGGTCGTTGAAACCACGCATCATTTATAATAGAAAGCACAAAAAAGGAGCTTCACACAAAGAACAAAAAGAAGAACGAATAAATATCCGGAAAATAAATATTTCGTATTCCGAAAAAACTTTTTCTTCCTTTCTTATTCCCTCAGCGTGCGGTAAGTTTACTAGTATTAGAACACACTGCGAATGCACTCTACCGCGACAGAATCCCGCCGACCGAAATTTACAAAACAGCCACGTAAAACATTTTCCCTTTATCTGGGCCAAATAAAAATATAACCGAACAAAAAGAACCCCGCGTTTCCCGAATGATTAAGAATAAGGGAGGCTCCGGGATAACGTCTCCGGCTGGAATGTCTCTAAGTGTAAACGATTTTCCTAAATGCACCGCAGGGATCCTCAACTCCACATTATTATCTAATAACGTCTAATATAAGGGTTTGGGCTCGAAAGGGACAATCGACTAGTGAAAATTTACTTGCACGTGTTACATAACTTCGTATAAAAGTAATGAGGATATTTCTTTACGAAATAATTTGAATTCCTTTTTTTATTTGCACGCACAGAGTTTGAATAAATTCATGGAGATAACAGAAGTGTTTTAGGAAAATTAATTAGAAACTGCAAATATTACCGGCAACTCAGAAAAATAATCGAAAGCAAATAGAATCTGTTTGTAGGAAGAATCTTGAAGGAGGAGAAGAAGAAAGGCAAACAATTTCTTTTGTGTTATTAGTATTGAATATTCTATCGTTGTAGATAAATTAATACTTTCTATGTGTCTTTTGAAAGAATTCAGAGACTTGAGTGAAGTTGCTCGTCAATTAACGTCCGAAAAAAATTTATATCGAGTAATTTACTACGACAAAGTCTTATCGATCCGGGCGGCTTACAGTCTCATGTCCTCGGATATGATAGCTGGATCCAAGAAAATGGCGTTACCACATCACGGAAAAAATTAATGTTGCGGAGTCAAGATTTACTTCCTCTATTGTAATGTATTACACGTATCAATCTTCATTGAGATTTAATAGAACGAGTTCTTTTCCACATTACTCTTATTCGGCTGTCGTTTATTTTGTTCAATGTTTTGGAAAAAACCTTTCGAAATGTAAGTTTCATCCACCACGAAAAAAACCACATGTGTTCAATAGAGAAACAAATTAATAGATATAAATTAATTTATTATTATTATTATATTGGAGTGTTATTTAGTGCGTGAGGATGCTAATTGTGGCCTTCTGTTTTTACATAAATTATCGGTTCCCTTGCGGGACTATCTCTGGGGATAAAATTCTGCATTGAACGGCCAATAAATCACGGGATTGTTAGTAAACTTGTATCCGGCAGAACAAGCCCAAGTTTAGTGCTCGGTAAGCTTTTATTTAGGGTCACTAAATCCAATTAGCAACCCTATGAAATAAATAGTTGCACAACGGGAAAACATCATCGACGTCTCTGCTTGGTTATTTATTGAAAGAGAAGGCCCCCTTGTCAGACGTTGTGGTCTAATTAAATTTACTCTTCCAAATTTTCGAAAACGTCACTCGTAGATGTAAAAGATGAAAGCCAATTTACAGTAGCATAAACACGAATAAAACTGCTTTCACCAGTAGATTAAACGATAAGTAATAATTAATTTCGGAGCGGTAGCCGAGTAGGGGGGTGGCTTATGATATGTTACGTTAGCTGCTTTAATAAACTCATTTGCATGGGGGTGCGAGGAGTTCGGCGAGTTACATTCAAGGAAGCTTTTCCGCCGGTTATGCAAATTTGGCGTCTGGCCTTAATTCCCAAAATGTTAAGAAATCTCTTCGATTCGGCGGCGATCAGAAAAGAAATGCCGAAAGCTGAAATCACAGAGTTCGTGGAGAGTATTTATTTTATCGCTACGGTTCCAGCTTGGCTCTGCTTTATTTATGTGCAGAACAAATTCATTATTACGCAAAGAATTCCTATTGCTTTCGACCCCCCCCCCCCTCCCCGCCGTCCCATTGTAAACTTGAAAGGCCAAGAGCTTGAATAGCTAAAGAATTCACATGTATTATTAAATTTAATAATGTACATTGCACATGTTCTTTCGAGTTATTTTTTTTAATACGAGTGTAACAGGAATTATTTTAATTCATTTTCCAGTTCTTTCACGAATTGTTCTTGTAGATAATGTAATACCTGCCAAATAATAAAAATAATTTTGTGTTTACTGTTTTTTATTAGAGATGACTACCTACTTTAGTTAACTGTGATAATTTAAATTCTGATAATGGTCATAAATATGTACTAATTGTATTTGTAAATTTTTGTAACACACTTGCTTAAATGTTAACTTGACATTGAAACTATGTTTCACAATAAATATCTATCTATCTATCTATCTATGCTGGTATTCTAGAGTCTTCGGAAGCAAGTTTCTAATCAATAAGCTGTCCAATGTAATAATACTTTACATTAATCTGCAAGTATATAAGTAATTGAAACATGTTTTTGGAACTATATTTAAAGTACTCAAAAATATTAGAATTCTTTTCGGCGAAGAAATTGATTGGTGTAAATAATTACTTTAAGTAGGTACAGTATATATTTTATACATGAGGTTGTGTGAGTAAAATGAATCCTTTTTGTTTTGATAATAATTCATAAAGCCACAGTTGCGTGATTCTCTGATGTTGGAGTTTATATTTAGAAAAAGTTTGTTTAGTTGTGTGACTCCACCAAAGATATGAAACCCCCTCAGGTCTGTTTACTAGGATCTTTCATACGAAATTGTTTTCGAAGTTCTCTTTCAATAACACTTGTTTTTTTTTTTAAGTCAATAAAGGGAAAGTTTTCCTCTCTCGGTTATCTTCTCTAAGACGGAACGTCAATAAAAGTTTTTATGCAAATACGAGCTTAAAAGTTTGATTCATAAATGAACCGAAGGCACACAATTTATAAAACTGTGCAACGCAATAGTAAGTAAAATAAATATAAATTCCCTTGACGAGTGGGAACTTTTTTCTTTAAAAAATTGCTGTAAAATTTGAACGGCGAAAGAAACAACAAAACTTCTCCAATCGGATAAAAACGTTGCGAATTGGGGAAGGACAGTACGTGGGTGATTACGAATTGGGACGGAACGAGTTAACCCTTGGGAATGAACGTGTCATATGTCCACAATCGCCCTCGCCTCGTTGGATTCTAATTGTTCGTTCCTACGCTGCGCCTTTTACTTCCATTTGTCTATTGTGTCTAGATGTTTTACTTTTTTAGCTGCAAAACTGCAAAGGCGTTAATTGGTGTGTGTTGTTTGAAAGAATTTTCCAATTAATTCAGACGGAACGGTTGAATCGAATTTGCATGTGTAACAAAAACAAAATAATCCCGACTCATATTGGTTTTAATTAATGAAAATATACAATTTTGTTTTTTTTTATTATAAAAAAGCGTTTGTATTTGCTTTCGGATTTTAATTCAATAAATTTCCAAATCATTCTCATAAATCATTTAGGGGTAGATCTAATTTTATATTGCAGTATAAAATCATTTGCTTATCTGTACAGGATGAATGACAATTATCCCGACAAAAAAAAACGCATAAAAGAATCAGTTTATACTTAATTAAAAAATTACCCCAAAATGAAACTGCAGTATTGCGTACGAAATACGACGCCACCTTCTATAAATGCAGCAATATAATAGGACTATAAAGTTTTTTATTGACTGTTCGCTTGAACACAATGCGACTTTGACACATCTTAATTCGTTGTATTACACTTTTAACAACTTGAAACGGATGCCTGAATTGTTTCTTCTGTGCGACGTAATTATTAGTAATTTCTAAATAACTGGAATTGCGTATGCAATAAGGGTAACAAATTTGCAAATGATTGTGTAAGTAATTGTTTGTTAATTCTTGCGCACTATTTACTAGAGCGAAACGTAACTGCTTAATCCATTAAGATAATCACAAGGATTTAAATCTGGTGACCGCGGAGGTCAATGCACGGCCTGTAACGTCAGAGGGCGCACGATGTACGCTATATATTGTTACGGTTGAAAAATTCATTTAAGTTATTCACCATATTTGCGTGTCGCCCTGTATTTGTAAGCTGCTACCCAGCCCTACGGTATCAGTTCATTTCACTCTTTCGCCGGTTAAAAATGACTTCATCTCGTAACCACCACCATCTCAGTGTAGTTGAGGAGAACGCGTCCTTTCAGCGTTGCGTACATTCTTCCAATAGATTTCTCGGCGGGCGTATCTATTGTGTGTAAGTGATTACGATCTTTGTGCTTTTCATGTGAATCTTTTGATTGAAGCCTGAAACGGAATTTACTCCGAGATTTGTTTAAGTGCACCCCAAGTTTCAAGCTCTTTATTAAGCTTCTCTGAGGCCTGTTTCTGCGGCAAAGAAAAGGTAGGTCTTATCGGCAATTTTGTGCGTATGTTCTGTGTGTAACGCGTATCTTTCCTCTACTAGGCTTCCAGTGGTAGTTTTACTTCTTTTGAAAATTTTCAACGGCCCTTTGGGTGGAAGGAAATCCATAATCGGAGTTTGTAACGGCCTACCCCTTGTTCAGGAAAATTGGACTTGATTTGCAGTCGTGACGCCACTTTGTGACGTAATATTTACGCCGATTTACGTCATTGGCAGCACTAGCCTCCGTTGGAGGGCGCTTTCTCAAAAGTGACAGCTGTTGTCTAAACGTGGATTTGGTCTAACAGGTCGGAACTATTTTTATTTACTTATTTGGTTGCTTCACATAAACGCGGCGTTGTTAATTTTAATCCAGTGACTTTCATTAATTATTATAAGCTTTTGCTGTAAACGAAAAGCAGATCTGTTTATCGGACAAAGTTCAACTTATTCTTTAGCTTGATAACAAAGTTATTTACTTTCATTTTTTTGTTCAATTCATTGAGACCCCTTCTGGATCGAACTCGCTACTTGTTACTTAATTATTTATTTTCTTATTATTACATTCTTTGAGCAGGACAAACAAAAAGAAGTATGCTCAGCTGGAGACTTTTATTTTATTCAATTTGTCCACCCTTTGCTTTTGGGGTTTCATTGAACCCTTCCTTCTTCAAGAGTTTAGTCGGTGGTGCTGGAGAACATCAAAGTTACTCGCACAACTTGCCGTCCTTCAGGTAGGTAGCAATATTGTGTGTTCTCCGTTTATGTGTGTTAGACAAAGCTAACATTTAACGAGTATGTCCACCTCCCCCTAATCTCACTTGCGGCAGCTGTCGCCGTCAGAGACATAATTGTTTTAAATGTCGCTACTGTTACAATTTTTGATCAAATCGCGTACATGAATACCTCACAGATTACGAGAAAATGTAAATTGCTGAGGTTGTTTGGAAAATGTGAAACGATTTATTAGAACTGAAATTCATCTTCGACAAGTTTTTTGTTTTGTTTATTAGGCTATAAAAACTTTATTATGTACAGCTATTTTAAACGTTGTTGGTGATATGCGTACAGTTTTTAATCAAATGGCGCACGTGAATGAATGTAACAGATTACGGGATCATATTTTTAAAAATTTTATGAAACAGTTTATAATTAATTAGGAATTTAGTTCAAAGTGAAAAGAATGCGTATGGTGGAACAAGGAACGATTTACAACCAGTGCACTAAAAGCACAGGATATGGAATTGCAAATGCATCTTGAATTTGTTAAACTTTTAATAGATTTGTGTTAATAATAATTTATCGTAAAACGAAATTATAATAATTAACAGATGACGAGGGTATTTACTGATCAAAGTGTTTTAAATTCTGTTTGTTACAAGATGTTTAGGAAACACACGTTTCTTGTGGAAATAAACTTCATGTACAATACAATTTAAATTAAAATGAAGGAATTCTTAACACAGATATTTCAGTTTTTTTCGTGTTAGTGATTTATTTGTTTACCTGTCAAAACAGGTGTTAAATGTGGGGTCGTTGTGATCCTTTGCATGGAATAATCTGTTGAGGTAATTGACATGCATTTGTCAAGTAAATAGTTTGTAGTTGGTATTTCACGGCGCGGCGTCGGGCGTTGACCTAAAAACGGAGTTGACGTGAAATTCCACTTAAAAGTCAAGTTTACAATCGATGCTATGCTGCCGTGCCTACCATAAAACTTTTACGAGGGCATTTATTTCCTTCATCTGCTCCTCAATTTTTTAACCAGAGATGCATCGTCGCGTCGTTTTTGGGCTACTCTTTGATTTATTATTTCTCGAAATCTTAATTAGAAAGAAATTTTCTAACATTATTTCCATACTCTCGGACATCTCTTCTTATCGTGTTTTTTTTTCTCGTCGGAAAAATTGTCAGTCACCCTGTACAGCGATTGGAAGTTTAATCAGATATTATTGTTCGGAAAGAGTTGACAAACAAAAAAAGAATTGAAACTGTAACAATATGCGGTTGGTAGAGAAACTTTACGAAGACAAAGGAATTATAAGTTGAACTCATTATTACATTCAATACACTCCAGTAACGCTACAAATAAGTAAAATTTAATAGCCGAGTAAAATATATTTCTTTTGAGGACGCGAAACTTCTTCCAGTAACTTCAACAAATTAGAGGACAGACTTATAAATAATACAATTGGAGTACGGAAAAGTTTGCAGTGCAGCAAACTGGTGTTGCTCGAAAGTTGTTTCGAACTTTCAGTTAATACATTTTTTATACTTTATTTTCATCATAAGTAACTCAAAGACATAAAATATCTGATGGGCTGTCCAAAATTGATTCGTCGCTCTTCGCATTGCGCAACGCGCTTTTACAGTTTTACGTTAGTTTTATATTGTTGAAAGCTTCCTCGTACTTTGCTGCTTTTAATTGTAACGTAAACCGAAAATTACAATAGTACGCGGATATTTTAAGCTGGCATAATGCGTATTATAGGTATACTTTTACATCCATTACATGGTGAATGTTCAACTGCCACCAAACACAAGCGTAACGTTAAAAACTTTTTGCAATACACGTGCATAAAATAACAACGCACTGAAAATAGTGTGAGTGCTTCGAAACTGTACACATCGCACTCACCACTTTTCAAAACAGGGTGAAATTTACGTTGAACTGTAAATATTATTTTGTGCAGATGGAAGAGAGCTTTTATTCCTCCAGTCATCCTCGGCGAAGTCTTTATTTAATGTTTCCTGCAAAGTATTTAAATTCAATTTCCATGGACTTTCGGATTTAAAAGTAAAGTTTCGCCCGCCGACGACGAAGTTTCTTCAGTCGCGGAACAAAATCTCTCATTCGTCCTCCCCAACAGAAGTATGAATTAAGGCGATCAAATTATTCAATAATTCAAAGGAAAAAATAATCTTTGCTGCTCCCCCCCCCCGTTCTTATGGTTTGATGTTAATCATCGGACGAGGGCTGAATTAAAGGGGCGGGTCTGACGCGACAAGGCAGTAATATAAAACCCTCGTAAATTTCCACGGTTACTTTCGCTTTGCACGAAGGATAATAGCTGGCTTATGAATTTGATTATACGGTGACCTAATATAGGTACTCAAAAAATTTATACTCTTCATAAATTTTCAGTTTTAAATTTAAGTTGGATTATTAGAGCAGAAAAGGAAATATACGAGGGGAGTATAGATTTGACCTGGACTTTTTATTTAATTTCTGATTGACAACAATGAACAATATCCAAATTTATTCGTTATAATCAAGACACTTATATAATCGATAAATACCAAAGACTTTGTTCTGTTTCCATAAATATTGCCAATTGTATCAAACGTGTTTGTTGGTGGTGGGCCTAGTTTTGTTGTTGTTGTTGTGAATTATCATTAAATTTTGATGTGCTGAGGTTGAGAAACCTGGCTGCTTGCACCGTATGATTTTTAGCGCCATCTCTTGGCGAGAAGAAAGAAACAAATGGCACTAGTTTCACAGTAATAACTTGATCGAAATTAAAACTTAATTTTAATCAGAATACGATGAATCGATTTGAAGTTTTTAGAGCAGCAATTCTTGGCAAATTCGTCACAAAATGCGTTGCTGATTGCATTGACTGATTTACAACGCCCTCTCTTGACGAACAATAAAAAAAAACTAAATTCGCCTGTGACCATAATCCAAACTCAATTCTTGTGAGAAGAGAAGAATTGATTTGAAAATATCACGGTTTTTGTGCAACCTTTTTTGACGAATCAATGGTTGACAGCGCCATCTCCTGACGATTAAACGAAACAAATGACATTGAATTTCCAGTTGATCAAACTCCAATTCAATTTTAATCAGACTAAGATGAATCGATTTGAAAATATTCAAAGTTCTTTTTGCAGCATTTTTGGCGGGTCTTTCACAAAATGCATTGCTGATTGCACTGGCTGATGGAGCCCTCTCTTGATAGACAATAAAACACCTGCATTAGATTGCTAAAAACGCTTTGATCTAAATTCCGACCCAATTTTTGTCTTATTTGAAAAAATCATAACTTTTGTGCAGCATTTTTTGGCAATTCAAAATTCAATGCTGATTGCATCGAATAATTCACAGCATGACGATTAAAAGAAACAAATGGTACTAGATTGCCGGAAACGGATTGATCAAAATCCAAACTTTTAATCAGAAGAGGATGGATCGACTAGATTTTTTTTACATACAATTATGCTGCTTTTTTTTGGCCGAGTTTTTCACAAAATTCATCGACTGATTTACAGTGCCTATTGAATAATTCACAGCACCATCTCTCGACGAGTAAAAGAAACAACTGGCATACTAGATTTTCAGAAATGACTTAATCAGTTTTTATAGAATTCTTATTTATTTATTCGTAAGTGACGATTTAATGGCAAAACATTTATTTAAAATGAATTTGACGTTTCGTAAGAGGTTTAGGTTTGTTGCCAATTATTGTAGTTCTAATATTATTTTTATGAGCAAATAGAAGTTCTTAACGAATTTACGAATTGTTTAATAAATAAACGTTTATGTTTTGTTTTTATTTTACTGTGACCCAAAATGATAGGTTGAATTTAAATACTCATATTTTTTACACTTTACGAAATTACACGCATTTGGATCTTTTTAGTTATTTTTCGACGATTTTGATTTTTCATCCAGTGTGTTTCACTTTACATGAAGACACCTGAATAACTTGTTGATTAATAACGCAATTAGTATAAAATTTTTACCAGAGATAGAGACCATTAAGATTAATCTTTTTGTAGGAATGGATTCTTTTTGGAATCTAAATCTGGCCAACTATGATTTAAATAAAAACTAGTGTTTCAAGTAAAGTCATAGTAGCGATGAAGATAGAGCAAAAAAGTATTTAAGAAAGTTGTTGCTAACCACTAAAATACTCCAAATACGAAGTTTCGCTGAAAAAATTTAATTTTTTCATTTTTCTACATTTTTGAAAAAATTGAAAAATACATTAAATATGAAATAATAATTTTGTTACACTATTAAATGTGATTATGATTAATTATGATTTCATGTCTAATGTATTTTTCAATTTTTTTAATGAGTACACAAAAATGTAGAAAAATTAAAAATGAAAATTCTTCAGCGAAACTTCGTATTTTGAGTACTTTAGTGGTTAGAAACAACTTTCGTAAATACTTTCTTGCTCTGTCTTTATCGCTACTATGACTTTACTTGAAACACTAGTTTTTCTTTAAATCATAGTTGGACAGATTTAGATTCCAAAAAGAATCCAATCCTACAAAAAGATTAATCTAAATGGTCTCTGTCTCAGGTAAAAATTTTATACTAATTGCGTTATTAATCAACAAGTTATTCAGGTGTCTTCATGTAAAGTGAAACACACTGTATATATTTTTTTATTATTGTACTTGTATTTTCTGTAAGTTCTCCATTAGAATGCTTTACTGTGTTTGTAAAATCGATCTCCCTTTGTTTATTTTTTTTTCTCTCCTTCTCTGCCTAATTCTTCCCGTTTTAAAATAATTCTTTTCTTAATCGAATTTCATGTAACCAATATTTGTAGAGGTCTTGTTTCTCGAGGGGGGTCGAGGAGTAAAACGAATCGACTGATTAGCATCAATGCAATGGTCACGCATGCGGTCACCTGCTCTGTTTTCGGAATTCATGTATTATGAATAAACTCGCGACTTTTCCTCAAAATGTCAATTACCGAAGAAATTAATTTTGATGTAGGTACGTCAAGCCGGACGAAAATAAATCAAACCGCCGGGACTATTCATTACTAGCGCGTAATTGGTAGTGCCCCGGCATTTTTTATTATTATTATTATTATTATTAGCAAACAGGGTGGTATGAATTGGCGACATTCAAAATAATCGCCGCCGAAGGAATTCAATCGGCTTACCGTTAGTAAGCAACGTGATGGTTACGGCATTTTGGGATATTCATGGTCCAATTCTAATAGATTCCTTAATTGATCGAGAGACTATAAATTCAGAGTTTAGGCCTCTTAGCAGGTACTTGGGACGCAAGAAATTTGTGTCGAATAGAAGCGGTGCAAAATTGGCTTTGCAGACAACCAAAAGAATTGTTCTCTGTCGGTATTTGCCTGATCGTTAGGATAAGTTTATATTACAGAAAGCACGTTATTTTGAAAAATAAAATTTGTTTCATTAACTTTGTTTTATTATTGTTCTCGCCGGGTCAAATTCATACTCCCCTCGTATTTACACATATACATATAATCAATTTAATCATTCTCGAAACTAGTCATGTAGAGCTTGGAATATATTTTGTGTTACTGTAATGAAAGCGCTTTGCTTTTCATGAGATGAAAAATAAGGACTATAAAAACAAGTGCGCTTAAGGAAATGGGAGTTTCTTTCATAGCAAAGTTCTTTCAGTACTTATGTAAGTACAGGACATTCCTGTTTCTAAGGGTCTTGCTCATTGTCGAGCTTAGCTTCCCTTGCTTTGTTTTAAAACTATTTTGTTTGTATAGCAAAATTATTTACCAAACTTTTAATAACTTTTTGAGTCAATAAAATAAATTCTTATTGAATAATGTGTTCTTGAGGATATACATATAAAACGTCTTTGGGGTTTATAAATTGAAGTAATTATATTTCTTGAAAATAAGTTTTAAACAAATAATTCGTTTATAACATTAAGGATAGTTATAGGAAAAAAGACTCCCTAAAGGAGTTCCTAAAATTCATTATTGTGTGTGCTAAATGTGTTTCAGTTTTTCGCGACAATCAGTCACGACGGGCAGAAATGAAATCAAATAACTGTTAGTGTCTGCAGCAGAAACATCGTTATTGCGCCGTCACAGCCACCAACACAATCAACAAGAGGCACAAAAATTATTGCAGCTTCATTTCCTGTGATAAAGCCGTTCCAGTAACTGCAGTTATATTGTATTGCATAGACACCAACAACATGGGACACATTAAATGAAACGGAAACTTCCTCAGAATATTAACTTTTTTTTTGCTCCATATTGGGCTGGAAAGAGTTTCAGAATAGGCTATTCATTATTTATTCCAACAATTAAGCAGCAGGTATAACTTTTTGTAAATGTGCGGAAGTATGATATAATTACCCCCAATTCCCAAATCAATTCATTTAAAGCCCTCTAGTTCATACCCACCGTTCAATACTCACTGTCACGGGCTAATTTACTTTACTCACTGAATCTTGAAGCTTCTAAATGCCTGGGCAAAGGCTTTGAGTAAAAAGCACAACAGAATCTTGGATATAGTGGCAAGAAAAACGAAGGATCACTCGTCAACAATAAATTCAGAGAGAGAGAACGTAGATAAACTTCTAAAGTAAATGATTTATTCCGTGCTTAGAAATTCTATTCTCTATCTTTTAGGGAATTCGATATTTGTTTGTATTGAATTGCCAGCGCAATCATATTTCTAGCATGCACCCCGACGTTTTATTCTTGATGCATTTGTTTATATAAACAAGTATTTGTTACGATATTTTACAATTGATGCTTGGCAAAGAGAAATAAATATTTCAGATTGTTAAAGTAAGTTAATTACGATCAGTTTAAATATCTTGCTCGTGTGTGTATGAAGTACACCGTAAACGAAGTTAAATAATTTAAATGGCGCGTTTACATCGATGGGTGTATTCTGATGTAAATGCGATTGTACGTCGATTGTAATTTGCATATTTTAGTTAACGTTTGTGCAATTATGTTTAAAATTTTCTGTGTGTTCGCGTTCGAATAAACACCAATGCCCTTCAGAGAAGCAATTTCCGGCCATAACTATTCTGTGTTATTTTCGAAATTAATATCAACCAAAGGAAAAATGTTTAGTGCAATAATTAATTATTGTTTTGATTGAAATAACAGTATATTATACACGATGCCCACGATGAATCCTCTTATTACCGAGGATAATTTGTAACAGCGAACGTAGCGAGCGAGTTTTGCAATTATCCGAGGTAATTATAGCGAGTCGTGTACTATAGTTTGTCCACGACTACAAATATCTTATCTAATTGTTCAAATGTTAATGTAAATAAATAAGTAATTGTATTAGTTTCGAGATTTGAGGCATTTGCACAGTTTTATTAATAAAAATGTTGGTTGCTCCGTACATAAAATGTTATAAAACTGTATTTCTTCTTTAACTAACGTAATCATAACCTATTTGCTTCATTATACACCATAAACAATGATGGTTACCATGACACCGTGAATAATGATTATTCATTGATTTATGGATAGCTTTAGTCTTGACCAAACACATGAATAATTGATAGATTATTGAGTAGATAATCGTGGACAAAATAATCTTATCCTTATTAATTAAAAGATTCACTTCAGAGGAGATTTCTTTTCTATATGAATAATGCATTGATTAGTCGAAATTGTCCAATCCCCATCAAATGGAGTATATTAAAGTGTGAATCGTATACTTCTGGTGTTAATAAAAAGAAAATCAGAACGCAAGAAAAATACATAAAAATAGAATATCTTGTTACGTGAGAGCTTTACGGCCTATAAAACGTAATAAAAATTCCCCCAAGAATAACAACTAAGACCGGCAATTTCACATTATGATTTAGGAGACAATGTACCAAATTTTGTAAGTTCATGAGAGGTAGTAACCCGGCGTCAGCTTATGCGCCGGCCACACGGAGTATGGGGGTTAGTGACTCGCATGAATATTTCATGCAAATCTGCGATCCTCTCCCTGTAAGCCACCCTCAGCTGCATATCGAAGTAACTTGGTTAGTGGGGCCCACTGACTTGAAAACATTTCGTTGTTTGATTTAAGGTTTAGCCCGGTGATTTCCTCGAGATGCGTTTGTAAAACAGAATACATTAAATTTGTATTCGGATATAATCGTCTCTTTTTATTATCTTTAAAAAGATTCCGTAGCTTTACATTATTACAAGTGTGTAACATACAAGATGAACGTGATGTGATCGAGTTTATTTTGTCCCTATAAATGGAGGGTGCAGGTCCAGGTCATCATCTATGATGTGTTCCAATTGAAATTTAATATTTACTAATTTTGTTGTTGTTGTTTGAATATGGATGACATATGAACGTGACACATAATATTACAAAATCGTTTCAACTATGTAATTATGTATTCCCCGCATATGTTACACAAAATTCAATGTAAAATCTACGGGCTTACAAATAACATTTTGATATTATATTACGTTCTATGTCAAATATTCATTTGGGTTCTACTAATAGTGTTTTATTTAAATATTCAACTATAGTTAATTAGTTATCGCTGTGAAATATAGATTTAGGTTTAATTGATTCAATATGCAATACACCTAGTTATATTTTGCTATATTTGCTTTTATTTAAACACAACAGTGTCGTTGTCAGAAAATTTTGTTTTCATTCCTGAAAGCAAATTAAAATCAGCGTTATACATTCGGCGGAAGAAAAGCAATTTATGAAATAATAGGGTGTTTTCGGGCCGGATTACTGCCAACGAAGGGGCATTCGATTGTTAATTATGAAATAAGGGCGCGCTTGGGCCCCGGATTAAACCAAATTGGAACGAATTAGATTTAGAAAATTACTGCCCGCTTTATGTGTCACATAAACATATTAAACATCTAATCTCTGACGCTGGGCTCGTGTTTAAAACCCCGCCGAAAAGTAATTATTATATTGCACCATTAGTAGAACACCCGGGCAAGTAAATTTAGGTTTAATAGGGTGTCCAAGAATATGGTACACAGTAAATATATTCTGTTCCAGATTCCTTTATTATTTTTATATGGGAATGATGTTTCTAAATACAGGGTGTAATCGAGTAAGTTTCACTTATTACTATTGTGAGTAATTCATCGCATAAGATAATTAATATCTTCGTATTCTTTCATACGAAATTCATAAATGATTGCCTCTACGTTTATTATGTTACATCTGTGACATTTAAATCACACCTAGTGCTTCTCAAAAGTTTTTTTTAAAGAGTGAACGTAAATTTTTCCTGACTTATTAATGAGCTTTGCCCCATACGTATGTCATAACTTCGCTTTTGCTTGTGTTTTAATAGTGGTTATAGAGACTAAAACTTATTCGATTGCGCACTGTATAATATTTAAAAAAAATCTTATATGTATTTCTATTTTTAATGTATACAATTGTCATTTCAAATAAGTTTTGTAGAATCCACGTGCGTATATGTAGCTGTTTGTATGTATTTCATACTTTCAGTACGTGTTCCTGTACGTAACGTCAATCTATATAATCTAATTCCATTGTTGTTTTCAAACAGAGCAAATGAAAATTGAATAGCAAAACTTTTTGCACGAGTTTGCAGCACACTCGTTGAATAACCATCAGGATGTTGTTTTCAAATACATTTCGACAGAAGAAAATAATTTTTTTTTGTTAAGCCCGACAAAATTCCTGCGTCATTTGCTGCAAAACCATCGAGCAAGCAATGAACACGAGTGTTATTCATGGAGTCGTTGCGGCCGGGCTGCCAATGAAATCCAAGCTGCGAATTACTCTTCTAAAGGAGTTTGCGACATCGCAGAAATTACTGCTATTGCCTATCTTTCCCCATTCTCTATGCGTCCTTTTCGAGATGGTATAAAATCCTCTACTTTTATTTGCGAATATCAATCGGGACATAAACAACCTAAAATAAAAAGGAATAACAACTTTCATGACAGAAGTAACATAAAGTGATTATGACTATGAATTTATTGCTATTTTTATGTTTTCAACCTTTTTTTCCATTCTCCCATCACTATAGAACAGAATCTTTTTATACTCTGCTGATGAGATATATTTAATCTGTGTAAGTATGCTTTGCAGCAAAGTTAAATGTTTATGCTTAACAACATGGAATATTTGCTTTAAATTTGTGCTGATCTTAGATAATCTTATGAGATTTAGCTTAGGAAGCGGAATCATAAAACGCTGTGTTTATTAATACATCCTGATAATATAATCTGCACATTACGTTGGTCGGATCAACCTACCCCCGATGCTTCCTAGTCTGTTTGAAAGTTCTGCCTGGGAGCGCAAACGTGTACCAATACTGGATTCAATTTCATTAATGGAATCGCCTTTGGCTGAATGTCGGAACCGAGATAAATATTCTAACATATCAGCAGTCTCAATCGAGATCAGTGCTCTGATACGGACTTAAATATCGGTGAGCTCTTGTCGGACAAAATTTATGCATGTAATTGAATGCAGTATAAATAACCAACCCCTCGGTACAAACCACAATCTTCTAGGTTTCTTCTTTTTTTTTTTTTGGTAAAATTACGTTGTGTGATTGGCGTATAATATTGTTAAGCTTATCTGTGCGAAATAGAGTTACTCATATTCGACCAAATGGTACCACTGGGAACAAAAAAGCTCAATGTAAAGCTGTTGGCTTCTCGAGGTTAGCGGAGGCGGTTGGAAAAAAGTATATCAACAGAATTGCGTGACTTCACTGCCCTTTGTTATGAAATAACAGCGAAAACAATGTGTTTGCTACATATTGTCAGCTTTGTTGGAGAAAAAATCATGCGCTTGAATAGATTCTTTTATTGATCATTTGACGACGCGACGGTTGGAATCTCAATTGATAGTTTTTTTTTACATTACTTTAATTCTTATTCTTCTTTAAGTATTATGAAAATAGAACGCTCACAACAAGTTACTTTTCAGCTACATCCAAGAATTGATAATTATTTTTTTTTTCCAGTGGAAAACAAAATGTACGAGTACGTCGCCCTCCCTGAATATTAAATAATAAAAAGCAAGGGTCGAAATTCTCGGTTTTATATTTGTTGTCAGGAAAGCAATTATCTCAGAATTGCCGTAGAGGCCGTTTTAATCAAGCGGCCCCCGTTTTTCTTTCGGGCTTCGCCTTTCTAATGAGAAAAATGAACGGTGCTTAAATTTTAATGCAACGCTTCGACCGGAGTGATTATTGTGCTTTTAATTGAGTTGTCGGTTACTTGCGCATTTGAATTCTACGTTTTACGTCGTACGAAACGAAAGTAAACTGAGACAATCAAAATAAACCAACTGGAAGTTTATTCTCTGAGGTAAATTGTATAGTTTTTTCTTTGGGCTAGTCGCACATTTGAGCGAAACGCGGCGAGTTGAGTTTTATCTCCTGGCATTCATTATTATTAGACTGGCGTTTATATCGATTTTTTTTAGTTACAAAATCCTCTATGTTCGTTTGAATAAGTACTATTATGTATTTTTCTTTCTTTCTTCCTGAAAGCAATAACAACTTGAAAATGTTAAGTGGTAGGTACTTCTGCAGATCTCGACGTTTAATTATAACATTAGGGCGAAAGATTAGTGAGACAGCGAAGACTTTGCCGGCGGAATTAGTTTCACGTATTCTCTCATCGCATCGTGTTTTGATATTCTGTAAGCTTCTTTCCTAAAGACAAGTAATCAAGATTTAATATTGCCTGCGGCGTATAGACAGCTGCAAAGTTATTTCGGTTTACAAATATATATATTGCTGTGTTTACATGGTAAATGAAATAGACCAAAGTAATTGACTGTGATCATTATCTGTTAAGTAAATATTAACGTTGTTTAGCAAATCTCATAGTAAAATTCGATTTGTAAGGGATATTACTTTTTCTTACTGTGAGGTTTGATTTAGACGTGGAAGCATTTAGTATACTCGTACAGTTTAGTTTAGAGTTAGTTCAAATTTTATTTATTTACGAAACTAGTTATATTGCACTGTCGAGATAATGAATTTAGTAATGTCTGAGTTTCATATTTATTTCGGTGCTAATCTAACCCGCAGTAATTAAGGAAGTAATACAGTATAACAGTGAAACATTCCGGGTTCAGGACAACAGAGAGGGGTTGTTAAATGTTTGCACTCTAATTCACGTACAGAGCGCGATAATTCCCAAATTGCAGCGGTACACTTTACATAAAACGAATATGAGAAGGGTCATTAGAGTGCAAGTTCGCGAACGTGTACTCATATCAACTGCTGCTTTAATAATGTGGAAATAACAAATTGCTGCGTTGGGAACTTGGCGTGAAATAATGTAATTCTTGCCAACTTCTCTGCTGCCGCTCCTACGCAGCCGAGAAAATGATCTCGGTAACGGAGATGATTTTTTTTCTTTAGAAAGATAACGACTTGTTTTTCACAAATCCTTGCAACTTTTCCTCGTTCTCCTCCTTTTTTTTTCGTCTTCTATAATCATTACTCTTTGCTGGAACTACCCGGAACAACTACATAGAACTTATAGATTTAATTTGGTGAAACTGCAAATTCGGGATATCTGCTGTACTTATACCTCATTGAATTTTTAGCCTAAACTAAAAGGTTGCGGGAAATTAATTTTGTTTTGTGGAATCTCGCTTTATAATTAATAACGTCAACATTTAATTAATAACGTCAACATTTTCGCACTTTTGTTCGGATTATTGTTAAAATGATTTATAAAATATTCACAAAACAATTCGATAAGCCGATTTTATAGGCTGTACTTTCAATGAAGCTAGTTGTTGAAATTAAATGAAGGCTGATGGAGTATTAAATTCTGCTAAAATTCAAAATTGTGTATTTTAAAATATTTTATTATATAATTTTGATGTATTAGCTCATTTTGATGAATATTTACAATGTGAATAATAATAATAATATCTGCAATTTTGGATAACTATTACATCTGATCATGCGATAGTATACAGTGTATAATCGAATAAGTTTAATTTACTATAATCACTTTCGCTATTAATACACAAGAAAAAAGGCGAAGTTATGATGTAAGTACGTATGGGGCGATGGTCAATAATAACTCCGGAAAAATCTACGTTTACTTTTTAGAAAAATCGTTGCGGGTTCGAATCCTCTCCTGGTGCATGTGGGCTCGATGTAAGAGATAGAATATTTATGTGTCAGATACCGGATTCATACCGGCTCTTTCGAACTGGGTTTTCTGCGTTTCTCCAGTTTGTAAGGCGAATGCCGAAGGAAATTAACATCCAAGACGGTCGCAGCCGCCAACAACCCTCACCGACAAGCTATTAAGCTTGGGGAAACTAGTTGGGTAAAAAAAGCACTGGATGTGATTTAAATACCCCATTATGTGCAATACATGGTAGAGCAGAACACTCGCAGATGTACTGCAATTTGAGGCTTGAGATTAGCAGTTAGTGGGGCGTAAACAATAGAAAAATAATGATTAAACATTCACTATATATATATATTAGTATATAAGTAATAGAAATGCACAAAATAATTCTTACATAATAATATCAATTTATTTCCTTAATTAATTAACTTAAGAAATTAAATTAAAACATTATCCAACTTTAGTTCTTAGTTATTATAAGAAAAGTTCAGCTTTCCGATGGATTTCTTGTATCGTCTATTTTGCAAACAAATTATAAAGCACACCGTAGATAAAGTGGGTGAAGTAATTGATAAATACGAAAAAGATATACTTATACTTAGTGGTATATCAGACAAGGACTTGATGTACTTTCCAAAATGGTATTTAGTGAAAGAGTTAAGGCTACAGATCTGGAGTTCGTGTGGCTTAAACTGCCTGATAGCTACAAAAGAGATAAATATTTACAAAGCCATAGGATATGTCACATTCTAAAAGAATTATTTGAAAGGGAACAGTTCCCTTTCAGCTGTGCAAGCAGAAGGAACTCGAAAGTACTTTGCGAAATTCTGAACATGATGAAATATTCACATTTTAATTTTTTATTAGTAGGTATTTAAGTACTAGAAGTCAATTTTGTCTCAAAATAATTCTTACATAGTAATATTAATTTATTTCCTTAATTAATTAACTTAAGGAATTAAATCAAAACAGTAATCATGAATTATACCTAACAATAAGTAAAAAATTAGATAATAATTAATTCAATAGAGGTCACATTTTAAGTAGTACTCGAAAATAAGTACACCGATACTCATTATGCTTTAATTTATGATTTTATTACTTTATTACCTACCGACTACGCAAAAAAATTCGAAAGATCATACATGTATTAATACAAAGAAATAAATAAATGCTTTGATTGCATTTAAGGCAGTTTCTTTTCTGGTCGCTCAATGTTGTAATGCAAACTACTCGTATCTAATAACAACATTCATTTATTTTTTCAATAACTTAAGAAATATCTCACATATTGTGTTATTTGTTTATAAAATATGGAATATGATGATGTAATTAATTCAGTAATAAACGCGAGTGGATACTTCCAATTTTCTTCCGTTATCGAGTTGCACATGGACGATATTGACCGAGTGTCCGTGACCGTTTATACAGTGTGTCCCGTGACGTAATGTCACCACTTCACCTACGTGAAAATCGATTCAAACTAAGTGAAAAACTCTAATAAAATTTTGTTCTAAAGTAAACCGTTTCAAAAATACTGGGATTTTTCATTTTTTTAAATTTTAAAGTTCATCTAATCATGTATCCGTTCACCTAATAATCAATTCAAACTAAAAAAAAACTCTAATAAAGCAAACTGTTTTTCAGGAATACAACGCGTTTTGTAATTTTCAGAATTTTTAAACTTTATATCAAAAAGTGTTCAAAATTTACTGTGGATTACCCAGTAGTTGAAATCGTACACGAACCGAGATCTAAATAAATCGACTCGAACCGCACGGACCGAAGTCGAAATAAACCACTCTCTAACTAATGGGATCGTTTGTATTTTTTATGTGTAGGTACTTTTTCAAACCGAATTTTAAAAAAATATTGCCCGGCAAACAATAGTTTTCTTTCTAAAAGTATATTTTTTCACATTTTTGAAAAATTTATTACGGATTTCATAGTAGTTGAAATCGTACACGCACCGAGGTCTAAATAAATTAGCTCGATGCTAGACTATTTTAAGAGCCAATGAATGAGTTTTTCTCGACACGCGGACCGAAGTCGAAATAAATCAGTCCATAAGTAATCGGATCGTTTTCAATTTTTATGTGTAGATTTTTTTCCAAACCGAATTTTAAAAAATGTTGCCCGGCAAACAATAGTTTTTTAAAAGTATATTTTTCACAATTTTTTAAAATTTACTATGGATTACGCAGTATTTAAAATCGTACACGTACCGAGGTCTAAATAAATTAGCTCGATGCTAGATAATTTTAAAAGCCAATGAATGAGTTTTTCTCAACACACGGACCGTGGTCGAAATAAGTCAGTCTATAACTAATCAGATCGTTTGCATTTTTGTGTGTAGGCAACTAGATCTCTTTTGACGCGCGCTAGAATGTGTTTAGCAAACAACGGGAGTCATTTTGAACACCTTTTAAGACGAAGTTTAAAAATTCTGAAAATTACATAACACGTTGTATTCCTGAAAAACGGTTTGCTTTATTAGATTTTTTTTTTTTAGTTTGAATTGATTATTAGGTGTACGGATAAATGATTAGATGAACTTTAAAATTTTAAGAAATAAAAAATTAAACATTAAACACCCAGTATTTTTGAAACGGTTTACTTTAGAACAAAATTTTATTAGAGTTTTTTACTTAGTTTGAATTGATTATCGCGTAGGTGAAGTGGTGACATTACTTCACGGGACACCCTGTATTTAAGCTACAGCTATGATTGAAAAACAATTAAATTTATTGCAATTTGTATGAATTTAGCCTGCATGTACTTACGAACAGACATGATATAATAAACTTTTCCAAAGATTTTAAGCAATAGCGTATTCAAGCACTCCTATTTGATGAGAGCATACTCAATGTTTATGGCCGATTCTTCATTCAAATCCCATGCATCCGAGCTGCAATAAATATATAAAATCGCGTACCATTTTAGTGACTAATAATAAATTTTAAATTCCGTATGTGATCAATACCCATAAATCTGTTTTATTACGTCTGCAGACGGACGACACCATATGAGTCGAGTACATGTGTTATCTAAGTATCTTACATACTTTATTTTATTATCTTCTTACTAATTTATTTGCCTAATTCTAAAAAGATACCCATGTAGTTTTGTGATTGACATATTTTGAATTTTTTTCTATAAAACCTGTCAGTGTCAAAATTCTAGAGTTTCTGTTGGAACACAGCCTTTATCACTAAAATGTAGAACAGAAATTTTTGAAATTTGAAATAATTAATCAGCTAATTAATTTTAATTCTGTATAAATAAAACTTGGTTTGTATTGTTCCGCAAATACATTGTAAACAATCCAAGCGAACTTTTGTTTATTTATTCTGCGTGGAATTGAACACATTCATTAATAATAAAGCTTGCGCTAAATGTGCATATTTCATGCAGACGACCATTTTGTATGATCCAGTTGCAATTCCGGGAGATCCAGTTGCAATTCCGGAAGATTCAGCCGCACTCAGAAATCTATCGACGACAACCTTTCTTGAAGTAGAAAAAGTGATTTCAGACATGTTGGATTGCTTACAAAGTACCTACGTGTAATACATTTTTCAATTTATGTATTAAGTTCTTTTTATATTATAGGAGTTACTGGAAAGTCGCGCAGACGTCCATCGATTTATTTTTGCATAGAATATGCACGTACGTTGACAAATCGTAGGTTTGAATCTTTTCAATTATGTAAACATTCTGTTTCTTTTGAGTGCACGTTTTGACTTAAACGTACCTAAAATTGAGTTTTTTTTTGCAAGCCATTTATAAAAGAACAAACTTGTACAAATGAACTCCATCTATTTGCTAGAGGAGATTCAATACCTAAACGTTTCCTAACGATCTCCCATGTCAACGCCAACGACAAGAATATAAATACCGGCTGTCCGAAGCTATTCGTCTACCATCAGTTCTTTGTTTGATAAATATCCACGTTCAATTACAGGAGAGATTCGTCAAATTGGAATCACCGATGCGTATTCCTTGGCGTCGAAAATCAGTGATGAATAATGGAAGTAATTGTGAAGTTTCAAATTCAAATTGGCTTAGAGGGTTTTCAGAAAAATCGTGAATTTTCAATTACTTGATTTAATGAAAAATTCAGTTAAATAGAATACCAAAATAATCCGATAATTAATATCTTTGAGATGAAATTTACCGACGAAGAAGAACTCCACTTCTCGTCTTACGTTAGAATAAAAATACAACGCATCGCCTGTCGTCGAAACTTATCTAACGAAGTCTGAACCAGACTTCGACGTTTTTATTACGTCGATATTATCCCGACTTTCGCGGAAAATCTGTAGTTTATAAAGGCGGGTTATATTTCAACAGCCATTTATTCCCTGAAATATGTATTAAAATAAGGATCGCTGACGCTTTCAAGACCAAGCGATTCATTTTGAATAAAATAAGATTATTTTTTCTGGGCAAAGTTCTTTTGCTCGTATACGGTATAAATTATTTAGCACCATCACGAAACAAAGGTTGCAGATAAATGCGGTATGTACGCTATCCCAGTTTGAGGGAGGTCACAAAATGTATGCATATATCTCATAAACTGCAATAAAATAGAACACTGGGCGAAGAAATATGGATACGAAAACAAAAGAAACGTAAAAGGATAACGCCGTGTAATTTACAGTTTTACTCTCGGCTCGCACGATCGTGTATTCTTTTATTCAACATGTTTTACCGAGGACGACCTGAAAGGATGATTTTACAGACGGTAGGCCATTTCACAAACCGTTACGCTTATTCTGCTTTGCTTATCATCATAAGATACGAAACGAAGACAGACACACAGGGCGTACGAGCGATTAGAACAAACATTTACTTTCTCTACAAAAGATTTAATTTTTCTTTTCATTTTAATAATAATTGTAGAAAAGTTTCGTGTTTCTTAATGGCGTCAAAATATGCCTCCGAAATTCCAGCTTTAAGCGTTAAAACTTTGCAGGCACTTCTGTAAACTAACTCATTAGAAGTTTAAGACTACCATTCATTAACATTTCTTAGCAAGGAAGATAAAACTTTTTACCGCATATAATCATTTTGCGAGGTCTATTAGCACTTTAAAAATGCGTATATTAATTTAAATTTATAACAATTAATCACTTATTTTAATTTCGAAAGTATATAGCTTGTTTTTATTCTGTGAGTCTCGATTAATGAATATTTTTGAGGTGAAAACTCGCCTTACTTTTTTTGTTTAATGACTGGTGGCTATAATAATCGCTTAAATACTAAATAATATTTAAACTTACACAGAAGGTCTGTTTAAAATTCAAACATTCTTGATTAGTTCACACACACGTTTCAAATCATCATTACTTTTGCTTACGCTGGCGTCCTCTGTAGTCCAAATTATAGTTATAGTAAAAGTGTTCAGCGATGCACCGCACGTCCTCAACAAAATCGTGTCCTAGCGTCCCTAACTTTCTAGCAATATAATGTACGCATTATATTATATACACAGAAAAGAACAAATTCTATTCTCGTAAAATACATAACTGCAATTTGAAGATCAAAATTAATCATACTCGAAATTATATTATATAAGTTATAATTGAATAAGCTATAGATCTGGAGCTCGTGTGGCTTAATCTGCCTGATAACTATAAAAGGGATAAATATTTACAAAGCCATAGGGTATGTCACATTCCAAAAAAATTATTGGAGAAGGAACAGTTCCCTCATTCATACATAATAATATTAATTTATTTCTTTAATTAATAAGCTTAAGGAATTACATTGAGACAGTAATCATGAATCATACCTAACAATAAGTAAGAAATTGGATAATAATTAATTCAGTAGAGGTCACATTCTAAAAGTATTATTGGAAAAGAAGCACGCCGATATTCATCATCCTTTAATTTATGATTTTATTACTTTATTGCGTTCAGACTACACAAACAAAATTCTAAAAGATCGTATAGATTAACATGTATCCATTCAAAGAAATAAATCAATGCATTGATTGTATTTAATGCATTTTCTATCTGAGTATGTAGGTCATTCAGTGTTGTAATGCAAAGTAACTAACAATAACATTCATTTATTTTTTCAATCATTTAACAGATTAAATCGCATAGTGTGTTATTTCTTTCCAAAGCATGGAATATCATGATGTAATGATTGTCGATTAACTAATGAAACATGGTCGAAAATTACAATACTTTATTTCATTAATGTGAATTGCTACACTTTCATGAGCAGCAGTTATAAACAGTATTAATAATACGTAATCAATGGATATTTAGAAGCTTCTTCCGTTGTCGAATTGTATCTGGGCGACATTGACCTTGTGACCATGAATTTTGCTTGAGCTTTATTGTATGCGACGTGTTTATAAAAACCGCAGATGCACATATATCTCACGAACGAGTAGAAATTTTCAAGCAAAAGTCGATGCGCTCTTGTGGTAAGTCAGTTTTTTTCTATTTTTGATTTAGACCATTGATGCTTACAGAGTTAATTATCTTTTGTGATGAAGAACTTACAATGTTAATAAGTGAAACTTTCTTTACTTGCTACCGTTGTAATAATAAAGGTTAATCGAAAGTTCGTAGGTTGAGTTGTAGAAAGAAAAAGTTCACCCTCGTTAAATTACGTGCGGCATAAGAAACTGCTGAAATCGAAACTTATCTCGGGAGATAAATCCGGTCGGAACTTAATTTAAAACTGTAAACAATAATTCAGACTTACCGACTACCAAACTTTAACACTTTTAGAGATTAAAGGCAACTTTATTTTTGAGGGTGAGTGGTGGTAACAAATAACTGTCAACTCTAATTATTTTTTTGTTCCTTGGAATTCTACTTCTGCTTCTTTACGATCGACAAAGTAACGAATGTAATTAGCAAATTTTAAAGTTTACTTCTTAGCTGTTACACGATCTTGAAGTATTTTTAAGCAACTATGTAAATGCATATTATTGATGAATACAAATAATATTACTATTAACCGTTGCGGAAATTCAGAAGGCATTTTATTAGCAGAGAGAGAACGCCTATCTACATTCGACGAAACAAAACGCAACAGAAAAAATGCTCATGTACATTCTCCCTAAGAAAGTAATTAAGTGATGATCTGCCTGGCACTGTAAATTAAACAAATAGTTGAGGCAAATTTTTTTCTCTTACGTAAGTTTCGCCAGGAGATATAAAAAATGCCGTTGCCACATATTAATTGTTAAAATGAAGGTTTTAAGTGTTAGTACTGATTAAAAAAAAAAGACAAATGAAATTAAAATAATTTTATATTTTTATTCGTTTAGTACTTTTTCATGCAAATGTAATCTGAAAATAAATATGTATAAGGACGCAAAACAAAAGCAGGCGCCGAGGCGTGGTAATAAATTAACGGGCTTTGGAATCCAGCCAGGCAGATTGAAATTGTATAAACAGTGCGACGAAACTTTCCTGCATTTTGCCAAGTAAGCTAATTAGATTCGTTTTCCCGAACACAAACACATTTATGTATGCGTGTGTTTATTATCGCCTAGATGTTCCCATATCTAAGCCAGGTCATTACTTTCAAGTTTTAATTCCTAAAGCTCGGAAATTGCAACTAACTAGAATAACATTTTCTAAAATGTAATCTTCTCAGCAAGTAAATATAATAAAACTCTTTTGAATTTCCATCGGCGCGCTTTTAATTACCATTCTTGTCGTCCTGACCGTCATAAATTTATGGAGATAAAAAGGAAAGGTAATTTATACTTCGTGTAACATCGTACAAAACGAGTAGGTACAATATTGTTGCTGGAAGATAATCTTCATTGAATCGTGAAAACTTGTATGATACAGGAGCCGAGACGATAGAAAATAAATCTAATAGATGGTAGAATTCGTCGCACGATCTCTGCTAATGGTTATATATGAATCACGGACCTTTAATGAATTTTGTTCCTCTTCTTTGTCTTGCTTAACATAATTCTTCTTTTAGTTCGCGATGTGAATGTGTGTTTTGATTTATCGCTTACACAATTTACTCCACACGCACTACGATTGTAAAGGAGCAAAGATCGGACATGAACTTGGAAATTAACTTTGTTAGTGCAAGAAAAACACATTTGCTAGCCGGTCACGGACTAACAAGCCGAAATACAGAATAATAGGTTTTTAATGGGAAACTCTTTCTCTCTCGAACAGAACTTCCAAACTTTACTCGTTTATCCTAAGATCAATATTTGAAGACCCATTTTTTTAACCTAAATTTTATTCAAAAACCATTTACAAGAAATGTCAATGTGTTCTTTATTATATAGTTAAATTTGTTTTTTCTATTGCGTGTTGTTTCACTGAAAGCAGATAGACGTTCTCTCTCCCTCAATAATAAATAAATTAAATAATGAAATATGTAGATGTTGGACGTTAATTAAAAAATGTAAATTTAATTACACAGGTTAACAAGCCTTTAAGATGGACTTAAAGAAAGATCTACTAATCCTGATACTTCCTGCGTTATATAATGTTATTTCACAGTAAAGTAAATTAATTAGATCCTATAGAATAGACAATAGATCAATCTATTACTTTTACCATTAAACTATGATAAGTAGCTTGTAAATTCATTTGATATACTGTCATAGTCATGATGTTTACGCTTTACAGCCATAACTATATGTGTGCGAAATAATCATTACCATTCATGAAGGTTATTAAATATGTAATTAAACTCATGATAGCATAGGGCAGGACAAGCATGCAATAATTCAGTAATTTGTCGATACTTCAAAACAATTTATGTATTGGGGAATTTCTAACAATGACAATTTTATTTCTATACGTGGTGATTAGTGATTATGTACTACCTACGCCTTAAATGACTCATTGTCTTTTTGATGAGTATAATAACGATAATAAAATTAAAGATTTGGTTGTGATCCTCATCATCGCACTACATTTTAAAGTAAAAGATTTCCAACTTAGTTAATGAACGTGATATGTAAATGGGTTAAAGCTTTACGGAGAACAACCACATTTGGCTGGTTCCCAAAAGCGTCTATAAATTTCTTATATACTGACAGACACTCACGATAGCCATTTATTTAATATGCACGACAAATTATTTATTAATTGTAAAACGTATTTGAAGAGAGTCCTGCTCGTTCAGTAAATATATCAAATTAAGTGAAGGGGCTCAGCTTTCCCAGTAAGTTAGTGTTACACACAATGACTTCTCTATTCATTAAAGTAATGCCTATGTTCACCCTTCAGACATTTCAATGCTAGCGAGGAATTTGCATAATAATGTAAACGTATATGCAGTTAACCATCTTAGGTTTGTTTAATACTATGAGGCTAGGCATTAAGCAAATACGTCGCATAGTGTATTTGCTCCATATTCCTGCGGCATTGTGTTTACTTGTGTATAGAACAGATGTTCCGAAGGAAACATGAACGTCGGGAAACTGCTGACCATGCTACTTGGCTTTTATACTCTCCTACATAACTATGTGGTGATGTCTTCTTTATTTCTTACTTTTTATGACTTCAAAAGATGCATCTTACAGTTGAATTAAAGAGGGATAGAAATATCATACTTATGTAGTTTTTGTAGAAGTATACATTTTAATACACATGTACTATTCAGCATATCTAATTTGTTCTGTTTATGGCAATTTTATGGGTTTCTCGGTCTATTAAATTGTAGCACGTAGAATATTGAACTTTATATGAGACGCAGACATACGTACGCTTATCTCAGACAAGCCAGTTTATTCATGAAGGGTAGATTCGACTATCTCCCATCGGGGCCACACACGATTAATTACTAATTAAACGTCTGTTGAACTCAAACACAACTGCACGATGACATGGTTATTAAGAAGAGATTGTGCATCATGATTTACTAAAGTTTATCCGAAATTCCTGCACAATAAGCAAAAAGGATATTAATTAATTTTTACATTTTAATAATAATGATGGAACTTGATGGAAACTTATATACGCACGAAAACATTTATTGAGTAATGATACAAGAAAATAACCTGTGAGCAAATAAAAATCAGATTAGAGCAGGCGGTGCAAAGAAAATGTATAATAAATGATTATAAAATGTGATTAAATAAAAAGTCAATAAATTTGACAGTCCATGAATGTATTACATTAATTAATTCAGTTAATCACAGACATACATTTTCTTTGCACCGCCTACTGTAATCTGATTTTTATTTGCTCACTTTTTATAATGTGTGCTTGTTTACATTTTTATACATCAGATTCTTTTTTTTATATGATGATTTGATTTTGATGTTGAATCGTATACCTGCAGTAGAATCACACATCTCCAACACTTCCCCTCGAGGCAACAATCAAAAATTCACTATTTTATTCGATGTACTTAAGTCCAAGAAGTTTCATACATTTTTCGTGTCGTATTTTCACCAAATCTTTAGTAAGTACATCTGCGGCCATTTTATTTGTAGGTACATATCCTACAGATATCAGTTTGTTTTTGACCGCATCGCGCACAAAGTGATGTCGGATATCTATATGTTTTGTACGAGCGTGATACACAGGATTTTCCGTTAATTTCTGAGCTCCCAAGTTATCGTTCTTCAATATAATTTCTTTGAAGTCTGCTCCGAAAATTCTTAACATCCTCCTCATGTATAAGGCTTCCTTAGTTGCCTCTGAAAGGGCCATATATTCGGCCTCTGTCGATGACAAAGCCACTGTCCGTTGTTTTTTGGATTCCCAACTAACAGGTCCCCCATTCATAATGAAGGTATACCCTGTGTACGATCTGCGATCTATGTTACAACTACCCCAGTCAACATCCACATACATCATAGGAGGAATATTAGAACGAGAATAAACAAGGCCTATGTCGCTAGTTCCTCTGAGATATCGTAGCAAGCGTTTGACAGCTTTCCAATGCGCCTCTGCGTGGCAGTCATTGAATTGACTCAGGTAACTAACTGCGTATGTTATGTCAGGTCTGGTTCCTACTGACAAATACATCAATGCTCCTATAACTCACGGTATGGATTTTTCTTTTGGTAATCTTTCGTTTCGTTTTCTTTTTTCTGTAATTTCAGACCCGGTTCTATTGGTGTCGATACAGGTTTGCACTCGAACATGCCAAATCTTTCAAGAATCTCTTTTACGTATCCTTTTTGGCTTATAGTGATCATATTTTCACTTCTTGTAAATTCTAAGCCTAAGCAATACTTAATATTACCCAAATCCTTTACCTCAAATCTGGTTTTCAGATGATTCTTCAGTCTTCTAATTTCTGCGTCATCACGTGACATCAGCAATATATCATCCACATAAATGATGATAAAACTTCTATTCTCAGTCGGTCCAACGTAATATACACATGGGTCAGCATCTGACGAAACAGCGCCAAGATTCCGTAATTCTTTGTCTAGTCGAGAATGCCAAGCACGGCCTGCCTGACGTTATCCGTACAAGGCCTTGTTCAGCAAACAAACTGCGTCGAATTTCTTCAAATCTTCTAACATCGTCTTCGCTTCCTCTTTAAAAGAAGGTCCGGTATGAACGATGTGGTTTAAAATGTCTTCCAAATGTTCTGGAATTTCCATGAAAATTTCTTCTTCGACTTTACCATTTAAGTATGCTGTTGCAATATCAATCTGTTCAATTTTCATGTTCTGTTGAACTGCCATAGCTATTGCAAAACGTATTGAACTTAACCTGGCCATAGGAGCGAATGTTTCATGGAAATCAATCCCAGGCCTTTGAGAAAATCCACGCGCTACAACGCGTGCTTTTCGTTTCTCAGTTGTTCCATTGGAATTTAACTTGTTGCGTAGAACAAATCGACTTCCAATGATTCGTTTCCCTTTCGGTCGTTCTACAAATTTCCAAGTATTGTTTTTGATTAACGACCGTACTTCCGACGCCATAGCATCTTTCCATTCTTCAGAATTTACTCCCGATATTGCTTCTCTCACAGGAATTTCAGAAAATTTCAGAAAGAAATGCTAACTCTGCTTTCTCGTTCTCGTTTACGTGCGTGATATATTCTTTTCGGGGTCTTCCTCGCCGTCAACTTCTAATTAACCGAGGACGTCCACGTTTCCGAATCACATTCTTTTCGTCCTGACTTTCTACTGTTCCTGGTTCTTCAATCATCTCCTCCAGATCCTCTTCATTTTCATCAAGGTGTCTCGAAGATAATTGATAATTAAATTTTTCTCTGGATAAAAGTCTTCATACGATGCTTTCAAAGTTTTCTGTGGTTCCTCAAGAAATTTAACTTCACGAGTAATTTCAATCTTTTTAGAATTTGGCAGCCAAACCCTGTAATCTTTTGACTCTTCAGAATTTCCAACGGATATTCCTTCTCTTGATCTGGCATCGAATTTTCCTTTTGTTGGAGTTTTATCAATACAAAATACCTTGCATCCAAAATCTCGGAAATATTTTACGGTTGGCACCTTGCCATGCTATAACTCGTGAGGAGTTCTTCAATCAAGCTCTTTAGTTGGGCAGCGATTCCTGATGTAACTTGCTGTGTTGACTGCTTCTGCCCAAAATGACGGTGGTAAATTTGACTGAAGCAAAAAACATCGTGCTGATTCCACTAAAGTTCGATTTTTCCTCTCTGCCACTTCGTTCTGTTCTGGACTGTAAGTCGTTGCAAGCCGACGTTGGATGCCTTCCATTTTCAAATATTCATCAAACTCTTTATTTACACACTCTCTGCAATTGTCAGACTGAATGGTCCTTATTTTTATATCATGCTGCTTCTCAACAAATACCTTAAACGCTTTACATTTTTCTAAAGCTTGATCTTTACTTCTTAGGAATCTCACTACCGTCCATCTCGTATAGTCGTCCGTGAATGTAATAAAGTAATTTGCTCCACTGATAGACTGGACACGCATCGGACCGCATATGTCCATGTGAATGAGTCCCATTTTCTCTGTTATTCGATTTGAAATCTTCGGGAATGAAGGACGTGTCATCTTCCCCTGAATGCAGATTTCGCAGTTCACATTTCCAATTTCATCTTGCAGGTTAATGCCTCGAATAGCTCCTTTCTTCGATGCCTGGACAAGATCATGAAAATTTAGGTGACCCATTCGCCGATGCCAAATGTGAGCAGCATTTAACGATGAAGTTGATGTTTCAGCATCTGTTTCAACGTTTTGACATCTGTCAGATACAGTACTTTTTACATAGTATAGATCACCGGTATAGATTGTTGTCGCGTTTCGCAGTCAATATTACGCGATCATCTACATCTATTACTGAAGCCTTTTGCTCGTCGAACACAATTTTATATCCTTTATCTGTCATCTTGGATACTGACAATAAGTTTGTTCGTAGTTCAGGCACGTGTAACGATGGTGTAACGTGTCATTCAAAATAACATCGCGCTTCTTGCCATTTAATGTAGTTTCTATCTCCACAATTCCCCTTGCTTTTATTACAGTAGACGCATTGCTTGCTAACTTTAAGGTATCTTGCTCACTATTGCAAACCTTGGTGAACAAATTTATGTCTCGACAAAGGTGTGACCACGGTGTGACGTACTCCCACTGTCAAGGCACCAATTAATATTCGTATTGTCAGCAATTTGACATATGTATGTCATTAGTTGATATTAGAGATACTCGAGGAGAAGATCTCTTATCCACTTTCTGAGATGTGTAATCTGAAGCCTTATGTCCCTTTTCGTGACACTTGTTGCATCTGTATTTGAATGGCTGCTTTTCTTTCTTCTCTTTGCCGTTAAATGAATTATTCTGCTGTTTTTTCCATTTCTTGGTAAACATAGCATCCTGCTGCGAACTTGAGGATGTCGTGTTTCTTCTAGCATCTTGCTCCTCAATTATCTTGATCCGTAGATTTTCCGGAGTAGGAAGCTCATTACGACTCTCAATAGCGACTCTAAAATTTTCGAAACTTCACGGTAGGCTATATAACATCATGATAGCCAGTTGATCTAGCTTAATATGTACGTCCAAATCTGAAACTTATCCACTGCATCGAAGAAGTTGTGTAGGTGTTCACGTACATCATCCCGTTCATTCATTTTCTGCAGCGTAAGCGCTTTTAGCAGTGTGGCTTTACGAGCAGGTCCCTTTGATTCCAATATATTATTTACTTTTAACCATAATTCTCGGGATGTGGTGCAATTCTTAACTAATTTTAATTGACCTGCACCTATCGATAAAATCAAATCTGACAGGGCCTTTTCATCTTTGGCGTGCCAATCCCGGATTGCAACAGCTTTATCTCCGGTAGGTTCGGGCCTTTCTATTTCACCGCTAACGTAACCCCAGGCATCATTTTTGATTAACAGAGCACGCATTTGCAGTTTCCACGTGTTGTAATTGTCACGTCCCAGCGCTTCAATTCTCACAACACTGTTCATGTTCCTTTAATCTAGCTTATGCAACGAAAAAATGACGAGCTGACACAATACAGTCAATTAAAGTTCGTTTTTCCTTTTTAATACTAATGTCAATTTTTAGCACTAAATACACTTTCTCTTGACTTTTATACAGCTCTTTGTTCTGCACAACTTGGAACTTGTTATAAAGTCTTGTAACACTCTCTACAATTTCTTCTACTCAACAGGCGAATTTACGTTTTCTCAGCAGCGTTCTTAAATTCTATTCCTTTTGAAGCCTTTTGGGCCCATAACCTTTTTTGAGTAATGATACAAGAAAATATAATGTGTGCTTGTTTACAATTTTATACATCAGATTCTTTTTTTTATATGATGATTTGATTTTGATGTTTCTTTTCATTACAACATCTAAGTGATATTTAGTTTTACTTATCAAAAACAAGAACATAACTTATTACTTCAAAATTTGCAACGCTCTGTATAAGTATTTTAAATTATGATATTCAAGGAGAACAAACTCATTAAAGGAACACGCTTAGGTGGCATATCCTGTATATTCGATTTAATTTATCGTTTAAATTTGCGAGATATTTTATTAAACATTATTTTAAATCGCTTGCATTCGATATTTTTGAAGCAGATGTAAAAAATTGTGCAATTATTAATACAAATATTTTATGTTACAATTTTATTTGGAATTGTAAACGATGAGTTATTTTTTGACCGACAATAAATTTGTTAACGGCAAATATTGTTTTTATCAAACAAAGCGAACAATATGTTCTTTTATGATACATATCTATACCGGCACAGACATAAAAAATTTCGGTTGTATTTATAACAGTAATAAATGAGGCATGAATAGATTGCAAATATTTATCTTTTGGTATTCGAAAAGCATTCCAAAATAACCTATTTATTTAATTTGCGCTGCAGAAACTTCGTATGTATAACATACAAGGTTGAAGCAAATCGATATGATTCTTTTTTGCTTGATTTTAATTTTTTTATTTTGTCTCCTTTTGCGTCAATCAGTTTATTGTCGCGCTTTAAAGCTCTTGATGCGTCGCTCTCTTTTTTCTCGGGGGGCAATTTGCATAAAATCTTAATATTCGACTGGCTTTCTTTCGTTGATTACTTCGGCTTTGCGAACGGGAATTTTGAATAATTTCATTGTGGGAAATAAGTGATAAATAATTTAAAATTCAAATCACATTAGTGTCAGTGATTAAAGGCATTAAATGGAACATTTCCACTCTGGAATTTTTGGAAAGAAAAAATAAACATCAAACTCATAAAGTCACTAATGTTTTATAACTTCAGAATACATCATCCCAAGTACTAAACAAAGCACTGAATGTGTTATGTTTTGCTTTTTAGAATGTAACTGTAATTTTTAAGCCGCTAGCCTAAGATCGATTCAGTTTTAAACGGACTTTTATAATACCAAATTGATGTGAGGTCAGTGAGGTCGCAGGCCTGAAACAAAACGTTAATTAATGCGAGGAATTAGTTTAAAGCCGACGCAGTTACATTACGCAGCGAATTAAATTTACGTAATTAAGAAATGTCGCCCGAATTGACATAGAATAATTACCTTTTTGCCACGATGCTCGTCTTACTTGCACCTCGCCGATAAACAAGTACGCCCTGGTAAACCTAACTTTACAGTTGCCATAAAACAAAGTCTACAATCTGGCTCTTGTCTTGGGGGCGGCAGCGCTGATTCAGAGATTCCGACAAATTTATATCAAACTAAAACGCTTAGTACATTATCTGGGGCGAAGTAAATTATAGGATTCAACAACAGTTCTTTTATATGTTGTTGCAGTTTTGGCAATCGTCTTTTAGACGACTAAAATTCTGCAATATAGGGTGAATGACAATTATTCCAACAACAAAAAAACGCATAAGAGAATCAGTTTATAATTAATTAAAAAATTATCCCAAAATAAGCTGCGACACTGCGTACGAAATACGATGCCATATTCTATAAATGCGGCAGTATACTAGGCATATAAAGTTTTTTATTGACTGCTCGCTTGCACACAATGCTACCTTGACACACATCTCAATTCGTTTTATTACACGTTTAACAGCTGGGAACGGAAGTCTCAGTTGTTTCTTTTAGGCGACGTAATTATTAGTAATTTCTAAAATAACTGGAATTGCGTATGAAATCAAGGTAATAAATTCGCAAATAATTGTTTGTTAATTCTTGCGGATTATTTACTAGGGCAGAACGTACCAGCTGCTTTATCCACAAAACAAAAATGGAAGGATTAAATCTGATGATTGCGGAGGTCAATGCACGGCCTATAACGTCCGAGAGCGCACATTATGTATTGTTCTCTGTTTATGTGCGTTGGACAAAGCTAATGCTCAGCGAGTTTGTTCAGATCCCGCCAATTTCACTTGTACTAACTGTCGCCGTCGGAAACATAATTGTTTTAGAAGTCAATACTGTTACAATTTTAGATCAAATTGCATACGTGAATGCATGTCATAGATTACAAGAAAATGTAAATTGATGGGGTTTGAAAGATGCGAAACGATTTATTAGACCTTGAAATTTATTGCCGACAAGTCTTTTTGATTATTAGGTTACAAAAACTTTATTATGTACAGCTGTTTTAAACGTCGTTGGTGATATACGTACAGTTTTTAATCAAATCGCGTACGGGAATGAACGTAACAGATTACGGGATCATATTTAAAAAATTCTATGAAAGAGGAAGAAATAGTGGAGAAAATGGTAGAACAAGAAATAGAAATCCTAGAAATAACGGAAACAAAAAAGAAGGGAAAAGGTATTAAACAATTACATAAAGGATACTGGCTATTCTGGACAGGTCCAGTCGAATCTGAAAGGGCGACGAATGGGGTAGGTATGATATTATCGCTTAATCGACTAAAAGATGTAACGAAAGAATTATGAGAATCGACTTAGAACTAAAAACAGAGAATACCATCACAATGATGGTGGCATATGGAGTAAACGAAGATGAAAGGAAAGAAGAAAAAGATACATACTCTAAGAGACTACAGGAAGAGATCGACGAAGCAAATGAGAATATAATTATTATGGGGGATTTAAACGGACGTGTGGGAAACAATAACAGAGGAGCAGAAAGAGTAATGGAAATGGAAGGAGAAGTAACCAAAAATAACAACGGAGACAGAATTATAGAAATGTGTATGGAGAATGATCCAGCAATAGCAAACACAAAGTTCAAGCATAAAGAAATACATAAAATTACAAGAGAGGAATCAAGCAGAGGAGAGAAATCTATGATTGATTATTTTCTAGTACAAAAGAAGTACTGGAAATACATAAAACATGTGAAGGTATCAAGAAGACCGCTTTTTAGTATTAACGAAAATGGATAAAGATAAAGATAAAAGAAATGGAAATCGTAAGAAGAACGCAAATAAAAAAGAAAACAAGAAGTTACAAGCTGAAAGAAGAAATATACGAAACTAAGTACCAAGAAAGTCTAAGAAAAATATTGAAACACGAAGATGAGAAAGAAGAAAGCAATATAGAAGACATGTGGAGAATATGGAATGAAGCAATATTAAAAGCGGAGGAAGAAAGTTGTGGCTCATCAAAAGTCACGAACAAAAATATAAAAAGAACAGAGTGGTGGTCAACTGATATACAAAAAATCGTAAAAGAAAAGAAAGAACTGTGGAAAAAATACTGTGGAAAAAAACTTAAATGAAAATTTTAGAGAAAATCAAAAGCTTTTCTATGATACCCTTAGACAGTTAAGGCAGAAAAAATAATTCACTATGAAAATCATATAGGATAAAAATGGGAAAGTTATAACAGAAACAGAGCAAATAATGGATAGATGGAGGGAACACTTTAAAGAATTAACAGAGAGAAAGAATCAAACGAGACAGATAGAAGAAGAAATAATAAATGAAAGCCAGGAAGTAACATCTATCACGGATGAAGAGATAACGAAGCCATAGGAAAATTAAAGACAGGAAAAGCCGCTGGGATCGACGAGATAACACCGGAAATGATTAAAGGTTTAGATGCTACTGGAAAACAAACCTTTAGAAAGTTACTAAATAAGATCATTACAGAAAAGAAAGTACCCAAAGAGTGGAATACAGGAATTATCCTGCCGATGTATAAAAAAGGAGAAACAAGAGATTGCGGCGCTAACTATGGAGTAATAACGTTAATGAGTGTACCAGCTAAAGTATTGGCAAGAGTAATAGAAGCGAGGATAAAAGAGAAGCTAGAACAACAATTAGAAGAAAGGCAATATGGTTTTAGGAAAGACCAAAGCACACAAGACCCCATAATCATACTCAAACAATCAATAAAAAAGTATATAGAGAAAAATAAAGAAATGCACATATGCTTTGTAGACCTGGAAAAGGCATTCGATAAAATTGGAAAAGAAGATGTATGGAAAAGCTTAAAAAGGAAAGGAATAAATAGAGAGGCAATCGCAGTAATAAGAGCAATGTACGAACGTAGTAAGAACATATAATGAAGAGTCCAAAGAGTTTGAAACTGAAGAGGGCCTAAAACAGCGCTGCGTACTCAGCTCGCTACTTTTTGCAACAGTAATGGATGAGGCCATAAAAAGGGCAAAGAGGAAAATGAAACTCATGACAATGGGATATTGGAAGATGAACAGACTGGAAATATCGGAGTTGTTATTCGCAGGCGATATGGTGGTGATTGCAGGTTCAGAAAAATAATTACAACTTAACATGAATGTACTAAACAACAGAATCCATAATATCACAATAGAAGGAAGAAAGATCGAACATGTGAAAGAATTTACTTAGGAACAACAATAGAAAGGAATGGAAGACAAGAAAAAGAAATAACGAACTAAATAGGAAAAGTAGGTAGAATATATAACTATCTAAGATCAACCTTCTTCAATAAAAGAGAAATAACAAGCGAAGTTAAAACAGAGGTTGTTAAAAAAGTTGTAAACCCTACACTACTATACGGAAGTGCATCTTGAATCCTCTCAAATAAAGACAAAAGTAGAATAAACGCAACAGAAATGAGATTTCTAAGAAAAATAGAAGGGAAGACTAGAAGAAACAGGATAACGAATGAACTATATAGAGAAAAACTGAAAATAAGACCAATAATACTAAAATAATACAATACAATAATAATATAACGTTTTAAATTCTGTTTGTCAAAAAATGTTTATGAAGTACACGTTTCTTGTGGAAATAAACTTCATTGACAATACAATTTAAAGTAAATTGAAAGAAAAATACTAGGAATTTTTTTTCCGTTTCATAAATTTTAATTAAATATCACAGTCACCTTGTATGTCGGAATGTATTCTACGTGAATGATCCCTTCAATAATAATAGTATGAAATTAATTTTGGTTTATAACAGCGGTGTCGTAACATTTTTGCCCATCCACGTATGAATAAAGTGCAACGGAATAAATAGACCCTATACATTTTTTCTGTGCTTGATGAGTCTCCAGGACAACGCCAAGAAAAAAGTTGTCAGCTGTCGACGTACATTCACATCTTGTCGGATCTCATCAGGAGAGGATTAGTTGTTTATCTTCAAGTTCCGCAGTTTTTGCCCCACGACTATATATATACTACCCTAATGAGGTTCGACGGGGCGAAATATAGCATTCGTTAATTGTTTTCCCGTTTTATTTCCCCTAAACGTTACATATTTTCAAGCTAATCCCACTAAGACTACAACAAATTAATTTTCAGCAATTTTCATTTGAACCAATCGCAAATTAAAGGATCACATAGTGTAACGATTTTAGAAGAAACTTAAAGCGGTAGTTTATCATAGAGTTTGCCGAGAAGAAGACGAGTGTTAAAACTGCATCTTTCTATCTCTCGTCGTTCACGAGATATTAACACTTGTATGAATCTGTGGCGCCTCCACCATATAAATATAAATAAATGAAATTTCTCGGAAATAAAAAGAGTTAGAAAGATGCGGTTTCCACTGTTGAATTGCCCCCATTTAAGACTATAATGATGTGTTAAATAGCTTTCAGTTATAAAACGGTGGACGGTAAGTATTCTTAATTACTACTTGTTATCCGTTCACGATCTTTTTGCATTCAAGTATGCCATGTTTTTTTTTTTCGTTAGATTACGTGCATGTATTTTGATAGAACTCAAAATGTGACAAATGTAAACTTCTGACACGTTAACGTCAGTCCCATCGACTATATCGCTTCTTATACTCTACGATGGTATGAAGAAAGTAAAATAATAGCATTAAAACAAATAATTACTTGTGACTTTGATGATTTTGAGCATTTTGACTTAGTATTACAATGTTTTTTTGGCGTCAGTTTTCAAAAATATAACCATCAAATTAAAATGGAACATATTCACTTGGAGGTACCAACAAAAATGTCACCCTAACACAGCCTACTCTGAATGCAAAAAGAACGTGAATGGATTATACATTATCCTATGCATATAGTTTTAAACCGACCCCCTTGCATACATAATTTAACCTAAATATTTCGTCTTGCTGTTTTGATGATTCTAGAAAATTTGTTCACTCGTGCATTACGTTGTAGTGAGCGCAAATAGTAATTTTGTGCCACATTTTCATAACACTTTTCATCAGAAATGTAGGACACGCATACGATCATGTTTACAGACAATAGAACGACTGCTCAAATAAAGTCCAACGTTCGTGCGCAGGCACGGAGAGCATCTTTTTAAATTTAGAGACCCATTGAGATGCTCGAGGATTCCAGTTAGAAAGACAGCTAAGAGAGAAATGTAGTGGCCTTTTCCGTTTCATAAATTTTAATTAAATATCGAATGACAAACGCAGACGCCATGCCAAGCAGATAGAAACGCCCAGGAACTGTTTCATTTCTGTGATTATCTAAAAAATGTATATTGTTTAAACCGTAGTTTTGATGAAAACAAATTAAATTAAATTAAGGGAAAACAAACTTTACTTTTGAATTTAATTTTTGTTTATTATTCACGAATGAAAAATGCAGAATATTTTGCAATTAAATCCTGTAATTTAATTCCACGCGTGTGAGAGTACAATGTTAATGAGTTTTTGTCTCTTCCCTTTTTAATGGCCTGAAGGTCTTTTATAAAATTTAATAAAAGCAAAATTAAATTAAAAGATTTTTGTATCATCAGTGGCGAAGAAAACGTACTACTGATTAATTACGAAACCTCAACTTTCACTGGGAAGGAGCGAGGGAGTGCTCAGATAAACAAGATCAAAGGAAAATTTAAAGCAGGTTTTTATAAGTCGGTTGTAATTGCCGGTAATGGGAACGATATTGCGCAGTTTTAATCTCTGCCCGGGCTCAAATTTAAATAAACACCCTTGAAATATTTAAATGTAATGAAATATCGCGTTTCGAGTTTTGCTTCGTGATTAAAGTCGAAAGTAACGATGTCACATCTTACAGCGATTACAATAAATTGGACGCAGTTTTGTTCATAGTAAAAATTAGTGTTTCCGAAGATTACTTCAACGTAAATGCGATTTCCAAACGTTGAGCACTGAAATTGGTTTTGAAAGGGGTGAAATTACGCTTGGCTCTTTCATTTTTATTTAATTTCAGAGCGAGACTATTGATCTTTAGTTTTCCTTTATTTAAGTACGCTTGAATGTCTCTCAAGTTAAATTAAACAGTAATAAACGAATTCAGGCAGCTTTTAATACAAGATGATTACCTTCTTAAAACGTTAAAATTAGAAAGCTAAATTTAAAGCATGTAGAAAAAAGAGTAGATTCATTTTCTGATTCGATTATTTTTTTCTCCTGAAATTGCAGGCGTCGCGTCGACTGGTCTGCCATGAAAATGAAAAATTTTATTCTGAAAATGACATCTTAAAGAATACGATCAACAACAGATATCGCATGAAGTATGTCATGTAGAAAATATCCTTTTACGTAGGTTTAACATTTGCATGGTTCGGGAACCGCATACATAAGCACACTGCGAAATCCTAATTTATGAGATGTTCCTTTAATATTTTCAAATTTCCTTTATTCTTTTATTGCCACGTCGATTTTAGGGCAGCTTTTTTATAAATTGCTTACATTTCTTATTTATTCTACGTTTTAATATTGCAAAGGTACTTATAATTGTACAAGTACTTACAGGATAAGAAATAGTCTCATTTTTCAATTGGGAATGTCTGAAACTGCCCTCATTTTTATTAATGAGAACTCCTTCGCCGGCTTCAATAGCTACTTACGTTAACAGTAAATATAATTCCGATATTTTACGACATCATCTGCCCGTGACATGTCTTCGGTAATTGAATTTCTAGACCAGCTAAAATTTCAAACTTGCCCGAACCTTTCTCAAGCATCTACATCTTGACAAACTTTTGCGATAAAGATTTTCAGTATTTCAGCGCTCAATTTTCGACCGGTGCTTATTCAGCATCGGAAAATGGCCCTTCGAATGCATTAATGAACGTTAAGAAAATGTTCTCATAGTGGCAGTTTGAAACGAAAATTTTTTGTAGGAACTTTGCTTTCGCAGACGCTGCAAATTACCGCACCAGCAGAGAAGCTCGTTATCTGTTTTTAATACTTCCTGGCTTATTCACCTGCATTTTATGAGTTTGAAGTTTCCTAAATGACTAATAAAAGAAATATTCCATTTCTATATTTTAATGAATATAATAGTTATATCATTTTCAACATTTAATATGACGGATTACCATATTTGAAGCAGGTACAATACGTAAGCAGTGAGTAACATGATTGGGTCAACTATGAATGTTATTATAAAAATGAATTTATTGAAATGTACATATGTGAGCCACAAAACAGTACACTTATCCAAACCTATAAATAAAGCTCACAAATGCAGTAAATGCATTATTGGTTGAGATAGCCGCAAAAACAAACTAAAAGTGTAACAGCAGCGGGAAGGGACGTGGAAGAAATATTTTCGGCCAAAAAAATATACCTCACAGGGATGTTTTTGCTGGCAAACTGATAATAACAGAATTTATGAAACACTTAATAACATGTTATGCAATAAATAACAACTCCGCTGGGTGATTGTTATCTGGGGAAAAAAGCATACTAATTCTCTGCGTGTGAAAACAGGCCGGAAAGTGTTTTTTTTTATATGGAAGCACGTTTCGAAATATCTCATAAACGTGGGATTTGCGTTTACATTTTGTTTCGTTTGCTAAAAATTTTTGACTTACGTTTCTCATGTATAAAACACGTATAAAAAAATAACTTTTAAAGTTGGTTCTTGTCCGATGAAATTTGTATCACAAAATCTTTTAACCGGACACTAAATCTCGCACTATACACTTAACGTTTCACCGTCGTTCGACAGCTTCGAACGACGGTGAAACGTTAAGTGTATAGTGCGAGATTTAGTGTCCGGTTAAAAGATTTTGTGATAAAAAAATAACAAATACAAAATTATTAAAACGAAACTGTTGTAGGAAATCTTCTGAAACAGTAACTATCATTAAAATTTGATTATTATATTTATTACAGATAAGTTCTAAGTTCTTCTTTGTAAAGGTTGTGTTACGTCCCGCTTTCGCGATAATGATTTCTAAATGTTTTGTATCTATTTTGGCTTCAGTTGCTGCTCTATTTGTTTACAAACTCTAAGCTTCTGGTTTTATTTCGTTTGCAAGTGGTTTCTGGTCTCTTTCTATAACAGTTGGGGACACTGATAATTTTTCGAGAATTCAGAGCGGTGTTAAGTATCATTCAGAATTGACTTAATGCAGAAAATTAGTGCAAATCGGTACTGCAGGTTGTCCGTGCAAATGTCTGACAAATTTGTTTTGATGTATCTATTCACAATCAACTTAGTGCAAAACGTCTGTTGATTGTGAATAGACACCTCAAAATACATCTGTCAAACATTTGCATTGCCAATCTGCAGTACCGATTTGCACTAATATTAGCATATTGCACTTATATTAGTGCAAATCCGTACTGCAGATTGGCCGTACAAATGTTTGACAGACGTGTCTTGATGTGTCTATTCACAATCAACAGACATTTTGCACTAAGTTGATTATGAATAGATACATCAAAATACATCTGTCAAACATTTGCACGGCCAATCTGCAGATAAACCTAGACATATAGAAAATAACTCTTAAAAATATTATGTGCGATTGGGAATATTTAAAATCACAAGGATTTCAATATGTACTTGGTAGAAGATTCGATCAGGACCCGCTAGAAAGTTTATTTGGACAAATTAAGAGTAATGGAGTGAGATACAACCATCTTACAAGCAGTGGTTTCATAGGAGCTTTCAAAACCATCTTATGCCCGATTTCTTCATCGCCTTTACCTAAAGTTAAATTTATCTGTCAGTTAGAATGTGACACTTAAGTATGTGTACAGTTGGTACAGCCAAATGTTCGGCACATTTCAATTGACTGATAAATTAACTTTACGAAAAACATGGTAAAGAAATCGGCCATTAATCGATAATTAATAGTCGCAAATTATAATCGCACATTTGATTGTGAGGATGATAAAGGGGAGTATTTTTTCCCGATTTAAATAATTTCTTTTTTTCTTGAAGATGATTTAGCAACTCCACTGTTCATTTCAAATCTGTTTCCAGAAAGAATCATTTCAGTGTTGTACAAGAAAGTTCTCCACATGAAGATTTTACTAGAACGTCTTTTATAAACACATACATGGCTGGTTTCTCTGTAAAAACGCTGAAATAATTAACATACAAATGTGCACATTGTACATAAGACTTATTATTAGACAGGGTTAGTATTATAATTTCTAATAAAATCATTTTCGCTTCAATTTGGTTTCAAATGACGCTACCTAAATTTTCAATTTTTAAAGTCAACTTGAAAGCATTTTAAAATTGCCGCGGTTTTGTGCATTAGTATTCTTACAAAATCTAGATGGCACCAAAACGTTTTAAAGAAATACATTGCCGTTGTAAGTCTAGGTTTATTTTGTCTATGATCTGCAGTATCTATTTGCACTAATTTTCTGCACTAATTTAATTCTGAATGAGCCTTTACGGTCGTTTCCGCTCTGTCACGGTTACTTTGTTTGTTTGTTTGCCTCGGATGACCCATTCGGTGGTGATGATCTTCGCGCTGTTTTAAGTTTTAAGTCAGAAAACGCGTGGGGGGTTCTGGGTAGACCGGCGCATTGAAAAATTTTAGGCAAGCCAGCAAGGGAATGGCCCAGCCGACATTTTTTGTTTTGCTTGTGAGTACATGTTGATCCCTTGGGTGTCTCAGCGACTTTGGTGTACGAAATTTGGTATTTCCGCGCCCTGTTGGGGTTTTGTGAGATTTACCCAAGAAGTTACGGATTGGTAGAGGTTTCTGACCGCATCTCTTTCCAACATTTTTGGATTTATCTGGTTCACCGCACGTGCTACGTGGCGTTTCTTTCGTCGAACGCTCGGCTTTCCCAGGCCGAGGTAAGCCACTTATTTTTCCGTTGATTTTAATTCGTTTGTGTCGTTTCTGTTTTTGTAGTGAGCAGTTACGGGTGGTATCAAGGTTTAGAGGGTAGTTAACCCCCCCCGATTGGGAGTTTTTGCGAACGTGTCGTAACATTTGACTTTCGGAAGCGATCGCAATGGGGCCCCCGAGCATATTCTGTATAGCTATTTCGGCCCTAATTGGGGCCTCATCAGCAGAACAGTAGCTCGAGAACTCCACTGCAACCCTAACGACCAACAAGATATACGCAGAGTTGGCGCGTAAAAGCAAACATGTTAAATAAGTGCGCCGCAGCACAACTATTTGGCGACCTATAAATTGCAACCAACAATTTTGCATGTTTGCGAAGACACGCTTTGTGCTGCACCGACCGCCATCTCGTGCGTGTTAGCTCATGGGGCAACAGTATCGTTGCTATTTGCTTTCACGACACAATTTATAGGTCGGCAAATAGTTGTGCTGCGGCGCACTTATTTGCCAATCAAAATATTTGAAATCAACATAAGAGTAAAGTACCTTTATTTTTTAAAATACGCGAAAATATTATTTGGAAAAGCTATTCAGAAATGTTATGAGATCTCAAATATGAAATCATGGCAACCTACGGTGAAAAAAGAAATTTTCCATATTTTTCAATTTTTCTCGTATCAACGTGTGTATCATAGAACTTTGAAAGTGTAAAGATGGACGTTTCTTCAGGTGTGATATGAATATACTCTGGAATTTGCTTTTTGCTCTTCTACCAACTAGAAATTATGATCAATAACATTCATACCATAAATCTTTGTTTGTCCAATTTTTTTTTTCTTCCTTGACAACCGAGATTTCATATTTAAGATCTCAGAAAAATTCTTAATAAATTTTTTCAAATAATATTTCCGTGTATTTTGAAAAATAAAGGTACTTCACTCTTATGTCGATTTCAAATATTTTGATCTCCTCGGTATATGACAACAGATATTTAAATTTTGATAAGTGTATGTTGAGTTTGGGAAGATGCGGGGGCTTTTATAAAGAATAAATTTTTCGGAGAAGTCAATAATAAAAAAATTTCCCATATGGCCCGACTTATCTGGCAATCACTGTATACTTTTTTATTTCATTTTTGTATTACACCGTTGGACACGCTCAATTCCGTATTTGTGCGGTCGCCGTTTGTAAGTGGCGAACGTTTTTGTTGACATATCAATTTCGGATTTATTTCGGCGCCTAGATTTAAGTGTTTGTCGTGTTGTTTACAAATGTTTACCGTTGTTTAATTAATTACCTTTTTTTTGACAATACGTATTTCGACTGCTTTTTAGTCCTGTCCTGTAAACGGACGTGTGGGATCCCTAACCTACGGTTCAGTCTATTGCGCGCTTCGCGTGATCAATTTTATTCTATTTGGTTTTTGCGTGATTTTTTTGGTAAAGAGAGAGTTTTGTCTGTGCGACATTACGTTTGACGCTGTTGCTCTCATTAAAGCCTGTTTAACGTGGCGTTTGTTTGCTTTTCTTTTGACGTCGATATTTTGCGAATATTACCCCCCTTTTTGCTGTTCCGGGACGGATCATATCGGAGCTGAACCGCCTGGTGAGTGAGGATTTCTGTTGCAATCCCGCGATTGCAAGTTGTTGCGATCTTTAACAGGTGACGCCCCTTTTCGATCTACAGTTAGATGTGCGAAACTGTTTGCCCATGGCCTTCTCCACTGACACGGGATTTTGGTCGCAGCAACAACTCAACCAACGGGCGACTCAGGTAGGTGCGTTTGTATCCGTTTCCGGATTGTTTTTCTTTTCCTTATTATTCCCCCTCAGGTAACCTGCCGTACACATTCGACTGTGCGATTCGTTGCGAATCGCCGTTTCGCTCTTTTTGTTGTTTCTTTATATTTTTGGAAAGATATCTAGCATTCTCGAGTCCCTTGTTTTTCTTAGAAGCCACTTTTTGACACGTGGTCGCATTTTCGTTGGAGCTTGTGTTTTGAGTCTGGCCATCCAAAGGCTATTGGGGATCTTATGCTTCTTGAACGACTTCTATAAGTTTAATCCAGTGCCTTTATAGCAGATAAAGTCTGTGTCGTTGATTTTTGTTTGAGGACGCCACGTGCTGTCGAGCCGACGCCGACGCGTTGCAGTTTCTTTCCGCTCTAGGCCCTTACTCTATAAGGAGTGAGTCTTTTTGGTTCAGTTTCAATTTAGCTGTTCTGTTTTACTTATGTTCGTGTTTCTTCCGTTAGCAATTATGTGAGGATTAAGCTGTAGTAAATCTGCGTCTCTTCTTCGTGACCTTGACGTAACCGTTTGGTCCTTCCCTAACGAGTTTTTCCGTGAATACCACCGTTTTCGAGAGCCTCTTCTACCATAACACCGTCGTTCACCGCTTTGGAACTCTTGAAGGCCGATCGTAACGTAGAATTGGTGGAATTCGAGATTGGTATTGTACTAACCCTCTGATCTTATGCGTTATGTTTCATTACGTTAATCGTTGGTACCTTTTGTGCCACCGTAACCGTCACTGCCTGCCGAAGGCTTTGGTTCCTTCAGGATGTACGTGTATGTGCATGATTTTGTAAATTTTCGTTCTTTACTGTCCTTTTGACAGAGATTATTATACGTAATTTTGTGAGCCGTACAGGATATCCTCGCCGGTGTCTTCGCGTTAAAGTACGCTTTGTAAATATAGAAATATTTAACGTAACGATATTTTTTTTTATTCTCGAGCGTTTTGTTAAGGCCGCTCCTGTACTCGATGTATTTTTTTTGGTCCACATTGCAAATAGTTCCTATTTATGTCACGTCAATCTCGTCAATATACAGGGTGACCGACAGTTATATATATAGGGTGTCTGACAAACACATTCCCTTGAAGGTTTAAACTTGAGGGAATCTCGAGCGTTTTCAACAACGTGTGCAGTCCTAGCATGCCGCGTCTTTCACGGTACTACTTGGAACCTATTCGCTAGGTGGCGCCCCTTTTTCTTTTACACCCAGGTATCGAGCTACCGACAATCTATTTGTAGCCCACCTCGTCTCCACTGAGCTGGGCATAAGTCCAGGTAATTTTTCTTTAACATTGACGATTTCCCCCCAGCGTTCGCATCTTATACAGGGTCAACTAGGTAGGTAATAAAGGTACGTAGTAGTTGAAAATATTAATATTGTAAGTTCTTCAATTCAGCAAAATCAATGGTCTAGCTGAAAAATAAAAAAAAAAAAACAAGAGCAAATTGTCTTTTGTTTGAAAACCTCTGCCAGTTTTTGAGATATACATACGTGCGTCTGCGGTTTTTAAACTTCGCTCAGCTGGGGCATTTAAATGACATCCAGCGCTTCTCAAACAGATTATTGCTGTGAAAGACTATAATTTTGAAGATAATGGCATTATTGCCGTGTAGTGGGGCAGTTTGGAAATTTTCTGCAGTTTTGCTTTGGCCCCACGTTGGCAAAATATTACTGCTATGTAATCTAGGTTGTACTAAATTTTTCTTGAACAAGTTCTTTTAAATTAGTTTTGGCCTAGGGCTTGGGTCCCTTTTTTCCTCTTCTTATATATTTTTTATATTTTAAATTTTTAAGAACATTGATTTATGCCCAAACGTCGAAGTAATTTCCTGCGCTTGCACAACTAGAAATGATTCCCTCCGTTCTTTGACACAAACCAATATCTTTTTTTATGAGAAAGACAAGATAGTTCGCACGGTTGCTTTCTCATTGATTTAACTTTATCATTTATGAGGACAAATATCATTTTAATTAAATAACCAAGAACTGACTTAAACTTATAGTTTAAAAATTTGATTTATACAGTCTTTTAACCTCATACAAAAAATGAAAGCAGTGAAAGTTGACATTAAAAGTGATAGAATAAAGCAGTTTTTGTATAACAACTGACTAATTAGTATTAGAGATAAGAAATGTTTTCGGCGAACGATGAAACAGTTTGATAGTCCCTAGATTATTTTTATTACGTAATTACGTAATCGGAGAAGTATGCTGGTGTGACAGCATCGGTTGTTAAAATGAGCCAGTTACTCAGTTCTCAACCGCACTTCGTCGCAGATTGAAATATGCTGAAAATATAGCCGAATTTTCTAATGGTGTTATTGTGAACATGATTTTAATTTACGGCGAATGTGAATATGCACAGCCAGCGTAACCGAGATCGCCCTTTGCCAAATAGCAGATCCTTTGTGTCAGTTGTGTAGTTTGTTTGGCAAATTATTCGTGAGGATCAATTACCCGTTCCATTTTCAAAGAGTGCAAACTCTAATGCCCGCAGATTACCTCCAACGCATGCGATTTTGTCGGTGGTTACTCCGAGAACAGACGGACAATCCGAACTTTTTAAATAACATTCTCTTCGCCGACGAATCAATGTTTACAAGGGATAGTATGTTTAATTTTCACAACATGCGTGTGGTCAGGTATGTTAAACGGCACCTTAATCGGTGTGTTTACGTCTCGCGCAGGGGAGGAACTTCGAACTCTTATTGTGGGTGAAGGTCACGGCCCGTATGTCGGTATGAATTTTTTATTTTCTTTTTCGTTTTAATTTTGGTGCATTCGTGAAACTACCTGTTACCAAATACGCCATTAATTTTTTTGCACGAACTTCAAGAATACCCTGTATTAAATATTTTAAATTTAGTATTTTTTTTAATTAATAAACTGTTTCAATTAAAAATAAATCATCCCCTTTAATTTTCTTCCGATTTTAATGTTGTAGGTACAAGTTTTAAAACATTTTAATAATTCGTGTAACAAATTAGAGCGCGGACAGACTTTTTGAAGTGTTACCGGTTAGAAAATCTCAATTACTACGTATAATTTTCAATAATTCATTCAATTCTAGCCTTGTCTTTCATTTTTATAACCGTTGCCCCACCGTCGTTCCCACTCTTTCATGCGCGCTCAACTTAGCGATCGCAAGCGAGAAACGCCGGGACGCAGCGATTCGTATCTACACTTAACTAAATTTTTGTTGGTTACAAATTTGTTTCAAGGCCGGTTTTACAAGTTTTATGTTGGCAAACATGTGCATCGCAAATGGCCAAGTTGTAAACAAGTGCCTCAAGTGCCTAATTTGACTTTAAACTGAAATGTAGGTAACTAGAGAAGCACTTCTTTACCTCAGTTTATAACTTTATATACATTCGTATACTGGTAAGTACAATCGTTTGTTTACATTAAACGAATCTCTTATTCCTAACCCAACATATTTGTTTACCGCACTTTCAAAACTTGTAATCTCTTAAAATAAAAAGGTATTTTTAACTTGTAATGAAATTTCTTTATACAAACACTTCACTTTCGCACACTTAAAACACATTCGCCCACTATACTTTGTTCTCTGTTTTTAGGTTCTCTTGCAATAATACATCGTAGTCAATCGTAACGTGTGAAATTAGAGAAACTCTGAGGCGCATCCTTCGGCCATCATCAAGGTAGACTAGCCTTCTTTTTCTTCCGGACTGGACCGGCCAATGCCTTGCAGTTAGCGGAGTATTCGACTTCTTGTGAAACCGCTGCATCACGTCACAGAACTCCACCCAGGCTGCCTCCAGAAGCACCTCGTCTATCCAACGAACTTCTTGGTTTGCCACCTGAAAATGCACTTCGTTTTGCATGATATTTTAGTTTTTAGCATTTAAACTGCTTAAATAAACTATTTACACTGTGTTTCTGCATAGCATAAAATAAGATTTTTTATATCTGCGGCATATTTACCTTTTAGAAACTAAATTTTATATTCGCCAAAGGCAAGAATCACAGCAGTGGGCCATAACTTCGCTTCTTTTCTTGTGCATTAATAGTGGTTATAGTAAGTGAAGCTTATTCGATTACACACTGTGTATGTCAGTCATCTTCAGTAATGAAAAAATTCCGGAATTCATTAGTTTTTATAAAAGCAATGATTATGAAAGAACATTATCTCATTTTAATTGGTACAATTCAAGTCATCTGTATGATGGTACTAAATTATTCAGAAGTGTAGTACCAACAAACTAGCCTTTGATTTGACTGATGAAAGCGAACATCACTTGCTTTGTCAGTACCCGTTCTCAATTATGTCATCACTCATCATCATCAATATGTACATATTTGCTTTTACGGGCGGAATCAATTTCATCCGGACGAAGTATTTTCCTTTTACAGTTTAAGTTTTCAAAGGTGTAAATCATTTTTATGCCGTTTCTTGATAATAATTTTACGCTACTTCGCTTACAATTTTTACGTTCCGCCATAAAAGCCAAACAGGTGGCCTTTGTTTCAATATTTCTTTTATGGAAGTTTTACGCTACCTCTTAATGGAAGATAAATCAATTTTATAATCTCTCTCCCCTTGTACCGACAATTTTCTACACTTTTCTCGCTTTCTTATTTTCGAAGGCAATATCGTTTATTTGTCCCAATTCTACAGTATGAGTGCACATTAGAGCTGATGTTTTGAATGTTTATAGAAAGTTGGGGTAGTATTTCTTAATCCAGTGAAGTGCATATCAGGGAAAAGAAACAATACACTAACCTGCCAATGTTTCAGGATAAAATTAGTAGTGCTACCACCGCAGGCATCTTAAGATGAAATCTGTAACGAATGGTTACAGGGAAAAGGAGTTGCCTCTCTCTCCTAATTGAAACCTTGCCGTGTCTGTTTTCAAAGATCTGTTCTTACTTCCCTATCCTTTAGCTTAATTGTTTTAAGTCCATCGTATTACAGCATCGCTGCCGGCTCTCCTGTGCACTATATAAATTGTAAACAACGGCCTTTTCCTTAATTGAACCGGTGAAATGGGATATTTTATTCGGGAAGAAATAAATTCAGGGTGAAACTATGTGCTACGCCTTAAGCAATAGAATAAATTGGCGAATTAATTAATTAGGAAGTTTTTATGAAGAATTCTTTTATTCTTTAAATCGCACAAGAGTCAATAACCCTGCGGCGGGCGGTCCTAATTTATTTATTATTCATCAGGAGTTTTTAAGATGTGAAAGAGAAACAAATGTTTTTAATAATACGGAGAATTTTGCTCTTGCGAAACCCAAACAAGCAAAACTTTTGATTATTTTCGAAATTTAATTCGCTTGTTCGCCGCGCGGCCATTTCCGAGTAAGCATTTATTTCGCTGTCCCCGTAATAGCAAGTTTTCCCATTCTTGCAGGGAATAACGTAAACCTATTATAAATTCAGCTGTTTTTGTGTGTAAGGAGAAGTTCAGACGCAACATGCAACGCTTATATGCTAGGGATGTGCGGCGTTGTCTCATTAAATTTAATTTTAATGCCCGCTGAATACACGTGACGCCACATTAATTAATTCAATTATGAACGTGTTACGCTGTCTGCGGTCTTAAATTGGTCCCTTTGACAAAGGAAAAGCTATTTTCAACTACGCTTGTGATTCAAAAAGTAACTATTTTTAATAAGGTGGTGATATATTGTTGTAAGCTAATTCGAATTAACATTTTTTTAAATTTTAATGAACCCTCATTGCTGCTAGTTGAACAAATTATAGCATTCGAACTGAAATTTTAGAATAGAAACACCTAATCAAATGAGGTATTACGTATTTGTCTTAAGAAGTAGTAATTAGTGTTAACACAAAACAGACTTTCTACCTACATAAAAAGTATTGCATAATTTCATGAAAATTTTATCCTCAAACTGCATCCGTTGCAAATTTAAATGCGAACGATCTTCGATCATAAAAATTCCGGGAGAGCTTTCAGAGTCATGAATAATAAAATTTTAGGCGGAACTTACTATGATACCTACTACAATCAGGATATATCGTCCATTTTTCATCGATTATGTAGAAAGAAATTTAATTAAAAACGTGCTAAATCACCATCCCTACAAGATTGATGCGAGGATGGTTCTATAAAAATTCAAATTATGTTTTTATTCATATCTATCTACGAGTACACTATTAGTTTCCCAGCTAGAAATTGCAGTTACGCTTAAAATTTTGGGAATTCCAGATCGGAAAGTAGAAACACAAAACAGTCGTCTAATAAACGAAGTTGGTTGTTCTAAATTGGCGTTCGTATTGACTTTTAATACATGCAAACAACCTGAAACACAGTTTAATTAACCTTCGGCTTGGGGCAGAAAACCCTTACTAATATATAGCTACCAATTTCCGATACGTATTCGGACTGAGAAAGTAAATATTCGAGTATTTGCTAAATATGGACTGCGTTATGGCAAAAGGAAATTTTCAAACTTGAAAAGTCACCTCATTATAAAAAGTGAGCAAATAAAATTCAGATTAGAGCAGGCGGTGCAAAGAAAATGTATGTCTGTGATTAACTGATAATGTAATACATTCGTGCGTTGTCAAATTTATTGACTTTTCATTTTATCACAGTCATACATTTTCTTTGTACCGCCTGCTCTAATCTGATTTTTAGTTGCTCACAGGTTACATATTTAAAAGGGCTGTTTTGGTCATTAAAAAAGTACATATTTTTCATGTTTTAAAGTAAAAAAAGAAACACTATTATTTGTAATTGTGCAATACGGTGTGTAATCGAATAGTTTACTGTAATCACTATTAAGTTATGCCATACGTAAGGAGCAGAGGTCAATAATAACTCCGGAAAAATCTACGTTTACTTTTTTCAAAAAGTTTGGGAAGAACTGGATATGATTTACGCCCCAGTTGAACAAAGTGCAATAAATAATAGGGCAGTAAATAATAAATGCAATAAATAATAGAGCAGTAAACCTGCAGATGTAATACAATAAACGCTGAACATTTAGCTTCTAATTTTTTATTATTATTTAAGTAATAGAAATGCACAAAACAATTCCTACATGATAAGATTAATTTATTTCCTTGATTAATTAACTTAAAGAATTAAATTAACAATAATTAAAAAATTAGATAATAATTAATTCATGCTGTTCAGCTACTCCATGGATTTGTTGTATCCTCTATTTTTGCAAATAAATTTATAAAGCATACTGTAGAGAAGGTTGGTGAAGTAATTGATAAATACGAGAAAGATTGTACGCTTAGTGGTATACCAGACAAGAACTTAATGTACTCTCCAAAACGGTATTTACGAGGGTCGTTTGATAATTAGGATAAAAAAGCAAGTTAAACAATTTTTTTTAGAAAAATTTAACTTTATTTTTCAACATAGTCTCCATTGAGGGCTACACACTTAGTCCAACGAGACTCTAATTTTTCAATCCGTCAAAAAAGTAGCTTTTTTCAAAGGCTGCAAAATATTCATTGATAGCGACGATGACAGTTTCATTAGACGGACATTTCTTCCCACCAAGCCATTTTTTCAAGTTTGGGAAGAGGAAAAAATCACTCGGGGCTAAGTCCGGAGAATAGGGTGGATGGGGAATTAATTCAAAGCCTAAATCATGCAGTTTTTCCATTGCAATGATCGACTTATGCGATGGCGCGATCCAATAAAGTTGCATAATAGGCTCCTGATATTATATTTTCCTTCTCCAAGTAGTCAACCAGCATTATTCCTTGTGAATCCCAGAAAACAGTGGCCATTACCTTCCCAGCTGACAAAACGGTCTTCGCCTTCTTCGGTGCACTTTCACCACTCGCTGTCCACTGTTTCGACTGCTGCTTTGTCTCAGGAGTGTAATGATGTACCCATGTTTCGTCTACGGTAACGAATCGCCGCGAGAAATCTTTCGGATTGCGATTAAACATTGCCAAACACTGCGATGAAATTTCCTTTCGTGTTTGTTTTTGGTCGCTAGTCAACAATCGCGGCATCCATTGGGCACAAAGTTTCTTCATGTGCAATTTCTCGTGCAGGATATTATGCACCTGTTCAGATGAGATGCCTACAGTCTCAGCAATATCGCATACTTTTATTCGACGGTCTTCCATAACGATGTTTTGGATTTTTTCAATAATATCTGTCCTAGTGACTTCAACTGGGCGTCCAGAGCGTGCTTCATCTTCGGTGTTCGTTCGACCACGTTTAAATTCATTTATCCAAAAATAAACTGTCTTCAGCGACGGTGCAGAATCCCCGTGAACTTCGTTTAACTCCGCTTTAATCGAGCAGCCGTCCACTTTTTCAAATAAAAATGTTTTATGAAAAATTCTCCTTTTTGCATTTTTTTTGTTAACAGCTAAAGTGTACACTTCAAACGTCTGCAGAACAAAAACAATACTTGGCTTTTATTTCAAATTTGGCATAATTTTGTTGGAAGTATGACACTTGCTAGCTGTGACGTCACCATGCAAGTAGTGGCGCCATCTCATAGAAATTTACCTGAATTATCAAACAGCCCTTGTATGTGAAAGAGTTAAGAATCTGGAGTTCGTGTGGCTTAAACTGCCTGATAGCTATAAAAGAGACAAATATTTACAAAACCATAGGATAGGTCACATTCTAAAAGTATTATTGGAGAGGGAACAGTTTCCTCTTCGCCGCGCAGAAGGAACTCGCTAAATTGCACTGAAGATGAGTCAGCTCTGACTCGAAAGTACCTTGCAAAATTGTTAAAATGATGAAACATTTACATTCTAGTTTTTTTATTGATATTTAAGTAATAGATATCAGATTTTTCACAAAATAATTCTTATCTAATAATATTAATTTATTTCTTTAATTAATTAAATTAACGAATTAAACCGAAACAGTAATCATGGATCATACATAACATAAGTAAAAAATTAGATAATTCAACAGAGGTCATCGGCCTGTCTTTTTGCCAATAATACAGTATTGTATTACAGGCCGATTCTCATCGGCTCTTAATTTGATTTTATTACTTCATTACGTTCAGACTACATAAACAAAAATCCGAAAGTTCGTGCAGATTAACATGTATTCATCCAAAGAAATAAATTGATTGTATTTAATGTATTTTCTCTACTGAGTATGCAGGTTACTCAGTGTTGTAATGCAAACTAACTAATAATAACATTCATTTATTTTTTAATCGTTTAACAAATTAAATCACATGGTGTGTTATTTTTTACAAAGTATGAAATAAGATGATTTAGTTATTGTCGATTATCTAATGAAACGGATGGTCGAAGATTACAATACTTTGTTTTATTTATGTAAATTGTTATACTTTTATCAGTATGAACATATTAACAATACGTAAAAATTGGCTTATAATTAATTAATTCAGTAATCAACGCCAGTGGATATTTAGAAACTTCTTCCGTTATCGAATTGCTTATGGGCGACATTAACCAAGTAACCGTGAATTTCCTGGGGCTTTATTGTTTTACGATGTGTTTATAAAAACTGCAGATAATTTTAGACTAAAGTATTTACGATTTGATGTAACATGAATAATCAATTACTTTCAATACAAAGTTTTAAAAGATTTAGCAGAGTAGTGCATTTTAAATTTTGCCGCCAGCAAATGGAGTTACAGTGGCGGATTTTCGCGGTATTTTGGCAATCTAGGGGCTTTATAAAATTTCTGTAAACATTATTTTTTCTGTTGGGTAAAAATTCTGTACATTATTTATTGAATAAATACTATTTAATAATATTTACACAGATACGTTTTTCATTAAGACCCGATTTATTCACCTCCAATTAAATTTATTTGGTGATTTACTCCCATAGTAACAATTGTGATCACAATAGTTACTATGGAAATTAATCACCAGATAAATTTAATTGGAGGTGAATAAATCGGACCTAAGTGAAAAGAAACATTTTTGTTTATCTCTTTAATTAATTAATTAAGCACGTTTAAAGTGCGTAAAGTAATTTCAAACCGATAAATCCGAGCAGACAAACGAAATTAATTAAATCACCAGATCATTAATCTCGACCGTCTCCACAGCTGTAAATCAAAATAATAGCAAATTATCAAACAATTATCTCCCGATATTTACCTAGTGTGATTATTGTTCTGGCAAGCGTGAAACTATTCTGATTAGTTCCCAGCTCTTGACACAATGTTTGCGGCCTGGTATGTATTGGTTACAGATGCGGTTTGCTTCGTTGTTGTCCACTTAACTGCTGGTGCAATTCTGCGGTCGTTGATAAGCCCATTTACTCCCAGTTGGCTTTGGTAAAAGCCAGTAATTAGTTACATCGCGGAGTTATATGTATATACAAAATAAATACAGCAATTTACTGATTATACCAGATCTGATGATATTAAGAAAATATTCAGATATTCTTTAAAATATATTTTTTTTTAGAATTCAAAATATACTTGCAAGTAAAGAGAAACTAATAAATGCATTCTTCTCACATGTGATACGATTTATTTTTAAGTTGTAACTTCTTTTCTGATTGTATAAAAAAGCCAGTAGTTTTGTGACAGACGGGTTAATGTGCGGAGACTTCCCTCACGTCGAAGTTCAGGGCCGGGTTCGACAGGCTGATCTCATCGCCGAAATGACTCAAACTAACATTTCCGCCGGAACAAGATCAGTCTGTTAACCCTACCAATTTTCTTACTGTATTTACTTTAAACGAAAGTCATTGTGTTTAAGCTTCACAGGGCAACGTCGCGCGAGCTTTTTTCTAATATTAAGGAAGATGCCCAAATAAGGAAAACCAAATTAAATTAATCATAATTATTTAATTTAGATTTAGGCATTTTTCGTAAACAAAGAGAAAATAAATCTCTTCTTCGTCTTCTTCACTTCTCTATTCCACCTTCTTCAAATTCCTTCTTCTTCCATTCCGTTTTTTTAAAGAATTCCTTCCATTTTCTCTTATAGTTATCTATTCTTTTATTAACATCGTTAATAAAATATAAAGCATGATGGTGAAAAAGATTTTTTTGTGCTGGTTGAAAGTATGTTATGCATAACTTATTATTAAATCTGGCAACTTATCTTGACTCATCCTCAGTACGAAACATGTTGCAATCACAACGTGATATTACGAAGCCAAGTATAACTGTCTGAGTAATAACAGTAAACCAGGTGAATTAAGGACTTCTACACTTTCCAGTGTCGCTATCGGATTCTTGTTATCAGTCTGATTAGCGACTCTCCATGGGAATGTGAATGACGCAGAAAGGAACAGGTTGATTCTCCCTCCCTCAGGCGCACGAGATGTAAATGCGTACGCTACGCCCCGCTATCTAGAAACATCTCCATATCAAAATTGCGAGACGTATTAGCATACATTCTGACTTCGTCTGGGGGTTGCCGTAAATGTAAAAGGGAGTTTAGAAGAGAACAAATTAATTGAACCTACCACATGGCTTAATTTTTTAATCCGGTTCGAAGGACCAGATAATTTTAATTGTTTTACATATTATAAAGTTCTTTCTTATATAAACTGTAAACTAAAATAAAAATTTATATTTAATGAAGGCAACTTAAATGAAAATATGCAATCTTACTTATGCTAAAACACTCATTTAAGCAGAGAACTACAAGTGAATTCTAAATTAATAATTTAATTAAAACAGAGTGCTAATCTAAATAGCACTACAGCTGGCAGACTTCGGCCATGATATTAATGCGAATACACTTTTAAAATTTGTTCGAAAACTTTCATAACGAACTAAGTTTCCGGATTCTAATTAAGAATGCAAAACGAGCGATCTTGTTACAATTTAGTGGTGGCGCTTATCAAGAGCCTAGCTATATTGTAAGAAACTGCCGCTATAGGATATAATAAAAATTAAACAATCTAATAATATTTTACGTTGTTCTGTAACAGACGTATTGTCCTGAGAAAATAATTCACTGTTAAAAGGAAACTTTTTTTTTGTTATGCGAAGAAAGCTTTAATAAAGGCAGACAAAAAAAAGTGGAAGTATAATAAATTTCCATCCATTGTGTCTTCCAAGTACGTGACATGTTTGTCCGAGATATATCGTTTACACGACATCACATCCCAGTGTTAAACTAAATTTGGAAACTGTACTTGCCAGGACCTGTGAAAGGATTTGAGCCCCCGCCATTTTGTCTGCAGGGAGCGCAGTTTACAGCATCACAAATGACAAAGTATTTGCTCGAAACATTTATATAAAAAGCTCCGATCTTATTTCTGTGTGTTATTTTCGTAAGCGCGGAAGAAACACAAGGCCACTGAAGCTCGCGCTAGATTTCTAAATCCTATATAAAACAAACGACGACAGTTGAAGAAATTTCTTCTTAATTAAATTTAACATGTAAGTCCGTCGAGAGATCAAACGTTAAAATTTCCGAACAGTTCATTATTTTCAACACATCTTCCGGTAGGGAAAAAATGGCGCAATTCTAAAGGATGAAAGTTCTTTTTAATTAAACTCCTCTACTATGGGTAGTTTCTAGAGCATTATCTAGATCAAAGGTTCCTGATTAATTCAAACGTTGAAAATTGTGACCGCTGACTGAAGAGAATAAGACAAGAAAGATCAATAACGTTTCATTCAGTAGAAAATACGTTACCGCTAAACGATGTGGATCAGTGAAGAGCGGTCGGTCGTCGTCTCTTGAGTTCAACTCTCAAATTAGAACATACGCTTTTAGTAAAAGGTTTTCGCTAATAAAACAGGTTTTTTTTATTAATTTTAATTTCAAAGAATACGATATGAAATAGTCTATGCAACTGCAATTAATTATTTAGTTTATATTCTTCCTTATTTTTATCAAATGCTTTTCAAAATAAGAAGCGACAAACCAATGAAACCTTTTCTCTTAAGGTTTATTCAAATTTATTATTACTAGTATTTCCTTAATTAATTAACTTAAGGGATTAAATCAAAACAGTAATCATGAATCACCACTTTGGTTGCTAGTTATTGTAAGAAAAGTTCAACTTCTCGATGGATTAGTTGTGTCGTCTATTTTGCAAACCAATTATAAAGCATACTGTAGATAAGGTGGGTGAAGTAATGTTTGTCGATTAACCCAACCAAGTCTTTAGCAATTATTTTCGGTCCTTCTAAAGATCGCCTGAGGGCCATAGACGACATAAATATATACGTTGATGCTTTTAAAATCAATTTTGTAAAAAAAGTAAAAAGTTTAGGCCTTATACTGGATGATCAACTTAGATTAAGATCTCATGTAAATAAATTAATCCAGCGTTCTTATGGCACTTTACGTTGCCTCTACAGTAATAAACAAATTCTAGACGTGAAATTGAAATCTATGTTATGTGAAACTTTAATTCTTTCCATATTTAATTACTGTGATGTCGTCTATGGCCCATGTATCGATCAATTTACTGATTCCCGAATACAAAAAACTCAAAATTCTTGTATGCGTTACATTCTAGGTCTGCGCAAGCGCGACCATATCTCTCAAGCTTTGTCTGATCTAAACTGGTTGAACATGTCTAATCGACGTCGTCTCCATTTGGCCTGTTTTATACACAGTGCACTCTCAAAAGGTTTCCCATCCTATATAGTTGAACTTTTAACTCCCAGGTTTCTTATACATGACCGTGACTTGCGTGATACTGTAAATCTAACTATTCCCCAGCATACCACTACCTTATTTTAAAGATCTTTTTCTTCTACGGCGTGTAGTCTCTACAAATGCATCCCTGAATATATAAAAGCCATGTCTTAGTCAACCTTCAAATTTCATTACCGTAAATGTATTCTTACAGAGCAGAGAACGTCATAATTCCTTAGGATATTAATCTCTTGCTATTTTAAGTCCTTCTTCTTTCACAGATTGTATTTTGTAATCCTTATGATTACTTCTTGAGGTTAGGTGGAAGAGCGCCTCGGCGAATCTCGCCTCATCTGTGCAATATCTTAATTATGAATATGAATGTTATTTTTGAATAATAAAAGTCGTTATTATTATTATTATTATATATACGAAAGAGATTGTACGCTTAGTGGTATATCAGACAAGGACTCGATGTACTTTCCAAAATGGTATTTATGTGAAAAATTAATGGTATAGATCTGGAGTTCGTGTGGCTTAAACTGCCAGATAGCTATAAAAGAGACAAATATTTACAAAGTCATAGGGTATGTCACATTCTAAAGGTATTATCGGAGAGAGAACAGTTTCATCTTCGTCGTGCAAACAGAAGGAACTCGCTGAATTGCACTGAAAATGAGTCAGGCCTGACTCGAAAGTACCTTGCAAAATTATGAAAATGATGAAACATTTACATTTTTTATTAGTATTTAAATTATAAAAATCAGATTAATTTATTTTATTTATTATTTATTAATTTATTTCCTTAATTAATTTAACTTAAGGAATTACATTAAAACTGTAATCATGGATCATAAGTAAAAAAAGTAAAACAAGTAACACCAAGTAAAAAAAATAGATAATTAATTCAATAAAAGTCACAGTCTAAAAGTATTATTGGGAAAAAGGCACGCCGATATTCATACGATTTTATTACTTTACTACATTCAGATTACACAAACAAAATTCCGAAAGATCGTGCAGATGAATATGTAATCATTCAAAGAAATAAATAAATGCATTGATTGTATTTAATCCATTTTCTTTTCTGAGTGTGCAGGTTACTCAGTGTTGTAATACAAAACTAACTGACTAATGAATAATAGTATTCATTTATTTTTTTTTAATCACTTAACAAATTAAATCACATAATGTGTTATTATTATTATTATCTAATTAAACAGATTGTCGAAAATTACAAAACATACTTTGTTTAATTGATGTAAGTAGCTATAGTTTTTTGAGCAGCAGTTATAAGCTGTATTAACAGTACGTAAAAATTGGCTTATAATTAATTAATTCAGTAATCAACTCGTGTGGATATTTAGAATTTTCTTCCCACTATCGAATTTCTTATAGGCGACATTGACCGAGTGACCGTGAATTTTTCTGGAGTTTTATTGTGTTACGATGTGTTTATAATAACTGCAAACGCACGTATATCTCACGAACGAGCAGAGGTTTCCGTTTGCTTGGAATTTTTTTTTAAATTGGATACATTGTCAGTAGTGACAGTAATGAAAATTTCATCGAATTATTCGCCTATCTTTAGTGGCAGCTCGTTCTGTCAGAAAAACGAGCTAAGGTAAATAAAAAAAATATCGTTGACAATATAACAAAGCAGTCAGAAATACACGAATACTTGTAAGGGAGAAAGAAGCGCAGCAATAACTTTGTAAAGAATACTGGGGCAAGCGAACCGCGAATAAGCGGAAATGCGCAAAAAGTAAGCGGGTTTCAGAGAAATGCTCGAATACTCCTCGGGGACACCATGAACAGAATGTAGATATGTTCACGGAGTCCTTTAAGAAAGATGTTCCAGCGAATCAGTATATTGTATTGCCGGGAGTGACGACGTTTTCTTTTCTTGGTTTATTAATTTCAAAAACTGAAGAAAAAATATGTTTAATAAAATTAATGATTCCACAATTAAAAAGAATATTCAAAATTCGTATAGATATCGACTTTATTCTTCCAGACCAACTGATAACTACTAAGAACTGTGGATCAGTATCACCCTGCGGTGGACGAGGGTAATAATTATAAAACTTTATTCCAGTTTTCTATTTTAGAATCAGCCTGTATATATCCTAGAAAGCTTTGTTGATTCTTAAATGTTTTAATTAGATATAAGAAAATGATAAATACATATTTTCACACAAATATACATAACAACTACTCTGAAATAACCTGAAATTTCTGATTTATTATAAATCAGAAATTTCAAGTCATTTCAAATCCAGACACCTGAAGAGTATGTGTATGATATATTTGATTTTATTTTTATTTTACTACGTCTTGAAGCCAACAAAATGAAATCCCAAGTCACATTTTCACAGCATAAACGTGTAACAATGATAAATTGTCGACTGTGCATGTACGTATACTCTAAGTGAATAGAAAATCAAAAACCAAATAACAAGTTTGCAAAATTGATTAATGTATTTTTAAACTACATTTCGATCAAAAATGTGTTATTTTTTCTGCGATTTATATACATGGAGAAAAAAATACTGGCCTTTTATATGATAATAAATAAAAGTAGAAAATTTTACGCGTATCATTTACATTCAAGCTTGAGTTCACAAACTAAAAAGAATAAAACAAATTAAATTGTGTGTATCAGTAATTCTACCTCTCTAATGAGAGAGATCCAGATATTTAATTACAAATTAGAAGCTGTATTCGTAAAATATGTATGTACGTACTACATTCGCGTCTATGTATATTTTTGTTTGAAATCAGAGCTTTTTCCGTTAAAAACGCTCCAATTATTTACACTGAAAATCAGCGGCAATTTATCGCAAATTAAAATTGCTGGAGTATGATTAAATCGAAGGCTCTCTACGTCAGTTCCGCTAAAAAACATCCCTCTAACTTCATCACGTCCCTCCGGGATTCCCTCAATTACTGAAGCGTCCGGGTTTTAACCGATAGCAAAATAAACATCGCGCGCACTTTATCACGGAAATTCTAGATGCGATAAATAAGCTGTAGGTACGTATTTATTAATTGTAATTTGATCGGGAGCTTTGAATAATAAAAAAAGTTAGCCGCGGAAAGTTCAACTTCGTTGCTATAGTGGTACGGAGAGGATTTAGCCGTTACGTTAGAAAAATTAAATGTTTATGTCTGACTATTTCTGACGGTGATATTGAGCATGTGTTTCGATGTAAGTGTGTGCTAAAATTTCACTGTTATCACTTTGATTTTCTCTTGAGTATTTTTAATAAAAGCCGCGCAAATGAGAAAAACGAATATTACATCCACATGTGGGAGAAAATCCTACGCAAACACTTCTGGTTAGTTCGCCAAGATTGTTTTTAAAAGCTTGGGAAAGTTTCATATTAAAATGTTAGCAAAGCTAGATTTTGCTACTGTGGAAATTTTGTTACATAATAATTCCTTTAACGGGCTCCGTATTGATAATGGCATCATGAAATCATGTAAGAAGACCCTATATAGTACTATACTGACAGGAAATTAAAAATTTGATAAGTTCCGCCCGAATATTCTTTCAATATGTTGAAATTGAAAGTCAAGACATTCCAGGACTATATTAAAGCTTCGATAAAAAGATAAAAGTGTGCAAGCAAACATGTAGTTGATTTATATTAAAATCAAAGCGCTCAGTATATCATTCGCTCACAGTAAGTAGGAAAATTGCTCCCGTCATGTTTACAGTGAAACCATAAATTTCATACTTGCAAAAACTGCCGTGACAGAGCGATAATAAATAATAGGTTTATTATAGTTATTTATGTCGGACATTTTAAGCAAAGTGTGACACAAACACGTCATGTGGAGAAAGATTTTTTATTTTACATCGAAAACATTTCGCACGCTGCCATCGCTTAAATAAATATAGACGTAAATAAACTTATTTCAATTTGTGCATTACGGGGAGCACTCGCGATGGGTAGCTTAGTAGCTTGAATCAAAATACAGGATGATTTAAAAATGAAGACATAACTTTAAAATGTTGACAGGTCTGCTTGACCTCATTATGTCTTTTATGAGATGTTTGTTTTAAAACCCTTAAGAATTGAGCATAAATTTTTTGACCATACCAAAAATAATACATACATCGTTTTTAATTAATCATATTACATACACACAATAATGGCTCAACTTTAAGACGCGTTAGCATTGTAATTCTTGATTGTCGGATGAAGGTTAGAAGAAACACAGATAATGTTACTCTAATGCAGATGATTTGATAGTAAAACGAGTAACGTGAAACTCCTTAGGTAAACGAAGTATTAAAGTTCCTGACTGGCCTAAATAAACTTCCTAAGATAGTACGATAATAACATTAAGGAAGGAACACCGCCGTTATCGACTACGATGCTTAAGTGCTGTATAGGATCTAGGGGATTTTATTGCCCTATTTTTTGTAGCATGGTTTCGAGCGGGGGGGCGGCTTGCCGTCACGTTGGCACCAGTAGTAGCCCTTGTCATAAATCTGTTTGGCATGAACTCTCTGAAGAACACCCCGCTTTCTGAAACACATAACGCGATTACACGCGACGAACTTTATTACGAATTTATGCACGATCTAATTGCGCACTAGTTCGTTAGAGTGAAGCTATTTTTCATGCGGGGAATGTTTTCTGTGATATCGAACCGTTTCGGGTGGTTGCTAAAAAGGGCAGTAATTTCTGGCTCACTTAACCACATTATACGGGCGAAAATAAAGACGGAGTTTATGGGCTTTCAATTTGAGAATAAACAAATCAATCGCTGCTTCATCACCAACTTTTAAAGAAGTATGTACTTCCGAACAAATGGCAATTGGTCTTTTATTCATCCTCGTGAAATCAATTATTTTATGTTCCAAAGATTCCTTACGTTTAAAATTTTTTAAATGTGTGCAAAAGAATCGATTCTATTAAAATCCTAACGCCATCGTTATACCTAAATGACCGACATAAATTTTCATGTTTTGGGGGTAAATAAGAAGGGACTTTTAAAAGCAAGAAAGGCGAAAGTATCAGCGTCACGCATTTTTCGGCTAATTGGCGATATTTTATAAATTTTACGCCCTAATGAAAAAATATGCCAAGAGCCTAATTAATTCATGAAAAAAAAAAACACGGAAAATGTAATTTAGTCTTTTATGGCGAAGGCGCAGATTATTTATGTAATCATCATTTAAAGTAAAAGCATAACAACAAATTTAATTTTTTTTTTCTTTTGAAACAATCACACCTCTGCCTCTCATCTCAAAGTTTCACCTCCAAACTACTGTAGCTTCTGAATATGAATTTTCTTAAATGCTTGTTTACATGGGATCTCATTTGCGTTTACCAAATGCTAATGAGGCAGGGGGTCGTTATATTTAACGTTAGTTTTAATGTAGCGTGACGTGGAAAACCTTGTGTCTATTAATGAAACCGCCAGAGTGCACCAATTGATGCTAATTGAAATAATTCGACGTTTTCCACTTGAACGGCCACGTACGAGCTGATTATTCGCCTGGTTAATCAATTCGAATAACAGTCTGATTTAATTAGGGCATAATTTCAGGCTTCTAATTATTATTCTTCATTTTTTTATACGGTTGAAGTTTCATTTCCGTAGAAAATAGTGAGAAAAAGTTCTCAGGTAATTTTGTAAATTCTTTCTTAGTGTCTGGTGTAATTAACGCTTTCCTTTTCTCGTTTCGTTAGGTCTTTTCATTTTTTTAGACATCTTTTGGACGTTTTATTACTTTCAACCTTTTGATCGTACCTGTTCGAAAAGGCACTTCGTCTAATTGTAACCGTCACGAAACGTGCGCTCTCTGTGAATTAAAACGTCAGGTGACATTTGCATACAGTTAAAGGCAAAAATTTCATTTTGAACACACTGTACCTAATTTGAAATAAATTCTTCGTTAATACATTTAATTGCACCAATTTTGTTTACTTTTATTGCCCACTTGTTTATTGCCTTTACACTGAACGTCGCATGTCGCATTGTTAGTCTAGTCATGTGTAATTTGGTAAGATAAGCCGGAAACTTCTGTCTTCACCACGACTTCTCCTGTGTGTGAAATAACAGTTTGCCCAGGCGCTAATTTGTAACATTATTCACTCCCTCCACCACTGAGCTTGGTCGGCACCCAGGAGATTAACTCTCAGCACGTTTTTGTTACCAGCCCAGACAGGTAGATTTTGGGGCTTCTCTAATTTGCCCTCTTTTAAATACTGACAATCAACTTTCAGCGGTGCCAAACGTTAATAGATTAATGTACAATCGTTATTCCGCCCTTATCGAAACAATCGACCATCATTTCCCCACTCATATTCCTGCTAAGGGTGACGTGCTCTTTGAATTCTAACGATTTACTTTCCCACGAGTGTACATGAATAAAGAAATTGGCATTAATACGCATTTAACGTAACTTAAATTCGATAAAACATCGCCTACGCGACCGCGGGAGAATACGCCCACCTAAAAGTCATATAAACAAACTAATAGCTTTATCGTCAGTAGCATTGCCATCATGAGTGATGACTGATCTTTGCAATAAAACTGCATATTACATCATCAAACAGTCGCCGAGGTGATTTATCAAGCGTAATCAAACATGACTAAAAGCGGACGATTTAGGAAAACTGCAATGACTCAAAGGGCAAGTGGCCTACGTGCAAAGTTTGTCGTAATTGGAATTTCCGGTATAAATCATATAAAAGGCGATTGGGTTTCATGATGAGACATCACATAACTACAAGTAGTGTGGTCATGCATATCACCTAGTGTCCCAAGCCGAAAGTAGCATTCCGAATGTCATAGTGTGTGGTCAAACTCCGAAAATCCGTACGTCTCTCTGTAGCCAGTACCGTGGTTTAGGTGAGAAGATAATAATTAATTCATTTGCCACTTAGCTATATTATTAGAAACTGCTCTATTTGATTTACAAACTCTTATTTCTTCTCGTTATAAGGTTATTTTGAACTTGTGTCTTAAGACATTGTACTGAAGTAATCTTCAATACATTTAAATTTTACATTTGACTAAATTATGCTCTTTAATAATTTAACTCAATTATTATAAGTTGAAGTGTTCGCTAAAATTGTTTTCAAAACAAAATCGATTGTTGCATGTCTAATTTCAAATAACAAACAATGTCGGATTTTCGGATTACAGTTTGCAGTTGTAATTTGGGGGTTCGTAAGCGCTGCGTCAGCCCGACTCGAGTGACTTTGTGCCACAGAAACACACGCATAAACAAATCATCGTAACTTGTAGCTTCGTGCTTTCTAAATTTTAAGTACATGTCAGATATAGTAAGAGATCAAATTACGGGCATGTTGAAGCATGTCGCGCTTGTCTGTTCTGTCTCTAAACTGGCGACATCCGAAGCACTATAGATGCACAGATGCACATAAAACAAATCTATCTGACGTTTAAATTGGTTTCTTAGATTTTGTACACATTCTGTCGCGTTAAAATTGCAGATAAATGGCCCACGTGGTTAAAGATATCAGATTACATGGCGAGTTGAGACCTTCGCTGGAGTCTGGTCCCTTTCAGTCAGGCAACAGATACTTTAAAAAGGTCAGCTTTTACACTTGAATACTAAGATTTATGGGGGCTTCATTTGCGACAGACAAACGGCGAGCATTCCTGATAAGTTAATGGGGGGGTCTCTTGATACATTTTTTGGCATCTGGGATAGGCGTGCATGTGAACTAAATGCTACGACTATGATTGGTCGAAGTGATTTCAGAATTTCGCTGCAAAGTCCGAGGGGATGTGTATTAATTGTTTTCTTGGAAGTACGGGATGGGAAGAAACAGGCAGATAGCATTGACGCTTGACCGAGAACGGTTCTGTTCAATTCTAATTTGGCTTAGCAGTTTTTCCTTAGGCGCTTGTAGTCTTTATTCATTTTTTGTTAAATCATTTATTTTGGTACGGTTAAAGGACAATGTGTTAAGAAAGGCAATTAAACCAAACACGTAAGCGTCGCGACGCGAGTGATTTAATCAGAGTGGTAGTGCGCGGAAGTGGTACACGGATTGTATGACTTAGGTAATTGACATGTGTTTGTATTCCTTCAGCGCACCTTTGGTGGTAACAACTGCGTAGGGATAATTTAATTGGCATTAATTAGTGAGTAAAGGGCAGTCAGGTTCGTATTGACATTGCATTTAGATAACTTAATCAAACTATTTTATTTACATTCCAGCGAGTATTAAAACTCACTAGTGACCTTCATCTTAGGAAAATTTATTGGTCATTGCTTCTTTAGTTATTACACCAATTCTGTAATTTAATCAACCAACAGCAATTAACTATTCCCCGTATCTACCTGGGAAGTCAATATAGTGTACTTTTACAAATTATTATTAGACAATTAATTGTCATTACGAATTTCGTGGAATCACGAAACCAAACCATTTGCATTACATATTCCTGCCATCTTCTTAACAAAGTTTCTTTCACACCCTGTATGCGTGTGTGGGTCAAATTGCGGTCTTTGCCGAGAGATCTGCCGGTTAATTAGAAGCGATTGCCTAGAGACTGTAATGCCAAAATCACCCATAGTGGAGTGCAAAAAGAAGCAGTCAAAACTAATTTCTTGTGCTATAAATTAATTAGATAGGTTAGACGGCGAAAGAGCGACAGACAGAGGGTCCTGAAAAACAGGCAACGCCCTCAAAGCAAGGCGAAAGTAGTCGAGAAGCTCCTACTATTTCGACCTAAATTAACGCTATGGTGGGGGAGTAGAAGTAGTTTGGCTCACTACACTGCACGGTATTAATCAGGTTAGCTAGAGATAGGTATCCAACACCTCCCACGGGAGTCCCTGAAAAACAGGTGATTGCTACTTGTGAGTAGAGAGAACTGCCCTCAAAGCAATTAATTAACGCTCTGATGGCAGGAGTAGAAGAAGTACGGCTCACTACACTCCACCGTACTAATCAGGCTAGCTAGAGGTAGATACCCAGCACGTCCCATGGGAGTCCTTGAAGAACAGGTGATTGCTACTGATTTACTTGCAAATTGATCGCTGAAGGCGGCATTTTGTATTACATGCTTCTCCCAAAACATCTGATTAATTCATTAATTAACTCCATTAATTAAGTACACTGTGGTCCACTGTGACACATTGTGCGTTGGTTTATTAACCAGAACCAGTTTTTGAGTACGATCAAGTACTAAAAGTTTTCACCAAAGCGGTAGTAATACATTGATATGTACACGTTTATAATTCACTTTCATAGATAGTGTTTACTTAACCCAATATGACTTTCATTTATTGTTAAACACGGTTTACAGCGCATTCTATCAGATTGTTTTTGTCAAGGTTGTGTGGAAGATCAGTATCTCTATGTATTTCATAGAGTGTTTCTGAACACCGCCTTGAGTTATTTTGTTCCTGTTGAATTATCTTTCTTCTTATTTCTAGACTCGAGCTAAGTTGAAATTCAATTAATTATTAATCTAATTAAGGAGCAGAGCTCTCCAACAACCATCTGTGTAGACATCAAACCGCCAACGGTGTGAATCGAAAGAAAATAGATCGCGCCGATATACGAAGGTGAAATCTGTTAAACGAGATATACTGTACTTTCTGAAAATCGTAATTTTGTTTAGTTATATTGATTCCAAACGCAAGGGTTTTACGCTCACGATATCTGGCCTCACAGAGACAAATATCTTTTTTTTTTTCAATAAATAATCAATTAAATTTAATTGTTGCGTTTCATTTTAAAGTATCTAATTGTTCTGAAGAGTTATTTACCACCTGCACCAAGAGAACGGGTTATCACGATGTAGTTTCCTATTCACGGCGATGACGAGCCATAATTAAAGGTATTATTCGTTATAGCGGGTTCTCCGGAGGGTCGTTCAACTGTAAACAAAAGTAGGCCAGTAAAGGCCATTTAGCTGTAACGCCGGCGGTAGACCTTTAGGTACTTAGCAGGTAGCGACCGTCTGGAAAGGACGGCTAAGAGTGCATGCACTTGGCGTAGTAAAGTCTGGGAGGCCCTTTGGAATCTCCCCGGTCATACGGTCGGCCCAGTTATTTAAATTGACCATAAATCTTAAGTTGGGTTTGTTTGTACATTTTTATTACTTGTTTACTTGTACGTAACAGTCAATAAACAAGGCTAATTAGTGGGCGCATTACAAGGTATTCATTTTTTTCTTACTATTGTATTAATTTTTACAAGACTTTGAGTTATTGTTTACTGTTTAGAATTTCGCTTTATGCCAAATTCCTTAAATGGATTTGCAATTTGTAATGCACATTTTCTCTTACAACCAATAATTGAAGCGGAAGAGGAAAAGGAAACCTACAATGGAAAAGATTCTGAAGAAGTCGGCGGATATTTAAGATGCCAAGGCGAGGGCTAAGGACAAAGGAAGAAGCTCAGAAGAAGAATTAACTTCATCTGCAAGCTCGCGATGGAGCAGTAGTAGTATAATCATATTATTATATTTGAACTATTATAACTAGAACTTACATTGAATTGGGTACTATTTCAAAGAAAAGGGATCGGAAACATCCGCAGAACCATATTAGTGGGGCCATTGTCATTTATTTGATTTAATCAAGACCAATTTTACACTCCGGCGGCCGTGTTGCGCTTGAGCTTGTCCTGCGGATGGCCATTTCATTTATAATGGCATTTCAGAATACTGGCTTCGTGTTTATTATGCAGCTATTCTCATTCCGTTCTGTTAATGCTTCAGCGGACGCTTCATTACGCGTACGATTACGATGGAGATAATTGCCGTGCGCTTGCCTTTCCGACAATAATTCAATGACCATTATGCGCCCTGATCTTCACGCAATACCAATATTATGTTGCCATTAAGTTAATGTTAAGTGAACTAATTGATAATCGATTAGTAAAACCCTAAACTTTAAGTGAAGAGAATTAAAGGAGAAATTTTCAGTTTCTATTTCTGTTCTATTTATTTAGCATAGCAACTGCTACCTTATCCTTATCCACACTTTTGCTTCTTATAGCCCTCTCTAGGCGTACAGTGGTTTGGTTTAATTTCTAGCTTCAATGTGAATGAATAACTTTTGTAAAATTTCTTCTCGTTCCGCTTTGTAATGGCTACCAATTAAAATACCTCAGCAAGAATGGTAACGTTTTTCGCCGCAATTAATGGTATTCATTTCCACTGTACACTGGTGCTTAAGCTGGGGCTCTTGAGTGTCACTGCTACGCCTAAAGTTCTCCTCTTACGTCTGCATTTACAAATGACTGTTTTATTTCTCGGAAAGTTGTTGCGGATCGCCCTAGGACGGCGGGCATAAACATAACAGACGAGGGACAACGTTCTCGGTTCTCTAATTAATGAAGTCGGTCGACGCAAAAGTGTCGGCGTAAATGCGAACGCGCAAAATAACTCGGCGTAAAATATAAATTAGAGGACATTTGACGTGGAGCTTAACGATTTCGTGAGATGCTGCTGTTTTCGAAACGTCTTGTTTTATTGTAAGTTCAGCAGCCTTCCGGGTTTTACAACTAAAACCTAGATGACATTAATTTATGATAGATATCACTGAATCAAAAAAGAAGTTTTAATCTATAGAACAATTTGTAATTATTGTTATCGTAGGCCCAATGTTTATAGATTTTACAACTATGCTGGTCACACACTTAAGCGAAGAGGGTATTTAAGAGGGTTTAAAGCCCGTATTTATAAAAAATTACAATGGAATCATCATAAATTTCCTTCTTCCACCGGAACGCTTTGTTTGTACGGAAAATCCCGCCATAGTATACATTTTTTTTAAGGAAGCAGAATTTCTATTCAGCTCGGGCACTTAACGAGATATATCACCCGACGCGATTAAAATCTTTTTCTAGTGTCCTAAAAATAAATGAAATAAAAGGAAAAACTGAAGTAGGTTAAATGGCAAGATTTTGTACGGCTTCAGTTGTCCATGAGACCCGAGGATTCTGGTCCTTTTGTTCAACCACAAAAGCTTATTCCGGACCGCGTCTCCGCTCAAATGTTCTTGGCTCCTGCTCCTGCGACCTCGTGTCCTGTAGTCAACTTCCCTAGTTTGTCCGTGGCGTTGAGTGGAGATTTATTGCGGTTTTGCTTATCCCGATCTTATCCTAATTTAGTGTACATCTTTGCTTGTTCCACCATAACCTTCGAATTTTTTTGTACTACAAGCTCCAACATCATCCCTACTAGTGTTATAATAATTAAAATAATTAATTGTCTAACAAACTGTAGCAAGTATTCGTTAGAATCAAATTCCCTTCGAATTCAGAGCCACATAAACGAAATGAAGTGAAAAATCGGCTTACATCTCAATCAACGCTTTTACGCCAATGCTGTCACATTTACTTCGCTGACAATTCTGTTTCCGGTTTGAAACTTAATTGGGTGCATTATGAGGTCGTCCTCTAGAGACGATCCACATTGTTCCGGCACGCAATTACTAGTTTTCCTTCAAATTTAATGCACTTCATTTCCTCTTAATTGTTTAAAGTAACATTAACACATTTCCACGTATAGTCACTTTAAAAGATAAAAGCACATTTATTTTACCTCAAAGCTATAGATTTTCTACGTTAAAAAATGCACTGACGTTTATAAAATTACTATTGTAGCTTTTGCGGATCGACGGACGTTTAAACTTGGATGCAACACCAATTTAGTTAATTACAATCAACCTGAACTGTATTGCGCAAAGTTAATTGAATACATTCCGCTGACTAATTGGAATAATTCTTTTTTTTTAGGGACGTAGAAAGGTAGCAGTGGTATGTGAATGCAAAGTGAAAGAAAATTCAACTAATTCAAGTATCAAGTATGATTAACAATCAAGTATGATTAACTCTTTGCTTTCCCAACTACCAATTAAATTAAGTATTTGAAATTTCATAGAGCAAATTACAGTTTTCAATTACTCACTGTTCAATGTTTTCCGCTGTTTGGATACATTCGAACTACTCTACACGCATCGTTTCCATACATTTGTAAATTCAACGGACACACACAATTTTTGATAGACTGGTATAATAATAGCTTTCGAAGTACGTGTCTGTTGACTTTACAAGTGGTGGAATAGGTACTTTGTTGCACGTTTGTGCTTTACATTGTTATTATGTATGTAGCTGGTAATTTTATCAAAAAACACCGACAGATGATTTCTTTTTGTATGACTCGTTATTGTCGGGCGTTCCAAATAGTTTATTTTCGTTTTTACGAGAATGTGCAACAACGACTTGACATCTCCGCAATAATAAATTCAACTGCCTCACGTATTTCGAATATCACGTAGATAATTGAATTTCTTATGTTTCGCATTTACAACACTCCTCTTTAGAATACAATTTGTATTTGTTCCCCGTCGCAGAGTAAATTTCATAATTGCTTTCGAAACAGCAATCGCCGGAGCGCGCGATTAAGATGAAAATCAGGCGCAACTTTTAGCCCCGCGCGAAACGCCTGTTTACAAATACATACATAAGCGGAATAGAATCTGCATGCGAAACGCACGGCGAATATCGTTTAGTTCTGAAAATTCGCGGAAGAGTGAATTACCGAGTCGTTTCTCGGTTGGCGAAGGGTCCGTCGTGAGTGCTTTTTGTTTTAAACGTAAAAGGAAGCGATGATTAAATTTCGAATAAAATTGGCGAAAACAAGAGGAAACCGCAAGCAAGAAATTTGTTTTAGAATGTATCAGGAACGCGCGTTAATGAAATTCTTTTTTCAAGGCAAATTATCTTAAGAACAAGCGCAGATTGTGTTACGAAACATAATAATAAACAAACCAACAATAAATACATTGGCATTGCTTTCATTATTTCAAGTAGTTTGTTTTTCGTTTAGAGCCGAACAGAGAAAATTCTAGACGCATGTAGACAGTTCTAAATAGTAGTTATCGTCCTCTGTTATGTGGGTGGCCTAAACATCAGGTTCTTGCTTCTTTCACAATCTCCCAATTTCTCAAAATTCGTAATTATAATAAAGGTCCTGCTCATAATTTTTATCCTGAAGAGGTCCTGAACGTGCAGTGAAACGTCGACATTTAAATTGGCCTAATTACATATATATTTTGATTTATTCGATTTTTTAATTAAAACTTGTTCACGAGCCATAAACGTAATTTATTATATACAGAGGAACAATTTGAAATTTAAATTTACGTCGCGTTCCTGTTAACAGAAATGTGTTTATCTCTCTTACGGTCGACTACATATACACACACGTAATGTAATGTAACTACACCGAAAATCAAGTTATATTTATGAGAGAGCAATTTAAATATTCAATAAGCGGTTTCGGCTTATTAAATATTTGCAATTGTTACAAACATGTTTACATATCGCATTTAATTTAAATACCAGTAGCTATGTATCTGCAATAGCAAGTGTGGTAACGAGCCGTTTAAATTAATTAAATAAATCAGTCTATTCTAAATTCTATATAGTTTTTCTGTTATTACTTGAAGTGCATCCAAATAGCTTTCGCTTTTTTAGACAGATCCTTTTAAAAGATCATTCTTTTGCTCACAGTGCAACAAATTCCATAATACTTAATCTCATATTATAATCTTTTTTTTTAAATAATTTTAAATGTTAAGGTAAATAAAAATATTCTTTCAGAAAAGAACTGGGGGTTAAGTAAAAATTTCGTTCAGTTCCAGTTTATTTTCTAACAAACTTCGTCGTCACTGTTTACGTATTACAATCCCTGCATGCCTAGTTGTTTCAGAACCAACTCGGAAAAGTATTTCGGATACGACTGTCTGCTCGAAAGTTCGTCCTGACCGGATAAGTCGATGAAAGCTCTGTTATATTAACTTTGAACAAACAGAATTATTCGAAGAGAGCTCATGCCACAAGAAAATAGTTTCACAAGATAACGTATTTACACTGCACTCGAAAATTCATTTTCTTTTTCATAATTTAAAAAAGGTCCCGTGGAAACAGGATCTGAATTAAATGATATCATTGACGAAGGATTTCCGTTTACTCTGCGCACACATAAAAGCAGCAGATTTTACTGTCGCATGTACACAGTTTATGGTTCACTTCCAATCTGAAATTATATAAACTGAATAGTAATACGAATCCGAAGGAAATGAATTCCTTCAAACGTAATGCAGCGCTTCTAAATATTTTGAGATCCAATGTGCATGCCAGTAACAAAGTAGAATGAGGAACATTTACAACTTCATGCCATCTGTTTATTTGTTATTTTCGCTAGCTGTGTTCTGTGATGTGGATCTGATGTAGAGCGTACCGGAATATTATTATTCCATTAGTGTCTTGCTTAATGTCTTAGACGTTATCGATCGTTTCATCATCGTAAGTCGCAAATCTCTTGTTGCAAGTTTCATTAACGAAAGTTTCGTTTTTACCAACGATATTCACTAATCCCTCTTTCTATTATTATTAATGTTGCTTTAAGAACTTGTATACATATAAATGATGATGCGTTATCATGAGCGAGCTTTTGAGGGTTCTTGTTTTTATAAAATGCTGAAATTGTAAGATGTTAACTGAATTTTCCATCGATTCAATCCGTGGCGCCTCATTTTATAATGGTTAAATATAATCAACTTCGAATCTTCAAATCTTTCACCTTAAGCTTAGTATACTCTTGAAAGCAACTTTCTTTCTTGAAATGGATAACAAGAAGTTCTGCTTCTTTCTGAGAAACATAAAAGAAAACACGCCAGCAGTGCACAAACAGTTTGCAGGGAGAGAAGAAGTAACTGGCAAACGTTTACAAAATAAGTTTACAGAAAGTGTTTCGAAGTGTATACTAGGCTTTACAAAACTTTTTTTGTTGTTTAGAATAGTAAAATACATGTTCCGAAAAAAAAGAACGCATGTGTATGCAATTTGAAATGTTTAAAGCTATGCCATTTGTAAAATAAACATTAATTTCAGATATCAATAGCACTCGGTCTTTAAAAAAAATAATAAATAAATAAAAAATCGGACGTGCTTTTACCGTTCCTACCGTCCGAAATTAAAATCGTAAATTCATTTTTCGGGGGGTTTCATATTAAGCCCCAGATGAAATCCTGCCCGCAAAATATTGCGTGTCGTCTAACTACTGTAATAAATCTTTGATATATTCAACGCTAGACAAAGCAGTAATTGCATTTCGCCGGCATGTACATAAATACTTTACACCAGTGTTGTTATTAATCGGCACCGTAATGTAAAGTTGAAGCTTTCGTAATAGCTTATCGTTTCGAAGACGTTTGACTTTTAGCAACGTAAGGCTGAAGGCATGTTCCCAAATCGTTCTAAAAGGAAGCATTTCGACAACCTTCTAAAGAAGATGACCTCCGAACTTGACACCCGCATATTTAAACAATTTTTTGACGTATAAAGAATTCCTTTTGCCTCCTGGAGAATAGGTTCTTTCTAATTTGCTTCAGAGTAAGGATGTTATTCAGTAGTCTCCTCTCTTGGTAGTCTATCTTTTTGCCTTAAAACCCTGAACGATCAATAAAGAAGAGATGGGGTACAACTGAAACCAGCTGGTCTTGAAATTATATGTGATAGTACTCCTCATTTACAACTTATTGCTCAGTTGCCTACCTGGATTCCTCCCCTTGGCTTGCCAATAACCATCAACAGGCGGCATTCCTGGGTTATGTCCTCCCTTGAGGGAAAACTATTGTTTATGGGTTGCAACTTAAGAAGACAAACTGAGAGAAAAACAGTTTAGTTCCTTAGTTAATTATACCAACCATACGAAAGTAAAGATATCTCATGTATTCTGTTGTGTCAGTACTGCCTCAAACTTAAGCCCCAGAAGAAATAATGGGGAAAATTTAAAGTCTTATGTAAGTGCAAGATTGCAGTCAATCTTGACAGATAATATTTGACATAATAAAGTAAATTAACTTGCAACACCAAAAAGAAAAGAAAGCAATTTTTTTCATGGGATTTCTTTCCACGACCTCCCAACTTCGTGTATACTGCATATTTGATGGCACCGGGAATAGTTAAGGAGGGTCGTGCAAAGTTGTGCTTCCTGATTGTTGCTAAAGTCATTGTGGAAGTGTTCACATGTGAACTCTGTTTATATTGTTTTGTGTGTGGCGGCGGCAACGAACTAAATTTCTCTGAAAGCAAACTGAAACAATTTAATTCGCGCAAGTACTTCCCAGAATTTTCTGCTTCGGGCTACGAAATGCATAGCTTAACACTATGCGCTTCAACTGTATTTAACAAGTAAACACTTTTGTTGATTGTTGTACTTTGAACAAATATAGATGATATGAATGTGCTAAGAAAAATATTTATTTCATAATACTTCCGTTAACTTTATTCATTGCAATTAGGGTGTAATATGTACAACAAAGAAGAGAACAAATGTTCGACGTTTGTATAGCTTCATTTTGTGGCAAGGATCCACTTGACATGTAGCGTTAAATATGAGCGGCGTTAAAATGAATGACTCTCCTTCCTTTTTTCCGCGATTCCCGACAAGAAGAAATAAATGGACCATAATTTACCACCATCCCGTTGAGTGGCAACAACAGCCACCCAACCACACGGGTTTTAAAATATCGGTTAAATACACCCTTCCGCGGGGACACATTTAATTTTAATGGCGTTGTAACAATGACCACTTGTTTTTATCGTCATTGACTTAATAAATTTCCTTATACGAGCTGCGATATAAGGTCTGTTGGTTTTCCTACACTGATATACACTTCTTGCAAAATTTGCTTTTGTGCAGCTTAAATTCTTCGTTAAATACATGAGTACGATTCATACTCATTTATACTGACGTCTTTGATTGGAAGAAAATTTGATTCATCAACTAATAAACGAAATTTATTTGGTGTAGAAGCTTCGCGAAAAAAATCAAACACTTCAACGAAAAGAATTTCCTTTCAAATGTTCGACTACTTACATTAAGCAAATGAAACTTTGTGCTACAGTAGCCAGGTAATTGATTCAACAAATTGAATGAATTAATCAAGCGAACATTTCTTTCGCATCTTGTTTATTACGGTAAGAGTAGGCTTTTTCAATTTTGCCTTGAAAGGGAGTTCGCACTTTACTTAATTAGTATGGGGTTCTTCGGAAGCCTTTGTATATTCAAGAAGCTACATGAATATGCAGGAAGTGGATGCGAATCTTATTTTCTGGGGCGTATAATTGTTAATAAATATATTTGAATTTATGCATGAAATTAACAAGGATTTTAGTGATTTGACACACCACCAGAAAATCTTTTCTTTTCTTTTATACAACATATATTATGTACATATTTCCAATTCATATGCCTAATAAATTTAATTTCACACTGTTATTAGCACAATTTGAAATGACCCGATTATAATAAATCAATCGGCCTATCCAAATTAGCCTATGCCCATCAGGCATCAATCAACCTGCTGCAGGCGCTCATTATATCTCCATACGAACGATTTTAATAATTCCGTAAATACCGTTCGTTCGAGAACGTATTAAATTCAGCGAGCTGAATATTTCGCAACGCAAACAAAATCAGTAAACAGTATCCAGAGCGTGTGCAACTTTGTTCTTAAGTGAGAGGTGTAGAGAGCTTGTGAAATATAAATGAAGATGTGACGTTGATGCGTGTGTAAACACCGGGAAATTGTTTTACGTGCCGAAAAGAAATGCATCCGTTTCGCAAAATTCAAAATGGAAAACGTAAATTAATTTCTTCGCTGGAAGTTGCTTTAATGGGTAAGTATATGAGAATTTTTATGTTGGTCTTTGTGTCTCGTTCGTTCGATAAGCAAAGAAACTGGCAATGGAACTGGATATATTCGTAGTATCTTCTAATATTGAATTTTTTATGATAAGATCCTTTATCAGAAGTACTTCCCTAACTGTCGTAGGAGGTAAATGAATTAGTTAGTTGCGGAAACAGCAGCTAGGGAATAACCTCTTGAAATTCATAGGGCAATCTGAGGAAGGGAGCGGAAACTCCGAAGACATTATGGAGTTATTAATTGTCAAATAACAGTTTAATGAGATAGGTTTAAACTTAGTGCAGAATATCACGAGGAAGGTATTTATATACAGAGCATCCGTTCATCTTGCTACATCAGTGAACTGTTTTATAAATTACACGTAAACGTGACACTAACGAAACAGCAGCTCGGAAGGGTAGGTATTATTTAAGGTTAAATAATTTAAATCATGTCTTTCATTGTAATTAAATGTGCTTTAAAATATGGCGTTCGGAAATTACGAAATTCTCTCTTTAAATTATTAATAAAATAAATTCTTAAATTAACGTCATTTTTAATTTATAATTTATTCCTCGTGCGATTTAATGTATTAATATTTAAACAGATAGTCACAATTCATTATGCAAGTCTCGTGCGTTTTTACGGCGCTTAAAATTAATTGCCGGAGCGTTTAGTGAACGTAATCAGGTTTTGTTCAGGTGATTAATTATAATTCGGGACTTGTTTTAATTTAAAATACAAAAATATAGATATTCGCGAAAGCAATTACCGGAACGCCAGAAGCTAAACCTCAATGTCATCAGCAATTAAAATTATTTAACTTTGCTGCTGGGAAGTTCTCGAAGTTTGTTATAATTAATGGCTCGAGCCGAACAAAAAATAATAGACTTTGTGTAATCGCGTTAAATTTTGTTAATTTTAACGACGAACGTTTCACATTTATTCGCGGACTTTCCATCTACTTAAAATGCATTTAACGTTTTACTTCCATGTAAAGAAGTTAATGTTTATTTATTTTATCTCCTGCTCAATGTTTATTTATTTTATCCACTGTCACATTATAATTGGACTTTTATCCACACTTACGAAGCATTTAAAATGACCTATTATCCACTAGTGGATAATAATGAGCAACGTACCATAGCAACCAGCAGGTATGACAAAGCCTGTCACGTTTCATTTTACGAATATGAATATTTTTTAATTAAATTTCGTTCATTTTGATTCCATAAATGTGGTGATTGTGGATAAAACATTATATTGCATGTGTGTTTTATATGCATTTTATCCAATTAAGAAAATTCAACGCTCGAACTTCGTTCTCGCGTTTAATTTTCTTGCGATTTCCATTTAATTTTTAATTTAATTTATATCAAAGTAGCCGGAATCATTGCATACCTACAAACTCTAGATCAGTTTAAAATTCCCTTTCAAACGAGCCTAGGTTCGCTCATTTTTGATAAAAGGTATAAAAGTTATAGTATTTTTAAAACTAAATAATTTGTAACAAACAGTTCCAATTACAATCTTATTTTATTTTGAATATGATTTAAATTACAAACTTAAAGTACAAGTATGTATAAATTAAATTTTTTAGGATGTCAGAATCTTCTTAATTATTATTATCTCCTTGACTACTCTATTGCTACTGACTTGATCCAGCCACACACTCCCTCCCTTTAATTGTAACAAACAGTTCCAGTTATAATCTTATTTTATTTTGAATATGATTTAAATTACAAACTTAAAGTACAAGTATGTATAAATTAAATTTTTTAGGATGTCAGAATCTTCTTAATTATTATTATCTCCTTGACTACTCTATTGCTACTGACTTGATCCAGCCACAAATTCAACTCTTTCCTCCTTTCCTTCTTATTAATGGCGATACGATTCTAAGACTTTGGTTAGTACCTAAAATTAAATTTTATCGTTGAGCTTATTGATTACGCCCACTTATGGTCAAATCTGACACTTAAAAATATTTTCTTCGAGTTTCTCTTAGTCACTTTGTTATAATTTCTTTCCCGAAGCTCTAGATATTACGGTTTCTATACATCACCGGTCGCCACCGTTATTGGGACACCCGGTATATACAATTTTATGGTTTTTTTAAGCATAGATAAAGTTTGTGACTAATTACGTAATTACACATTTTTTTTTAATTAAAAGTTTTTTGCGTGTAGGAAGTATACAAGGAAAAGCTTTTGACGTAAAAAAAAAATTCCAAGAGTCGTAATAAAATGATGACAAATATTTTCAGGCAGTGCAAGTTAATTTTGTGTGCGTAGGAAGTAATCCAAGTAAAAGCGAAGTGCTTCTACTCGAATTATTTTTATTATTTAAACCGAACAAGGGTTTCATGAAAACAATTTGTCAGCAATCATAACATTAAAAGACATGTTTGGTGTAAGTTTAACAAAAATAATGTTATTAACGTAGACAACTTAAATGAGTTGGGAAGCTGAGAATACCGTTTACTTGAAGTAGGACGTCTCAAGCGAGCTTCCAAGTATTTATCCTTGTAGGGAGTTCCGAACACCTACAATGTGCATAGATTTGCATCAAACTTTGGAGATTGTTTCGCAGTCTTGGTAACTTGTTTGAGTATGCAATTAATGCCTGATCAAAACGACATTAACATAAATTGTACTAATTAGTAAATCAAAAACGAAATGTTTTATCTCTTTTTCTTTTACGTAAGTCGTTACTTAAACAAGAAAGATAACATTTAAGTAACGACATCATTCGATCGCTTGTTGACCTGATATTGCAGTAGGATTGACAAATTGAAGCCAGTCCGCCACATAATAAGTCATCCCAATGCAAGGCGGCCATGTGCTGTGAAAGCATATGAGAATTTTGATGTCGCTACTTAAATGTCCATTACTTTCACATCCCATTGGCGAATAACCCTAGGACATATCGGTTTGGTTTGCAGTGTGGAGTCCACGGGCTACGGTTCTGCTGATGAAGGCCCAACTAGGCTTGAAACAGCTGTACAGAGCCTGCTCGGGGAATCCGCTGCAATCAAAACCGATTTGCACAAAAATTTTCAAGAAAGAGAACATTCAAATCTTTATAAGCTTTATATTTTTATAAGTTTTGTTAAAGAAAACTGAAACGCGTCATACAATGATGAATATGGAACAACATTTTTTTGTGAAAACTCGAATCCAAATCTGATACAAAAAATAGTAATTGTTTATCCGACATATTCAAATTTTAATTGTCAAACAAATAAAACCGTACATATTAAATTAAAAATAATCGAAGTTATGGTAAATATAGATTTAAATTAAACTTATTTCTTTTATTTTCAGTTTCGATCATTTTCTTGAAGATGTCAGTGACTGATTTAAAGAGTCTTGAGTCTTGAAATGTTTAGTTTAAAAATATGTTCGAAACAATAAATTCAGAGTAAAATATTTGCTTACATACCAATTCTGATGACAGGTGGTAAGGCGATAGATTCCTTTATGCAAATACACAATAGCGTAAACACAAACACAGCCATTTTAGGACCAGCGGTGTTCCTGTTAGCACGTCATGTTAGCAATAGATATGCATATTAATACATCACCCACGTTAACATTCGGTACACCAATTTAATGTCATCGGCAAAGTCGGTAATTACATCTCACTAAACAAACATTAGTTTAGGATAGATCCTTGAATAATAAATGCACACGTCGGTCGGTCCCTTCACATTTACACCATTTTTCATTGCGTTTACTGTTCTATGGGAGCCCCCTGTTTTCAATTAAACTCTGCCAGTTCCTACAACAAAAAAATTTAAATTATTAATAATGCAAATTGTGAACGTTAAATTATAACTGCACACTCTATTTAATTAAGTAATTATAAATTCATAATTAATTTCGGTAGCATCAAATAATACAAGGTTTGTTCGATAGCTCTGCACTTTTCTACACTTTTTGCACCAACCGCTCTTGAGAGAGTGCGATGGATATAATATAACATAAGTAGGAGTGAGGAAAATAGAGTAAAAGAGTTAATGGTGTAGAAAGTGCAAAGCTATCGAACAGACATATAATTAATTTTTATTCAGACGTGCTTTCGCCATTACATATTTACATTGCATTTTGTAAACAACAAGTAATATTTTTCGAAAAATTTAAATAATGCTGAAATCAAGTTTAACATGGAATATATTCACATTAATACAGCGTTTCTCAACCTTTCGGTATTTGCGACCCAATTTTCTATCACAATTTTCATCGCGCCCCCCTCCCCTCTTATACAATAACATACATCAATTAACAATTAACATACATTAATAATGTATACTCTTTGACGCTAAAGTACACTACGACCTTAATTACAGACCTTAAAAATTACCATGAATAGATAAAGTTATTGTTATTTGGTAACACCGATACGTTGCATTGACACAACCAGAATCGAAGCCTCTTTCTATTTGCTCTCTGTCTTACGTCCACCATATCGGACATTCTCGCGGCTTCGCGAGAAGTTCCGATTTGTCTCGAATATTCTGGAATGTCTGCGCAAGCGTATATAAATTCTGCATCTCGTTCAATGTCAATTGTAATTTGCGTGTTAACTGCAATTCAGGGTATTAGATATTCACGGCAGTAGATTTATACAGAAACATGGATAAATTTTTAAGTGGACGTAAGCGAGCATTAGACGACAGTGCAGCATCAACAAGTACACAGACGAGCGTGGTTCCGAAGATAAAATCAAGAAAATATTCTCAAGAATACTTAAATTTTGGGTTTACCAGTACTGAAGTAAATGAAGAAGAAAGGCCCCTGTGTGTCATATGCTCAAAAATTTTGGCAGTAGACAGTATGAAACCTAATAAACTTAAACGACATTTGGAAACGCTTCATAGTGAGTATGTTAACAAACCCCGAGAATTCTTCGAATTCAAATTAAAATCATATGAAAAGCAAAAATCATTTTTTAAAAAAACTTAGTCTGTGAATGAAAAAGCTTTACTTGCCTCTTACAAAGTTTCATATAAAATAGCCAGATGTAAAAAACCTCACACCATTGGTGAAAAGCTTATTCTTCCAGCGGCAATTGAGATTGTAGAAACTATGTTTGGAGATAATTTTGCCAAACAATTGCAGACCATACCTCTATCAAATGATACTGTTGCCCGTCGAATTGGTGATATAGCTGAAGATGTACAGCATCAGCTTTTCAGAATGTTGCATGACACATTGCATGATCCACAGAGAAGCTCTGGCTTCCAAAGAAATGAGTCCTGGTCTGAATATTGTGTTAACGACGGTTGTAACCGTAGTAAATTATATAAAAATGAGACCCCTAAAATCTAGAATCTTTTCTGCACTTTGTAAAGACATGGGTGTAGTACATTCAGCGTTACTATTTTATTGCGAGATAGTTATCACGTGGGAAATTTTTGCAACGTGTTTATGAATTAAGAAATGAAATCGCCATTTTTCTAGAAGAGGAAAACCGAACGGAAGCCGAGAAGTTTCGAGATGTTTTTTTCTGATGAAATTGAGCTACTTGGTCGACATATTCGAGAAATTAAATACCTTGAATCTTCAACTCCAAGGAGCAAACACAAATATGTTGGATACGAGTGATAAAGTTAATGCTTTTTGTAGAAAATTGGAATTGTGGAGCAGAAATTTAAAAAAGCAAAAAAATCTGGAAATGTTTGCAAATGTGGATGAATGTGTTAAAACTTACAAGGCTGAAGAACAACAAGTGAAAGTTGTTTTTGTAACCATTGAAAATCATTTAGCCATGCTGGCAAAAAATTTTAAAAAGTATTTTCTTGCTGACGACAACTTGCTAGCAAGTTACGAGTAGGTTAGGGATCCATTTCAAAATACTCCCGAAGGTCTCGCAACTGCCGAAGAAGAAATTTTCATTGACTTCACAGCAAGTGGCGAAATCAAAAGACAATTTAGTAATAAATCACTCTTTGAATTTTGGGCAGGAGTGGATGATGAGTTTTATGCACTGAAAATGAGAGCATTTCGTATACTATTACCATTTTCAACATCCTACCTTTGCGAAACCGGATTTTCTGCGGTGGCTGCTTTGAAGACAAAATATAGATCTCAGCTAAATATAGAAAAAGAACTCAGAGTGTCTATTTCTAATATTAAACCTTCTTCCGAAAAACTTTGCTCTGCAAAACAGGCCCAAGGAAATCACTAATAATTATGCAACTTGTAAAAACAAGTTTCATAATTATTAGTGATTTAGTATTGATAAGTTAATTATGATAAACACATTGTGCAATACCGATACAATTCTATTTATAAGTGTATTATATCAGTGTAAACGTGTATTTTATTTTTTATTATGTCAGAATGAATTTTATTTTGTTTTTCCTTCAGTAAATTGAATTTTTTTTTCGATGTGCTCGCGCCCCCCACTTATTGTTATCACGCCCCCCCTAGGGGGCGCGCCCCACAGGTTGAGAATCGCTGCATTAATATAATAGTTATTTTTGTAATATTTTTCAAAATACGCTTCAATGAAAATATGACTGGTCATAAATTAATTGTTTAAATTCATGTAGCAGTTTTATGTGCGACGTGCTTAGGAGCAGAGGAATTTATGCATTACATGCATTCGTTAATGTCCTCGTAAAGTAGGCACATCGCCTTCGTAAATCTACAGGGAAGAACATTTTCGAAAGGTCTGCTTAATTACATAAGATTGATGTGACTTTCTAATATCTATTTTAATTTGTTGCAAAATAAAATGATTAAGAAAACAAATGTAATAAAGCGAACATATACAGGTGGCCTGGTAAAGATAAAATTGGTAGCACTGAGCACCTATATACTATGTACGTTTTGTTTATATGTTATTGAAAGTTTCTCATCACGTCACATTTTTGAGAAAATTTTAGTAAACTTTATTATCAAATATTTTCAATAAGTATCTTTTATTATCCAACGAATTAAGGCACAATACTTGTAAAAGAGTGTTAATTCCAACATGTCCTTAGAAGTCGAAACATCCTTCCCTCTTTCTTTGAAAGCCAATCAGATTTAACAAACCATCAAAGGAGTCTCTGTTCAGGTACATAAAAAGCAGAATTAAATAAAATAAATTATAATATAACAGAATAAGTTATAAACCATATCAAAATGTCTCGAGTTTCTGTTATGGTGAATTTACCATTCGTCAACACAGGAAGAAGATTTACCTTTTATAGAAAAAGCGTATACAGCTTATTTTGGTTTCGAAAGTGGACATCAGGACAAACGTAGGCCCCACATATATAATATTAATAATCTTTATTTTCCGAATGAATCTTAACAGAATATTGCTTCGTCATGTATAAAGAGGGGTATATCGATATCGAGATGGGCGAATTTACTGTAGTATCCTAGTCAATGATAAAATTAATAATAAACACTGAAATATGGGACAACATTAGCTAGGAACTAGGTCACGCGTTATTCAACAAAATTTTTGAAACAAAACCCAATTATTATAGTACTACCAATAAGTGCAAATATCAACAAATTCCCCTACAAATATGAAAACAGATAGCCAATCATAAACAACGAGCAAAACTAGATGAGTACAATTTCCATAAGCCTGGTTTAAACATTATTAAAACTACCTACGGTATTATTCACAAGAGAAGATCGTTGCGTCATTGTCTGGTGTTGCATCAACAGACTTATGAATCATAACTCCGTCCTGCTTTCTCATTCAACGTTAACAAAGAAATAATACTGAAATAATTGTCGGTTCTTGCTTCGGCGATTGATTACGCAGCACTCAAGTTCCGTGATTTTCATAGTACTTTTGAGTTATTGTACTTTAGAGGCCATTAACCATTTAGGAATTCATCTGCTGAATAGTATGGAGTACTGAGGAAAAGCAGCCTAATTTTTCGTTTGAATGAGTTTCTATTTGGATTAGATCTTATATCTTGAGGTAGTTTATTGAATATTAGAATTCCCATAGAGCCAGTGCCCCTGGCAAAAAAGGACGTTCTATGTAAAGATAATCGCAAATTATCACTTTTTTGTGTAATATAAGCTATATCTTGTACACTTTGTTAATATCTTTTATATTCAAGTTTCATTTTACTATTTAAGAATACCTTAATATTTAAAAAGTATTTATTCATTCAGCACCAGACGTGTGATTATCAGTAATCAGTTAATCACCAATAGAAAATAATTAAAACAATTGTTAAAACATTATTTATTTGATTTTTCTACAGTTAAATACTATTGGGTATGACTTCAACAAAAAGAGATTACATTTAAATTTGTGAAGTTTCCATTCGCGAAAAGGTTCTGACATAAAACGAACTCCTAATACTTTTACCGTCTTCAGACGGTATTATAATTCCACATATAAAAATGCAATTTTTTTCATACGAGTTGTACCACTTTATATTCCGAGCATAGGATCGGCCTTATATGAACGTATTATCATATCGAACATTCTCAAATTTACATTTCGTAAAAACCCCGCCTGAAAAATACGCCCCGGTGAAAAATGCGGAAAGTGGAATATATCCGGGGTTATCGACTCCGCAGTTCAACGTCACACACAGTATACACCGCGTAGTTTAATTCGACAGTATGATTATGGAAGTCGAAGATTATGTCGCTCTGAATATTTCAGGAATTAATTACAGATTGAGCAAACTTTATTCTCGGATTTGCCCGAGCTTAACGAAATGCTCTTCGCGGTAACATGGCAACTATTTGTGGCCAGACAAGATCTGTTCACTAACAGAGAGATTTTGAATAATACATGTTATAATCTCTGCAGAGTGTGCCATGCATTATGTAGATAACCACTTGAAATATTCACGGACCTGACGGTAAGAGAAATCTTCTTATAAGAAAGGATTTACCTTCTACGTGCAGCTTTCCATCCCGCACCGTTAAACGGCATGTTCGTGCTCTTATTCACCTCCCAAGAAACTGTAATTTACGATTCGGATGATAACTTCATCTACTCGAAAAGATGGAATGCCAGCGGTGGGAACGAAATGGAGTGCGTATAAGAAATTTTGTAAATTAGGAGATTTTATCTGGTTTAAATATGTATAATAAATTGTTCTCGTACTCGCGCTACATTAACTTCCAAATTTTGTTAAAAAAAAGAATTGTGGTCCACAGAAATTTCATTGTACATATTGCTCCATACGTATGTCATAATTTCGTTTCTATTCTTATAAGTTAATAAGAAATGAAACTTATTCGAGTACACCCTGTAGTTTGCGTTTCTTTTGTAACAGTATTTTCAATAGTTTCCTTATAAATATTCGAATGTATTGACGGCCATTTATTTATTTACTTACAACACTGGGTGAGATTTATTAAATTATTCCTAATTTAGAATGTAAAGGGAGACCTGTCCCTGTAATAATTACAGAAGGTTATATTCAACCTGCGCAAACATAATTTTCATTTTAATTAAATTCATTAATTAACAGCGGTACGATTTTCAATTTAGTACCCTTTTACATTTATTTAATTATACAGTCAGGCCAATATGAATAATCAATTATAATATTCTTTGCGATAAAACTAAATTTGCCATTCTTCTACGCGAAACTTTGCGCAAACTTGAACGCTGTTTTATTTTTTATTACTCAAGATGCATATTTAACAAGTAATGGCGTATTTAAGATTAAAAGTTTTGATGTTGCTGGTAGTAGTAAATTCTGATTTTATGAAGGGGCGCTAGTTGGAAATTTACCGACGTACCTAGATAACCGTTAAATCAAACGTCTTTCAGTTTAAACTTTCAGGAGCTTAAAAATATTGCACTCCTGTTGGCTGTATTTTCCCGGAGTTTTGAATAAATGCAGATATTAAAGTATTCAACTTTTCCTTTTTTGTAGTGCGACGAAATTTATCAGGGTTGAACACCCTTATACTTCTAGGATCGTCCGCCTTGGAAGTTTCAGGACGGCTTATAAATAAAAAATGAATCAGGCCCTTTTACACACTGTCTTATATATCGACCGTTTGTTGCTCGTAAAGTTTACGTGTTGTAATTCAAATACGAACAGTCATGGGGTTTAAAAATGGATATAAAGCTAGACGTTAAGTCGTTTAATATGGGCAGGGTTTCGACCTTTTCGGGGGCACTTGCTGCAAAGGTCGGGTTAGTTAGTATTAAATATAAGTTTATGGAGAAGGGATTAGTGTACCAAAGTTATATCTGCAGAGATTTTGATAACAACAAACATTGTGTTGCAACTAAGTGTGCATAATTATTTCCTAGTTAGTGCCCTTGCTCTACTATAATATTCCGCTCGCAAGTATTTTACCATACTAAGTAGTTATAAATAATAATAATAGTAAATTTACGCACCGATTGTGAGTTTTAGGTCGAATAAGAGCTTTCAATACGCGATATAAATTTATATAACGCAGTTAGGAACCCTAAACTACGTGCTCAATTGACCTAGATGCTAACGCATAATTAGGATTATGTGTCCCTAACAGAGACAAAATGGCTACAGAGTATTAATTAAATAAGACTTGAAACATCTGTCCTAAAGCAATTAGCTTAACTAACTTTTCAAAGTCGCAATGTTTGTAGGTACCTACTAATTGCATGTACTTTTGATTAAATACGAATTTAACAAAATAATTAAGAAGGAGCTTTAATTTTGCAGTTTTATCAAAAATTAATGAATAAAAACTGCTTTGCTTCTATTTGAATTAAGATAGCTTTTATTGTAAAATTGCGTTATATAACTTTTGCTATACGCTCGATAAGATTGGCCGTTTTGAAATAAATATTTGAATATCTCTTTTCTAAACTTTAAACATTCACAAACAATTTCACGACGTATGCCTCAATATGCAGAGAAATATCTACCCCCTATACTGATTTATTGCTTTAACGTCCCGCCACCAGCAAAATATCGAACCATCAAATAAGTAAATCAGATCCGGGAACATAAATTAAGGCCACGTCCCATTTTAAGACTTCGAATTTCGCGATGTTACAAAGCAAAGTTCTTTTATTGCCAAGAGAAATAAATTTCTGCTGATCGAATTTTTGTTAAAAAAAACCGCAGGGAAATTTGTTCCGCGTAAGCGTAGGAAATCGAAACGTGCTGGTGAGGAGGAAATTTACGCTCGATCGTTTTCGCTGCAATTAAAAATAAAAACGGCCATAAATTTCCATTTTAATGACTCTTCGGTTCAACGCAAGAGGCAAATAAAGTTAGCTACTGGAATAAATATATAGGTGTACGTAAATGGCGCTAGTTCCAAGTTTATTGTGGAAACTGGAAACTCTGTAAAATGAACTTCTGCATAATAACGCATTGCAAGTCTCGGGGTGAGTTATATTTCCCTGTGCATAAAATATTGCTTTTAACTAAATTATTACGTTAACCTTTTTGCTCTCTAACAACTATGAACTTTCCTATTCATAAGTAATTAAAATTTATATAATATAATTTAATTATACTTTCTATTTATTTGAAAAATTCAATTGAAAAAAAAAATACGCAGTATGATCTTAACGTCATCTTCATAAATGCTGATGGTGTCGTTTCAAATTATTTTGTTAAATATTCTCTAAATAAGCTCAGAATGTAATCACATATCGCTGCTTCTTTAATTTGGTTAAGAAAACAAGTCAATCGTAATTCAATTAGTACCAAATTAATTCCATGTTACAATTTACAAAACGGTAGAAGCTTGTTGTTAATAATCTCAGACTTTCAAGTTTATAGACGGTGGAAATGTGTTGTCTCAGTTTTTATCGAATTACCCTCGTCCATAGGTTCTCAAACTAATTTCGTCTACCGCCCACTTTGAGAATCAATTATTTTCTACCGCCCCCTAAATTTTTTTACTTTACCACATCTAAAAAATCACAATCGTAATCATTACTTTAATAACTTTAGTTAAATTAAAGCCTACCATACATGAGTCTTATCTTGTTTCCCCCAATTTTCTCTGTGCCCTTTACCGCCCCCCTGTAGGCCTGTAACGCCCACAAGGGTTCGTTATCGCCCACTTTGAGAAAGACTGAAAGACTGCCTTTGTAGATACAATATGTTAGCAATCTTATCTTTTAATTTTTCCGGAGCCTAGTTTCTTTTTATTTAACTTTGATGAACTGTTACGTTAAAACGTCGAATATTGTTATTAAATTTCGCAATGTTTTCAAAATAAACTTTGATATGACTTCCTATAGAACAAAAGCCGATGGCATGTCATGAATGGGGACATTCTATAATGAAATCCCATGTAATAAAATAATTCGATATACGAGTAGTCGTTTTTATATTCTCGGACTAGGTAGTTTTCAATTTTAATGCAATTTTTTATTATATTGTTTTTTAATTGCATATGCCTTGGTAATATGTTTGACAATTTACAAAACAATTGCAGCAGTATTAGTTCTAATATCTGTCAGACTGTGTTATCATGTATCAAAAGGAAAAAATTCGAATATCAAGCAGTTATAAAATTCCTAACAAAACAAGGAAAAGCTCCAAAAGATATTCATGAAGAAATGTTGGCTGTATACGGGGATGATTGTCCTTCCAAGTCGAAGAACAAAAATCGATCCTATGGCATATTAAGGGCTCCAGCCCTGCCAAAAAGTTTAAAGTCGCCCCTTGTGCAGGAAAAATAATGGCAACTGTTTTTTGGAATTTCCAAGGAATATTAATTATTGACTATCTGAATAAGGGAAGTATGGTAACAGGAGAATATTATGCAAGCTTAATACATCGCCTCAGAGATTCTGTTAAAGTGAAAAGGCGCAGAAAACTGACGCAAGATGTCCTCTTGGTCCACGACAATGCACCACCCCACAAGTCAAGACTTTCAAAAGCTGTTGTTGCTGAATGTGGATTCGTAGAAATTGACCATCCGCCTTACAGTCCAGATCTAGCCCCATGTGACTTTTTGTTTCCAAATCTCAAAAAAAAAAAAAAAAACACTAAGGGGAACAAAATTTAGGGACTATGACGAACTTATAGCCATTTTGCGGAGAAACCAAATGAATATTTTTATAATGGATTAAAGATGTTATTGAAACGATGTAATACTTGTATTCAAAAGCAAGGGGCTTATATTGAAAAACAAATTTTTCTTGCTGTTCTAATCTTTTCTTTTCATGCCTAGTCCGGGAATATAAAAACGACCCCTCGTAGAACCTTCAGGCGATGTAAGAGGTAATATTAGGTTTCACATCCTATTGTAATCTTGTGACTGACAAACATATTCAGTATCGCTGCTACCTGTTATTCATATCATTTTTTTATTATTTATGCGCACGGGAATAAAAAAAAACTAGAAACTAGATGAAAGGAAAGGTGGAACGAGAGGGTAATGCAGTACAACAGTAGAACAAAACACAAACAGGAAAATATCATTATAAAGCACGAAAAAAATAAAGTATATTTAAAGAAGGAATAAATGTAATAAGATGATAAAACTACTGAAAAAATATGACTACTAAAAATTGGAGGAAAGGAAGAAAGAAAATAGAAATCGTAGTACGAAAAAGTCCTACAAATATAAAGCAAACGAAAAAAATGTGATTGACATAAAATAAATGGAATATTAAACAGAAGAGGAGGGACAATAAATTGATTGATGGACATGCAAAAGTTAGTAATGACAACAAACCAAAAAAGGTTAACAGGTGTTAAAAAAGCAGAAATACAATGAATTATTAGGTCTGGAAATCAAAATATTGCATTTACATTATTATGCAGAACTAAAAAATTACTTTTATTAATCAGCACCTAAAAAGAAAAAAATACTAGCTAGATTGTTTGTGCTTGTAGCAACAAGGTCGGTGAATTTCATTTTAAGAAGCTTTCAGTGCAGGAAACCTTGTACGTCCTTGGATATTTAAGCTCCTGTTCTGAAGCCAAACAAATGAAGCAGGTCAAGTTCACGTATAAAGAACACACTGAAAAAAGAAATTTATATTTCCTGTTAAGAATGAGAAGCATTTACGTATATGAATGAAAACTTTTAAATTAATGAATCGGTAATTACATAGGAAAAAATAACGGTCTCAATGTAACTCTTTTTAACTCTTTTTGGTAGTTCCCTGGAGACCATACGTCCAAGGTGTTAGATTTAAGGGAGTTACTTTTCTTAACTCCAAGAAGGAGGTGTTGGTGTTGATATTTAATTCGAAAATTCTGTATTTATTCCATAATCAAAGATGCAACACGCGTGCGCTAAGAAGCAGTTGTTCAAACGTAACCAATTTTAAGATTATTTTAACTCTTTGCTGAAAGATGTCATATCATCACGAAAAATTGTGACAACTTCTACAAAGGTGTTTAACAAATTTCAGTATATAAATACTTCCACATTATGTATGTAGAAATCGAGTATGTGAAGCTTGACTACTTACGATGTTAATGTGGTGGGATTTTTCATTTCCTCGGAGTCAAATAATTCCACCTTAATTTTAACTACTTCCAAAAGATAAACGTTTATCCGAAAAAGTGAAAAATACATTAATTTTTAGTTAGATCTAACAAAAAAAAAACAGATATTAATTGCAAATTATGGAGGAGATGAATTTAACTCCGTAAAATTTTTCTCTGTATGTACAGTCCGAATTAAAAATAATGTCTCCCTATTGAAATATTAAATGGCGCTGTAATACCTTCTGGCCGCTATTACGAATAAGTGGACAAGCAGGCGAAAAAGAAAGTAAACAAACCCTCGTTAAATCTTCAGATAATGCATCCGCATGCTAGTTATAGTGGTCAGAAAGGATTTAGCATTTCCTTGGGGAGACATTATTTTTAACACTGACACATTACTTTTGTTTTAATATAAAGAATGATACAGTACTTTTCCGAACAAGGAAGTGCCTACTAAAATAAAATGAAATATTTTTCATATTATTTTATTTAAACTAAAAAAAATGGTTGAAGGAGAAATAATGTTAAAAATAGAAATAAATCAGTTGCATTTTCGTCTTTTTTATGTCTACGTGCCTTTCTCTGAATAATATTTCAGAATAAGTTCTTCTGTATCATTGCTCGTTTTAAAAAGCTCAGTAAAGTCAGCAAAAAAGTACGTACAAAGAAATAAAATTGTCAGAATTTTTACTGCAAATCAATTAGATAATAATAACTTCTAAGGCCCGATTTTACAATCGTCGGATTAAGCATTATTCTTATAATAGCGTGATGTACTTGTGACGTAGATATGGAGGAACATTAAAGGATATTCGGCGAACAGTTATTCCGTCCTTATTCAACTGGGCCTAAATCATTAATAACGCATCTCTATAGAACCCCATATATCTTTGGTGTTCTTATTTTCTTTCTTTTTCAAAACTAGTTTGGTTATTTTTTATGTGATAATCTTGTTTCTGTTTTAGCGTTATCAGTTTCACAGCGAAGCCAGTGAGATTATAAAAATTCAACTAAACGTCCGTTCGACTGAAATTGGAATAGCGGCAATTGACGGCCAACGAACGCGCCAGCGTCAATGCAGCTCTCATTGGAGGGAGGTCTAAGGAAATTTTCATAACCTCACTGGCATCGCGGGTTTCAGTGACATTGCGGAGCTGTGCACGGTGTATTTAACTAAATGTTTGCAATTTCGCCTAATTCTTATTTCCCACAAAAGCCACTTCACCACCTTTTTAGATTAATGTTTAACAACCTTCGGCAAAGCGTCTCTTAACCACAATTATTGTTCTTGTTATATATCAGCGATTACCCGTTGTTTCCTTTTTGTGTGAAACCTCTTATTTTATTTTGCCCTGTTTAAGGATAATGGCCCTTCGACTAGTACAAAGAAATAATTATTCACTTATTTTTTTTCATCAGTATAGTAAACGATTGTAAAGTTACGTAAATTGCGGTTCGATGCGTTCCTAATGAAATTATTAAATTCAGGAAAATTTGTTGGTTATTTTTATTTTAAATAAAATACGATGTTCATCATGTGCATATTGGTAAAATAATTATATTATATTATCTCTGTATTATATCTGTTTTGTAGGAATTTGCAGTTACAAAACTTTCTCCAATTAATAATAATTTCGTTTCAATAAATTTATCCGTTTTCAAATATGCATCGATGATATGATTATTCGACGCAACCGACGGTAATACATTAATGAACCCAGTTATTTAAATTATTTCATGTATATTCTATAATTTAAATTACAACTTTTCATCGCTAAAAACTGCACAGAAAATTATAGTAACACTTTCCTCCTAACTCTTTGATTTTGATTATGAAGTATTGAGTGTTGAAAATTGAGTTGGAATTTAAAAAGATCTGGTAAATATCGTCAAACTTACCAAGATTTACATATTTTCTTGAATTTTATAATTTGGTAGGACATTATTTTAACCAAACTAAAATCCACAGGTAATTAAGCAAGGCATTAAAATCCCTCGCCGTTTTTTTATTCTTTTCGTGCTCGTGCAAATATGATTAATGCCTGGATATCATCATGAGTATTCGTGTAGAAAATCAGAAAATTACGGATATTTCAACGTCAGCACGGTTGCTTCCCCAACATAAATTTCAAAAAATACTTTGAAATGCACGTGAGATTAGGATCATTTTAAAATAAAATTGATCACTGCGTCACTGTTTATTCTGTGTTAACTGTGTTGATATAGGAATATTGTTTATAAATAAAAGCGGATATGGGTTATTGTAATAGATGGGTTAACATGTTTAGTAAAATAGAACGCGCTGAAAGTATTCCTCTATCAATTTTCAATTAAATTCAGATCTATTTGCGGAATTATAAACCTAATTAAAATTTAATATTGCTTTGGGGCTCTTTATTAGCATATAATATACTTTATCGTATACAATACTCATACAATCAAAGCGTAACTGTACACTTCGAATTAAAACACGTTAGTTATGGTTTATATCATGCGTCCAACAATTATTGTAGTCCTGGGTGGCTGTGGTATCACACATAAATGCCGATTTTTACTTCGTATCGTTGAATTGAAGTCTCAAATATTGACTGTTAGACAACAAATAAATCTTTACTTACGTATTTAATGTTTTAATGCCATTTAAAACAATAATTAGTGAAAAATATTTAACTCTACAGCCACCCAGGACTACAATAATTGTTGGACACACGTTAGTATTATACATTACATCATCATGGTTATCATTATTTTGTAGAATGTCATAAAGAATCGACTTTATGATTCTAGAATTTCTTTAATATAACCGTGTTACGACAGTCGATCGGTACAGTTAGTTTCGACAGATTTTTAAAACCAGAAAGGTGAAGATTACAGTTCGCTTTCAGACATTTTCTTTGATCGGGATTGTACATTCTCTCGATAAAATTTTTTAATTTTCAGTCTCTTAAGTTACAATTTTAGCTTTTTACTGTATGTTACTATATTTAAGGAACACATTCGATAAAAAATCGTCTGACGTGACTTGATGAATAACTATACGTTGTATTCGTGTGGATCAACTGCATTCGTTTCGAGGAGAGTTTATGCACAGAAAATGCGTCCAGAATAAAACTGCCGCGATCCTTTGCAACAGCCTCAACTTCAGACCGCTTATGTTTTCACGTTTCAGTCATTTATTGCGTCGAAGTAAAACTCTTCCTGTAAGCCGACCGCGTGCAAAGTCCCCTGTCATTGATGTTAACGCTTCAAGCCAATTTATTTCTTGCAGTTCCATCCTTTCCCGTGCTTGCCGAGGTTCTCAGAACACATTCCGTTTGTTCGGGGCAGGATAATTTCACGCTTTTTGTTTGAAATGTCATTTAATTACAAACTATTTATTATTTAGCTGCTATGATATACGGTTATCTGTTAATTGCCTTCTCTCTTTGCTGTTGGTAATCCCCAAAGAACTTTCTTTAGAAAAACATTTGAATTGTTTGGTTGTACAATGAATTGTAATAAAAGGTAATTTTATCACTTTTAGGATTTCAGTTTTTAGAAGATTTCGAAGAAAACTTTTAATGAACTGTGAATTTTAATATACATATTGCTATGTTATTCGTTATTGACAAATTTTGTTTCTTTATACTTCAATAACGTACATATCCACTCATATATACCTTTTTCTTTGTTTTAAATTAATAATAATCTATGGACGCTTTTAGGCCCTTTGCACGTTCCTAGATAATTACTTAGGTTTATAAGTAAATCAAAACAAACGCTGCTCAAATTAAAATTCTTTATTAGCAATTTCTTTATTTGCAACAATGGTGACTGTGTTTGTTTAGTTGAATTTAATATAAATTAGTATTTGTTTAAATAAGTTCATACAGTCGAAGCTCCGTAACTCGAATTGTCAAGGGACCTGAGATTAAATTCGAGTAATAGAATATTTGAGTTAAAGAACATGAATACATACATGTACAGTTGTCGCCTAAAAAAACTGGTACAACAAATTTGTAGCGTAATAGTATTTTCTAGTTTTCATTAATGTGTAGAAAGAGAGATACGCTACCTCATTTAAATAAATTAGAAAACAATTAATTTTCGAATGGTTAACACAAAACCTGAATGATCCATCCAAAATACAAAATTTCATGGATTACATTTTAAGAATTTTAAGCCTTGTACCAGTTTCTTTTGGCGGTAACCGTACATACATAAGTATTTATTTACATATTTTATTAAGAAGTAAAAAAACATACGTAAACATTAGTAATTACATACATCAAAATTTAATCACCATTTAATTAATTTTATTGCCGATTAAAGTAATTGGTGATTAAATTTTGATGAGTAGCTTTCTTGATACAATTTGTTTCATAAAAATGTTCATTTTATTTAATAAGGAATAGACAGAATCCGTTATACTTTCTTCCATTGTGAAGAAACGTTTTAAAATCTCAAAACTATTCTGAATTTATTGCGTTTAAGAACACAAGGATTTCTAATTGTATTCTGAGAAAACTATATTGTCGATGCTTTGTTTTTAATAATCGTGGATGATGTACTTACTGGTATTTTGTATTCTTCAGCAATATTTTTCTTTTTGACACCACTGTCGAATTTTTTTTTAATTTCAAGTTTTTGTTCAACTGTAAGATTTTCAAGTTGACGTTTAGACATTATATTATGGAAATTCATATGTATGCAAAGACAATACGAACAAATTAATCGAAACACTAAGGGCAACTGAAGTTCGTAGCATTATTGTCTCAGATCCGAAGTAGGGTATTCCCAGAAGCAGTGTCGCTGGAAACGTTGTAAATTGATGATAAAAAGGTGGAGATTTCTCGTAAAAATTGGAGTTGTAGAGCTTTGTGAGTCCTTTGTTCGTCAAATTTATTTCGAATTATAGATATTTTCGAGTTATAGAAATTCGAAATAGAGAGCGAAAAATCAATGCGAAACGCTAGGCAAGTGCAGGGGACAGCAAGCAACTTCGAGTTATAGAAAAATTCGAGTTATAGGAGTTCGAGTTACGGAGCTTTGACTGCATATCACGAAACAGTTAATAACAACTGAAGGCATTATTATTATTATTAATTAAAAGCAAGTTCTAAATTATTTATTTACAATTTATTAAATTAATAATCTGTTCAATTTCTTACGATTTTATTCATTAAGCTAATGTTTACTGTCGCTTCACCTTACGTAATTTAAATTGATTCGTTATCATTGCACATTAATCATTTGTGTCGCTTCATACGTTCAGACCATTGCTTTTTATTAAGCTCCGATACGTTCAAACTCGCATATTTTATTAAACTTCTTCCCAATTTATCGTTGCTCGTATTAATAAGCTGAAACGCGTCATACAATGATGACTGATGAACGTCGAAAAACAATTTTTTGTGAAAACGCAAATTTAAATCTATTATAAAAAATAACTTTCTAATCCTTCATCTCACACATTTTTGTGCTTAGTCCTAAATGAATCCCATCCCCAAGTAATTCTGATTTTACTTGTTAAACAAATGAAACCGTACACGTCATTAAATCGGCCAAATTGGGCTTGCTCCTTGTTTAGGAAGTCTGACAACTGCATGATAGTGTAAAATCGGAACTGCTTTGTGTGTCAGTCTCTTGAGGTGCTTTCGTTTATACCCGTGATTACTAATCATGTAATCGTGATCACAATTCTGCGTGTTCGTTCTTTGTGGTTACTTTCTCCCCATCTTCGATTGAGCGATCATGATTACAATTTGGATAATCACAAGTTATGTGTGATTTGATCACAAAAACGTAACCTAGGAACATTACCGGTTTGATGTGTTTTGAACAGTATTGGATGATCATATCGAGGGCGTCAAATCAGAAGTGCGTAAGCGCCATTAATCCTATGCTGACACACCCTTCTGATATGACGCCCTCGATATGATTATGTTCACCTAATCATTGATTCTATGATTGGTTTGAACGAAAGCAGCTTTGATGACGATTGCATATTTTAATCGTTTCCGTCATGTTTGTTTTTCTTAACAAAAATTTGTGTTTTAGTAATAGCAACATTTGTTGAAATAACTTGGAATCATAATTTTCCTTTAATATGCAAAATTTAATTGAACGAACTAAATTGCTATTAATACATCAAAATCATAAGTTTAAATATAGTTTTTTCCTCAATTTTCATACTTCAAAAGTAAAATAACATAAGCAATATGTATCTTCAAATTGGAAAACATTTTAACGATTAAAAATGTAATGGAATATTACAGAATCGACCTTGACACTTGCTAAATATGGTAAAGAAAATTTTTCGAATTTAAATACTGACCGGTGAAGAGAAGAGTAGATGACTTTAAGTCTGCTCAGTTATTGACATTTCGCTGTATTAGTTGACAGCTTTTCTAATCTTCAAAAAGCTAATCGATCTAGAAAAAGCTGAAGATTCTTCTTTAAGTGACCGTAACCGGAATTTGTGCTCCAGAGCTTAGAAATGAAATTCATTTCTGCAAAACGTCCAAGAAATAGTTCTTAAGTAATCTTTAAATTATTTGTTTGCAATTATTAGTATAAGTAACGTTCCCCTTTTCTTGCTCGTCAGGTCTTTTTTTATTATTAGAACCGATGAATCTTGAAAACGCTGAAATTTCTTTATATACGTAAAATGAATTTCTGCACCAGATCTTAGAAGTGAAATCCATTTCTACAAAAAGTCCAAAATATAGTTCTCAGGTAATTTTGATACTATTTTTTGTGACGCTGTCCTTTCCTCGCTTTTTAAGTTCTTTTTTGTTATTGGAACTATTATTTGAGTTCCTTTCCTATTTGGAACCTCTTCGTGGACGTCTTTTCTTCGTCATTTCCAGACGTTTTATTACTGGACCCTTTTGGGGCGCACCCGTCGAGCAAGTGCTTTGTTACGCTGTTTAAGCAGCGCAAGCCCTCAATCTTGGTCCTAAAGCGGTCAGTTCTAGGCTAATGAGGACGCACACCCTCTGTGAGTGAAAGCGTCAGGTGACGTTGCCCTGTTTTCCTTTACTTTGTTTTTCTTTATGGAAAGATAATTCATCTTTGATATAACTATTTACTTTCACTACATGTATTTACAACGGATTTGAACGTGTTAAATGAGTGGAAGCCTCATTAGAAGGCTGAGAGCAAGATAACAAGTTTTATTTTTATTTGAGGAAGCTTAACAACATCCCGTAGAGTAGAGAAAAAAATCCATGTACAGCTTTTAATTGAAAATAAAGCAGCGTTTGAATTTTTTTCTGTACTGAATAGTGTAGAAGTGCCATAGCTTATGTGAGACCCATGTAACACACCAAATATAGAATATGTCTAAAATACGTTTTGAATTTAGTCCAAATGTAGAATATTATAGACTAGTATTTATACATATGAGTGACAGTCTAACTGACGTCTCTTTTTGGCATAAATATAACGTTTACACAAAATGTATATTTATAGGGTACGCGCAACGTTTATACATGGTTTATAGTAGACGTATATTTTGGAATTATAAAATTATTATAATTATATATTTATGTTATTACAACTTATTCTAAAGAAGCTGTGAAACGTACAGCGAAATGTTGACATTTAATTCAACTTTACCAAGTGTCTGTTCGTTTGTAGTAATTATACATTTTGTGATGATTTGTAATGGGCAAGAAAGTTCCTGCGGTTTTGACTTATAAACGACAACTTTAGTGAGCAACAGTTTAGGTCGCGACTTCTCGCGGCGAAATTTATAAGATACTCATATTTTAAGCTCTCATCTTATGTAGTGATACAATGTTAGTAGCTTTATAGAAAATTTACTATGTAACAAGGGTCACAAGACCAATTTGGATAAATATTTGTTAATAAATGTTACATCTAAACATTCATTATACTTTTTCAGATTATATTATAAATTTTAATGAGAAAAATGTATGTTATGGGCCTACGCCTACATGATAAGATGGAATTTAATAATTTGATAAACGTGTTTTGCAAGTCGCGACATTTTATTACAATTTAATGAAAACGTATAGTTAACGTATCACTTATATCCTAGGGTAACTAGTACCATTCAAATATGAATATTTTTGGTATTCTATATACAATTACCAAAAATATCTCTGTCTGTCGTATATAAACCGTCTAATGAGCGAAATGGTGTTGCTTGGGGAGTAAAATATACTTCTAAAATTGTAAATTTCAATGAGCGAAGGGCATTTTTATTCGAGGAAACTCCCGTAGAGTAGAAAAAAATTTTCAAGTATGTATTAATGAAAAATAAAGCAGCATTTAACTTTTTTATTTTTCTACTGAATACAGTAGAAGTGTCATTCCTTATCTGCGAGTAAAATATTCTTCTAAAAATTACAAATAAACAGACATTTCAATGAGTGAATGTATTGATTGTATATAAATTCCTAAGCCATAAGATGAAGCTTTGCCTGGCATTATTTCTTGAACTGACAAGCAATATATTGAACAAATTAAAACTTTATAATTTATGAATCGGTATTATGAATATTTTACTTGCGATTAGGTTCGATTTAAGTTGCTGATTTAGAACTACATATTTTTTTAAATTATAATAATTGATAGTCAAATGTACTTTTCTTATTTTATTTAATAAATTCATTGGAAATTCTAATTATTTATTAAACTAGACTTAATTAGATGTTCCTAGGTTAAATTGAGATTGTCAATTGCAAGTTTGTCTTACGTATACTCGATTACATTCTACACTTGGAATTAAGTAAACTATTACAAACTGTAACGAAAGAGGAGTTTTGTCTTTACTGGTATTTAGTATTCATTATTAGAAGAGTAAAAGCTGTGGAAGCTGAAGAGTGTCGCTATTTTGAAATTGTTTGGATTGTTACTAAACAAAATTTTATTAAAGGATAGGAAAAGGATAACCATTATTGTATTACCTTGTAATCTATATAATTTAGTGTCTAAAAATAATAGACATATCTAAAGTTCATTTTTTATTTATTCGCCGATCGTATAGATCTGAGTTAAATAAAATATATGACGAAATGACATGACATGACAAAACCAGCAAGGCCGTTTCACGAAAGTTGGAAGGAGATAGCTATGTACATATATATAAAAGTTCTTTGACTTATCGATCCATCGATCGGCATATGTTAAAGAAAATGAACTATATTGTACACGATTTCATCCATAAAGTGTAAATATATTATCCGCTCTTTCATTCATCAAAATAAAACATACAGTTATTGTTTGATTTAAATCATTTATCAGTTATCAGTTTTGACAAGGTGCCTGTAATTTATTAATCCTTACACTCGTAAATCAAATATAAATAGTTTTTGAAACCAATATGAAAATTATAACATCTTGTCGAAGTATGTAACTGAATGTAAAATAATAAGTGATATTAACAAAGTCATAACTGTGTGTAATTTATAAAACATTTAACGTATTTAACGTTATAAAAGGACACCATCTTTATTTACTTTAGTCAATTTCGAATCGTTTAGCTACGAAGAAACGAACGCAATACATATGAGATGTGGTTCAGAGAAAATGTACGGAATTTTAATATGGACGTGAGACGAGACGATAACGAACAATGTACTATTTTGTCTGATAATAAGCGATTTAATTCATATTTAAAAACTACAGGGTTGCTGTTTAAAATAGCTATTTAATAATAAAATACGTACAGGCGAACGAATGAAATATTTCAAGAGTGAAATGAAATATGGTGGATGCGCTGGTTATTATATATTTGAACGCAACTTAGAAATTTTTAAAGTATCAGTCCGAACTGTGGACAATACTGCAATATAGACAAAATATATAAAAGAAATTGTTATCTTTTTCTTGATTTTATCGGCGTACAGCAATAGCAAAGTTGTGTTGTTCAATTTTTACTACGAATAAACCTAATTCTCCTATGACAGTGTCCGTGCTCTTCTATCCTGCTACTTATTGTCAGAGACCGGAAGCAAATTTAACGACACGACGGAGAAAACTTGAATCAATATTCCATTAACATTAAAATGTCTCTTGCTCGCCAGAGAATTTAAGCTAGAGGGAATGCATAAACTCGAACAATCTCTTTTCAAGTGTGGTCATTTTTATTTTAAACCAAATTACTTAAATTAATTTCATCGTATGTTTATTCAAAAAGTAATTAGTTTTCCTTGAGTTGGCTGAACTCGCTTAAATGTATAAGGACACTTTGAAAAGTTTTTACCTTGTAATAAAAGTCCCAACGCAATTAGTTTGTCACTATACAGGGAGGTATTTCTGAGTGCCGGAGGCTGCACGAACTCCTTAATTAATCGAATTATTTTAGAACACTTTCGGTTCTTTCGTACGTAATCGCGCCAATCGCGTCTTCTCCACCGGTTTGCCGCCGCCGTGTGATTTCACATCCGGCGTCCGCGTATCACTGAGGCGCCCGTTTGGCGTCCACACACAACTACGGCGCACACCACGAGCGCTGCCGCCCCCACATGCGGTACCAAACATTTGTTCTTCGATGTCAAGTTTTATTTAAGTTTGACAGTGGTTGATTGTTCGCAGTGCATCAAATTTTAGTGTCCATTTTTATTTTCGTCCTGGGAGTACTCGCGCAACAATAGCCTACCACAAAAGTGGAATTCATTTTGTAATTTTCTTAGGGCGGTAAAAATATTAAATTTGCTGATGCTAGACAATTTGTTTTGAAATATTACAGTTTTGCGCTCAACCTAGAAAATTTATAATATGTAGTTTCTAAATTAAATTGCTCATAAAAATAAAGCTTATGATTAACGACTTAACACCGAATAAACCAGATACACCAAATATTTTTGTTAGTTCAGAACATCCTTTGGATGCGTTCTATTTGTGTAATAATAATATTTCTAAAAAGGTTATTAAAACTTTCTCATCACGTTACATTTTCGAGAAAATAATTTATTATTGATATTTAATAAAAATCTTGATATTCTGAACTAGACGTGATAGAAACAAACAAATGTTTACTTTGTGGTTATCATTAATCATAGTAATATACTATTATAAGTGAGGAAGAAATCAGTTAAATCAAATCCTTTTATTTATCTTAGCATTACGTTTCTTTCTCTATTACCTCAGAAGAATTTTCTGAAATCTTTCCACGACATCTGGTTGAAATCGTGTGTTTATTCTTCTAGCATTAATTATCTCGCGTTTATCTAACCGTTGTGTAAATGAGACATTTTATTCTGGTGAAATGAATTTTGCCCGAAGTTCCAGCGATAATTGAAATAGCATTAAAAACTTGCAACATAAATGGGGCAAGAAAGAACTACCATAAAGATAGTTTATCGGGGAAGTTTTCCAACTTTGTTTCTCATCAATATCAATTTTAGTATGGTCTTTAGGGGCGCACGTATATCTTGTATTGACATTTATTTTTAATTAGAAGCCGTCGTTAAGATTGTAAATGCGTCGCTTTATTTGTGTTACAAAATTAAAATTCAAACGAAAACGAGATAAACATTAATTATACCCAGAATTTTAAACAATGTATGTTTTCTTTCACTCATTTTTTTTAATAATAAGAATCACATATGACGCTGCGATCAGCGCACCCTTAAAATATAGAACCTTTTAGGGCCAAATTCTGAAACGTTGCTCATACTCAACTCACACTCAAATTGACAGTTTCATGTTTTATTTGAGATTCAGAAACCCTTTCATTTTCATTTTGGTGATTTTTTTAGTTTCTATCGTAAATCGCTGTTGATCAAAATACCCTAGAGTGACGATAAACTTGATTATATGAGAAAATATTAAAGCATTTCTGAATTTCAAATAGCGTCAAACGTCAAGTTTGAGTGTGAGTTGGTCCTAAATTGGCTTTTTATTTAAAGCCACCCTTAATGCTTTCGTCTTTTAAATTAAACACACAATGATCCATAGTGTCTTTTGAAAGTTTTATCTGTTGGTTTTTTATTATCTCATCGACTTTTAATATCTTCCAGTTAAGCCGTGGTGAAATTATGCGAAAATGAAAAAATTAATGTCAGCTTTACAGTTTTAACCGCGATTTTCGTTGTAAAATGCAGTTTTCGAATGGCATCCACAATAAAGCGCGACAAATAAAAATGAAATATCTCTCTTTGCAGCTGGTAAATGAAATGTGCATTTTTATGCTCCGGCTTGAGCCCTGCGAAATGGAATGTTTTAATTTTCTTTTCCGAACTAATCTTTCAACGATACAATCGAACAGATATTCTCCAAGAAACTGTTAGAATTGTTAAAAGTGTACCATTTTATTTAGAAATTCGAGTCCATCGTCGTTTATAAATGAATTATAATTGTGTTATAATCACGAGTAATCTGCGAACTCTGTATAATCTTTAAAATATTGACCCAAATAAATCAAAATATTCTACAAAAGCAGCGTGCCCGAAATTTAATTTGTAAATGAACAACGTGACAGTGCCGTAATTATAAGCAAAGCGTACTCTACATCCTGTGTTACATTCTGTCCACTGCATGCTGTTATAAATAGATTACTGCGCTGGCAGACAGTAGATAAACCCTTACTCTAACTAAGGACTTTTTAGTCTCAATTAATTAACGAACCTAGTTTAGAACATAGATTTATTTAGTGATGAAATGCCGCCGAGATATAATTACGTTATAATTTGTAATAATCTAGCAAAATCTAGTTTACTCGCCAACTTGCAATATGTTTATGTGTGCAACTGACAAAACTTAAATCGAGCTTTATTGTAACGAAGCCCCAGGTTAAACTCAAAGGATAATTTTTATATTTTATTTATTTTCGGCGATGAAATTTTATTTCCAAACGCGTGAATGCTGTGGTATGTTATCCACGATTCTGCTCCTGACCTATATAAATAAAGCGGAAATTTTGCTCACGCATTGACCTGTATACAATAAAGATTAGCGCTTGATTTGTGGAAACCATACTCGGAGGTAAAAATTTGATATCTGGAAAAACTTTCCAGCTAAGCTCGAAACGCTTCCTTCCTTGTTCTATTTCGTACGTGATTTATCGACGCATTTTCATAGCAGATTTATATCTGAAGTATGAATTCCTTTCTTTTCAGCTTCAAGATCAAAACACTTTTCATTTTTTATATTACATACTCCGAATGCATTGTTTTACCATAATAATTACATGAAAGAATTTATTTTAAAACCTAGAACGCAACTAAGTAAAAAGTGAGCAAATAAAAATCAGATTAGAGCAGGCGGTGCAAAGAAAAAGTATGTCTGTGATTAACTGAATTAATTAATGTAATACATTCATGGACTGTCAAATTTATTGACTTTTTATTTAATCACAGACATACATTTTCTTTGCACCGCCTGCTCTAATCTGATTTTTATTTGCTCACAGGTTATAATTTAAACCGGCGAAATGCGTTCACGGTGCTGCTGAAAAAACGCGTACTCTAATCTCGGGGAGAGCATCTGTACTCCGGGTTTCGGATTCTTGGGTTATTTTTCAGACAAATTAATCCGGAAAATACACTGCGGAGCAGTTCCGTGCAGCTTAACTTTTTATTTTGTATACGAGTTTCCTTAATGCATTAACTTAATAAGAGTAATCAAAAACGTTGCTGAAATAATAAGTACAAGTCTGTTAATTACATTTCGCAAAAGCAAGAATTTGATCACTGACAAGGTTTTTGTCTGAATTTACGGTCCGAAACTGAAGTACAGCGAAATTTATGTAAAAGAAAATCGACTCTACATTGGCGCATTTTCATTTGAATTAACGACATGTCCATCGTTTATGTACTTCTTTCTTTCCTTGCCAAATAAGAGACGCATCGAGAACAAGAGGCGTTAATTTTATGTTTTATAACATTTGTTACTTAAAATCAATTCTCATTTTATGATTAAAGTCGTGTTTAGCTAAAGTCACGATTAAAATAGTCGATTTAATATGTCGATTTAATGTGTGAGTGATGGACGAGCGTTACTATGGGAATTAAGCGCATCATTAAATTAATTGTAAGAATCCGGCATTTTATAATCATTAAGCTCATTACATAAGTTCAATTCGATACAATGTCGCCTACGCGAGTGCGGAAAAATTCAACCACGTTAAACTAATGTAAACAAACGCTTTGCCTTGTCAAAAGCTGGCCACAGACGGAGGTTCTTTCCTGCCCGATTAGCATGGAGAATAATCTCGCACAATTAGGACGCCTAATTTTTAGTGCAACTTAGTTCACAATTTTTATGTATGTTTATCGCATTCGTGCCAAGCTTCTAGGAAATGATTTTTCGTTAGTAGGTCTTTTCTCAAAAGTTATTAACATAGAAATTAACCAACACTCGTTCCTTCGAGTTTCGAACGTCCCAATCCAAACGCGACGGAAAGAACGTACGTCTATAGCTACCTAAAGGCTTCCCTTTATCAAGAGTCATGACTGACCTTTGCAAATTGCAAGAATTTAGATGACTCATCGAAAAAGCCGGGCATTATGCAAGCGTATGAGCAGACGGTTTTCGAAAATCACGATGAATCATAGAGCAACTGACACACATATAAAGTGTTACGTAATCGGAATTTCTGTTATCAAACGGTATAAAAAGGCGGCTGAATATCACAAAGAGGAGACGGTCCGAGGGCGTAATCGACATTTACAGAATGTCATAGTGTATGGTAGATCTTCAAAAATCCGTCCATCTCTCTGTATCTAATACATGAAAGGGTGGGTGAGAAAGGGTTGGGTGAGAAATTAATAATTAATTTGCCAATTTGTTATGTTTTTAAAACTGCTTAATTTGATTATGAAATGCTGTTTTTCTCATTATAAAAATTTTGATAAAAAAGTGAGGAGTGATAATAGAACTTCTCTCTCACTCTCGTCGTGATATCTAGAGAAGCATAGTATCTCGACGAGATCTTGTAAGTTGAAAGTAAAGGATAATTCATCCCTTTTCTATTATTATTTTTAACCACCCGTCCCTCACATTTATAGGATGAGAATACGGGCCAATTAATTTTAGTGTTCTTCTCGATCTCACAGTGAGACTTTTCGAAATTCATAATAAGCGTTACTAACAAAATTTAAAAAATAATTTAAAACTGAATGTAATTTACATTCAGACGAGTTTTCTCGGTTGTCATAGTAATGCAACTCACATCCGTCATCTCTACATACAGAATTCCGGTTCCGGTACTTGCGCTTCTCTCCGCGCTGTAATAGCTAATCTGTATTATAATGAGCACTTTCAGGACAAGGCTTCATCCCTAATAATTTTTACTTAAAGCTTCAGCTACGTGTAATAGTTAACCGTGAATAAAAAAATTAATATCCTCAACAAAATAAATACTCCCTCTGTCCCAAATTATGGTATCCATTGCGGGTTTTATATTTGTCCCAAATTAAGGTATACAAATCTCTAATATTGGATTTATTTTTTTTATCTTTACTGAAATTTAAAATTAATGTAATCAGAGTGAGTTATGAAGAAAAACGTTTGTTTTATTGACCAGTAATATTTTGTAATATTTTGCAATGTCAACTGCATATTGACTACACAAAATAGATACCGGCAAATTCCCTTCGTTGCGAAATTGTTCTTTATTCATAATATCTTGAATTTTAATATTAATTACTTTGATTTGACGTTTCTTCTTTGAAAAATGCTATTTTCCGAATTTATAATTTTCTTTACCTAAACACAACGGGTGTCATTTAACCTTTTGACAATATTGAGATAAACGATAAAATTAAAATAGAACAAATTCACGCAAAGTCATCTATTAATCATCAAGAGTTCTTGATTTTGATAAATATCCATAAATAACAAATTATCATTTTATATAACCATCCATATTCAAAACATCTTTATAGAAATGTATACCATAATTTGGGACAGAGGGAGTAGTTGCTAAGTAAAAAAAGGGCTGACCAAATAATCAATATTGCCAAATTAATTGTGATAAACATAATATTAGGTATTTGTTCTTCGGTGTATCATAGATGAAATAGAAATTTTTACTTAAGAAAATAACGCCCACAATTATTTTCCATCGTCTTCGTTTACTACTAACATAAAAGCAAAGCCATTCATGGCCCGGATAGGAAATCGATATTTATATCCGGCAATTAACCCAACCGCATATGTTCAATAGCCAAGTCCTGACAAATGTTTACGTCAGAATTTTACAGGCGCTGATATTTAATATAATAAAAAGGTCTACTTTTAGAACTAAAACGCAGGAGCTTTTCTTTATTATAGAACATAGCTTTTCCATTTATCTTTGAATTCAAAACAACGTCAATCACACGCACGGTTCTTTTAATTAATTCACTGCCTTTCCACCATTTCTTGGCTATTTTTATTCCCACCTTGATCAATATCAAGTGTATCTCAAAGTTAGACAGATAAAGTTCATATTTCCCGAAATATGTGACATTGATCGATGTGAAATGAAAACCTTTCAGTTTAGAGTTTTATTAAGAAGAATAGTGACTCATTATAAACTAAGGTAAACGTTGCTTCTGCACTATTTCAATTATACAGCAAAGAATAGAACAAAAAATTTCTTGTTGTAGAAATTGTTGTAGAATTGTTGTAGAAAACAGCCTTCAAAACGAACTGCCAACTAAAAAGAATAAGGAGTGTTTCCCCTATTTATGAATAATATTGTCATCGAACGTACATACACGTACAACATTAATTTGACAGAAAATTATTCAAGCATTGGTAGCTTGCCTCCCCAATTTGAAATGATTGTAGTAGGGGAGAGGTTTGAATTATATCTGGACGTCGTTAAAACGTCATGAAATCAGAATAAACACAGGGGGGTCTACACGGCAAACACACTCGTAAATTACAATCTTGTTAACGGTGCACACGACAAAAAGGTAACGTTACCCAGAAGTTCATTAATGAGACAGTGAAGTTCATTATGAAACTGCTCGGTTTTTGCGGTTTTAGTTAATGTTATGAACGCGCGAAATTTTATAAAACCGTCTCATTAAAACATTTCATCATTTGAAGATTGTAATTTAAAGTTTTGATATTAAATTATAAAGACATAGTTTTCATTTAATCAATAAATATTTTGGAAGTACTAATAAAAGTATGCGTCTACAAAGTTAAATAAATTTATGAAACCAGGTTCAGAATAAGGTATCATGTCAGAGAGACTTAACAAAGCTAAACTTTGTCGATTCAAACAATATAAATTAGTTTTCTTTCGGTCGTAAATGTAATTACTACGTGACTTGAGAATTCATTTCATTTTTAACTTTACACATTCCTGCTCTCTCGCAAATGAGAATGTCGTACACTTGGCCGCATTGTTCGGCGAAGATGAAAAATGAAATATTCAAGTGTGCAATTGTAAATCTGACTTGCGTGGAATGAACTTGTAGATTGTAGACTACCGAACTGAAATTATTTGCTATTTAATACAATTCGAAGGATTTGTATGTACCAAGGCTCTCCTGTCCTCGTTTATTCTGACCTAATATCAGTTAATAATCCCTATAGCTCTAGGTGATAATGTAATTTTCTCTACGATTATACTGGGGATTAATAGACCGTTCGATGGTAATTTCATTATAGGCGAGTGAACTAGCGCTTAAACTTTTAATGCAATTTGCTTTGCGTAATTGCGCTGCAGGTGAAAAAATGGCTAATTAAATTCCTGCATCCGCATGTAGACGGTCGAAGACCGTGTCAGAAACGTGCAATTTAAAGTTACGAATTAAATTCCTGTGCGTTTTGTTACCATCTAATTAATCAATTAATAATTTCCGTAACATCATCATCCGGAATTTCAGAATCTTAACAATTTTTTTAAAGAACAATGATATACCGTTTGTAGACTTAAACATTAGTTGTTTCATGAAGAACAACAAAGCATGTGTATGCGATTGTTGAGTGTGTGGAAGCCTGTCTGCTTCAATGTAGGTGAGGAGGCGTTTATGCAAACAGGGTGAATGAATGACAATTGTTCCGACAAAAAACAAACACGTAATAGAATTGCTGTCACAGATTACGAGCAATAAGTTTAAAAAATTCTTTTGAATAGTTCATAATACAGCCCTACAAATAAAAAATTTTAATCTGGTGCCTGGAATGTTAGACCTGATGTTGACTGTATTTGGTGTGCTGGTTCCAAAAATGAAATCAGTTTTTTTCTATCAGCTATACTTTTTGAGATACAACACCACTAACTTAAAAACATTTTTACCATTCAACCTATTGTTATAAACCATATAGGGGTGCGACGTTAACATATTTACCTACGTTTTTCCTAATTATGGAAATTTGATAAAATCTGGCAACACTGCTAGACGCGAATATTCGGAGCGACTTTGGAATGATTGTAGTGGAATATACATTGTGGACAAGAAGTTTGGATTACCCAAAATATTTCCTAAAATATTTTCTGATTGCAAAAACACTCGGACACGGCAAATAGTACTTTTAATTTAAAGTAGGTTTCCAAAAACTCCCTATTATCTAAAAAATGAGAACGTTTATGCGAAACGTAGTAACTAGGATGAATATGTCGTATCTCGGAAACTAGACCTGTTAGACCAAATCTGACGGCATTTTTAAATTCAGCAGCACAAAATTATCTAAAAACACTTGCAAAATCCCAGGCATCAAAATGTGTTGTATAATTAATCAAAAAATTACCCCAAAATCAAGCTGCGGCACTGCGTACGAAATATAATGCCACGTTCTGTAAATGCGGCAGTATAATAATAATTATTGAGTACTCGCTTGCACACAATGCGACCTTGACACACATCTCAATTCGTTTTATTACACGTTTAACAGCTGGGAACGGAAGTCTGAGTTGTTTCTTTTATGCGACGTAATCATTAGTAATTTCTAAAATAACTGGAATTGCGTATGAAATAAGGGTAACAAATTTGCAAATAATTGTGTAAATAATTGTTTGTTGATTCTTGCGCATTATTTACTAGAGCGGAATGCACCAGCTGCTTCACACACAAAAACAATCGCAAGGATTTAAATCTGGCGATCGGGAGAGCCAATGCACGGCCTGTGACGTTCGAGGGGGCACAACGTGCGGTATGTATTGTTTGTTTTCTGTTTGTGTATGTTAGACAGCGAGTATGTTCCGCTCCCCCCAATTTCACTAACATCAGCTGTCGCCGCCGGAGACGTAATTGTTTTAAATGTCGCTACTGTTACAATTTTTTATCAAACCGCGTACGTGAATGTATATCACAGCTTACGAGGAAATGTAAATTGCTGTGGTTGTTTGGAAAATGTGAAACGATTTATTCGACCTGAAATAACAAATTTTTTGTTTGTTTATTAGACTATAAAAACTTATTATTTACAGCTGTTTTATACGTCGTACCAACGACGCATATCACCAGATATGCGTACAGTTTTAATCAAATCGCGTACGTGAATGAATGTATCAGATTACGGAATCATATTTAAAAAATGCGCCAAAAACATAGAATGTGGAGTTGCAAACGCGTCTTGAATTTGTTAAACTTTTAATAGATTTGTGTTAATAATAATTCGTCACACACAAAACGAAGTTATAATAATTAACAGATTACGAACGTATTTACTGATTAAAATGTTTGAAACTCTGTTTGTCGAAAAAGTTTATGATGTGCACGTGTCTTCTGGAAATAAACTTTATTTACAATACAATTTTTTTAACATGGATATTTCAATAATTTTTCGCTTTAATGATTTAATTGTTTACCCGTCAAAGCAGTGGGGCCGTTGTCATTCTTTGCACGGAATAGGTGATTTGCTTCAGGTGATTTGCATGCATTTGTCAATTTCAATATTTTGTAGTTCATATTCCACGACGTCGGGCGTTGATCTAAAAACGGAGTTAATGTCAAATTCTACTTACCCCTTTCAGCCATGAAAAATGTCTCTAATTAAATTTTTTTGTGGGATATTACTTGGAAAGGTTTCAAAAGATTGTATCAACACACAATTTATGTTTTCCAAAATAATATATTTATATAAGGATACATGGTGAAACCAGTAGGTCTCATCGCGTATGGTATGTGCGAAACAATTCTATTTATCAGACAAACTTAGACCTACGTTGCAAGTTCTGCAGCACCATCTGCTACGATGTGGTGCTACAGGAAGCACACCTTCTTGAAGTACCATGAATTGGCATATGAGATGCAGCATCAAATCTTTTTTCCTGTGGAACATTTTCAGGAAAAGAACATGCTTCTCCTCTTTGCTTGATTATCTGCTTCTGCGCCCACTAGTCCAGTAACTACCGCTAGTCTGAATGACTTCAGATCCATGACCTTATCGTTACTCCTTTCTTTGAAAATGATATTAGTTTACAAGTGACATACCTATCAGCAGAATTCCATAATATTCGATGCCAACATTTATGACTTTTTCTATTAATTTCATAACACTGTCTTAGCATGTCAAATTTATCGACATACCTCATATGTATATTGTAGATTTTAATATTGTAGAATATACGATCTGTAAGAGTTCCATCTTTTTCTCTTTTTGTAACCGATTCTACTTTCTAAGGATTTTCATAATTCAAGAAAAATAAAACAGATTTTTTTATCCATCCATTTTACACAAACAAGACCATCATTTCTCATCCTCCAATAATAATCTCCTCTTTTCATGGATTTGTCACTTACAAAATCTATTGTCATATCTCTTCGACCTCTTCTTAGTATTCCGCATGCGTATATATTATCAAATAGTAAATCTTTCATTAGACTAATAGACAAAAAAATTATCAAAGTAGACTTTATGGTAATTTCCGACTATATTTCTAGTAAGATCTTGCACCACTCTTGGACCCAACTCTTTTTCAACTGAATTAGCGATCTTTCCGGTATAAATCTGAAATTCTGATATTTATTTGCTCTCAGCCGTACTTCATAGCTCCTTTCGACCGGCTTATTAGGCATATATTGCTGTAAGCTCGACCTGTCTTTGAATCAAATCATCGATTCATCAATAGCTTGAAACTCTTCAGATTTATATGCATTCAGCATGGTATCTGCTGGTTTCATTTCATTTGGTTCATCTTTTTTGGGTTGAGCAGCATTACCTATTATTCAAATGTATGTTCCCCAAAAGGAACGCAAATCGACCTCTAGACATCAGGTTGGAAATAGTATAATGGTAGTGCAAAACAAGTTTACTTGAGAAGTAATCTTTATAACTGGTAAATGCTTTATTCCCATTAGGATATTTACTGCTAGAAATACTTTTATTTCTTGAACATTTGTCTGTACAAATAATTTACCCTTTTCTAAGTATTGCTGAGTAGCGTATAGATTGGTCGCAAATTCAATTTTTTCTTTTAGATTTGTAGGAAACAACGTTAGATTCTATGTTTTTACTTGCATTTGGTCCAACTTGCTCTGTAAATTGTATAGGATCGGTATATTTTGATTCTTTTCCAGTTTTTTTGTTTAGTTTTCACTAATTCTAAGGGTAGGTCATCTTCAGAATCTCATCCGTCATTTTCATTTTGAAAAACATCCAACACATCGACATTTTCCATTTGGAAAACATCCATGTTGTGAATTTCATCATTGCATATATCATCCACATCATCACCAAACTCCGAGGCATTTGATTTATTGTCCGAGGTTATTCCGTCAAGAAATATTTGATAATCATCTACTGATAATTTTTCGGATATTTTATAAATTTTTCGAGATCCTAAAATAAAAATATTTTTCTCCTACTAGTTGCGCCAGGAAACCGTAGCTTCATCCGTAAAAATAATAAACATTACAGATAAAAATGTAAATAACAACGTTTCTCATTTATTGTATAGTCTTTTGTTAATGATATACATATACATACCAGCCATTATTTTGTTATTTTCAAATATAAAAAGTTATTTATATTTCAAAACGTCACAAAAAACTTTTTCTCTTATCCACTCTATTATGGTGGTTAAAAATCAAAGTAGAAACCTGTAATACTGCGAAAATTAATTTACTAATCAACAGATGGCACAAGTACGAAACACAATTTGGATTTGGTCGAACCATTCAGACTTAATACCAGAAAAATTAGAAGTGATTCACAAGTTCACAATCGATGCTACGCCGCCATGCTTAGCATAAAATTTTAATGGCGGCATTTATTTCGTTCATCTGCTCTTCCATTTTTTTACCAGAGGTTCACCGTCCTTTCGGGGCTAATTTTTGATTAATTATTTCTCGAAAACTATAGAAAGAATTTTTTTAACATTTTTCCCATACTCTCAGACATTGCTTCTTATCGTGTTTCCTTTTTTGTCGTAACAATTGTCAGTCACCTTGTATTTAATATTTCGCCAGACTGTAATAAATAATAAAATATGAAGATCAATAAAGGTAAAACTACGTTGTTATAGCAACGAGTTTGTCTGTGTCGTAAATTGTTTGAAAGTAAGACCTTTATATCTTTAGTTAACTCAATTCTTCTTCAACGGAATTTCGCGTCTCCTCAAGAGCAGTTGAGCCTCCGTGAGAGCACATTTTTTATATATCAAAGAAATTTATAAATAATTGAACCAGTTTCATATGCCCGATAAAAGACTATATAGATCTAGAGATAAAATTAACTGTGAAGTATAACTTAATTTGTCATGCAGAAAAATTGTCTGATAGAGGTTTCAAGAAGCTCTCCTTCTTTTGATGCGCAGATATTAACTAGTTTAATTTTGATTAACTTTATACGAGATTAAACTGCCTTGTTCGTTGGCGTTTGGCCAGTTTGCCGTTATAGATCACGTCTTCACTACTGTGGCGTTCTCGCCGATAACAACATTGATTATCACCCCAGCAAACAAACACCGCCTCGAATATTTAATGTAAAAAAAAATGTCTGTTCAAAGTATATGTACAGGTAAAAGCAACCATTCATTCGAAACTACGCATCCTATTTTTTATTATACCTACAACAAATCACTGCGATTTTGGTTTTTTTTTATCATATCAGTGTGCTGTGATGTACAACACTGCCAGTGTTTGATTACTTTATGATCTAAATTTATAGGTAGCCGCTGATTACAACTCATAAAAAAGATAAAGCAATTTTGCCAAAAAATTGCAATTTGTTACACTGTCAGTTTTCTATTTGATCAAGCCCCTCTCTGTGTGGTTTTCCCTTTTTACTTTGATAAACGGATCTTTCATAATCAACATCATACCACCTCCTTTCTAGAGTCTACTATTTCTGCACATTTTATTTTGCTATTGTTCACATGTGGGCGACATATAATAATCTTGTATGTGACCTTGTCTAGAAAGTTTCTTATCCACCTTTCCTTTCGTTTGTTGATCTCTGTAAGTATAACGATTTTATGTCTGCAACATATCGTAAATATGTAAATGATCAATATTTACATAGCAAGTAGATACAAAAAATGCAAGAAGGTCACAAGAATTTGAATTTTCCGACAAAGAAAAACGCAGAGTCACGCAGGAAATAAAGCGAGCTTTAAGGGAGAGTGTCCGCACGCAATTTAATGAAACTTTTTAAAGGGAAAATTAGAGTCCGTTTAAGTTTCTGCTGGGTTAACTTCTAACCACAGATTAAAACAGCGACGGCGGCTCGCAAGAAATATGTTTATTGCCGGCACTAAAAGAAAAAGGTTTTAATCTCGTGGAACATAATTCGAAATTTATTTACTTTTACACCCACTTCGAGTTCTCCAGATCTCTCTCCCTTTTTTAAGTAGTTTTAAAGTTTACTGCTTTTTTTATGTCACAAACAACAAACATACGATATTTACAATTACGAAATGACTATTACACTAAATAATTAACGACTTTAGCGACAAAAATAAAAAATGTAATTGTTTGCTTTGAACTGTACCCCGAGCTACTCTGGCATTTATATTTTCATATCTAACAATAAATTACAATAATTTTCTTTTTACTATGCCATATAATAATGAAATTAAAACCGAAGCGCCATTTCAAACTTCGTGCAATTTGCTACTGTTAAATGCTGCGCTATGCAGCTTGTCAGGATCAGAGGGTCAATAACACCGACATAAAAAAGAACATGTTTCGTGTTCGTTCGTAAACATTTTGTAACAATCAGTTTGGTCGAGAGCTTTCGAAGTAGTTAGTCATTGAAGACAGCCCACGTCTGATCATTATTCACATCAGACAATTTAATTTGCTTAATGTTTAGTTATAAGCGTTTTTAGGAAGATCATACCCCATTTCAACCTTATATGTTTTTATTTTCATAAAACTCAACCGTCAGTGTTTCCTTTGCTTTTAATGTAGGTAGCAAGAGAACTAATAAACTCAATTATATGTCAATAATAATGAGGACGATTTGAAATAACAAAACTCATGACACGTATAATCAAATAGCAATTTAGAACATAACTCTAGGGCGCATTCACCGCGTCAATGCATATCGAAATACTCACCGTAATGAGATTCAAAAGACACGTTAACAAGGACGTGCCTATACCGGCTGCCTTCTCAGATAAGACTCCCAGATATTCTACAAATTCCGTTTTCACACCTCGCATTCCGGGAATATCCGTTCCCGGCGACACTCTATTATGGGAGCTCTTGGAGGTGTCATTACGTAGCTTCTTCACAAACTGTCCAAGAAATGTTATAGATATTATCTGCAGTGAAATACTACCACGACGGAAATGTAATGCTGCCAGCGTTAGGTATATTTCAGCCGCCTGTTTAATTGTTCCATTTGGGTTTGAGCCATAAAAAACTGATTCGAATTCAATTAAGATAGCGCCTGGATCCGATATGCTTTCAGCTATTGTTCAGGATACAATTCACAGTAGTATGTACGAGTATTATTTTATGATGTCAGTTATTGATCTTTTTGTTTTTCGTTTTAGAATTCCTACAAATAATTACTGAGAGCTTAATATATTTTGTTTGCGTAATTGTTCTAATAAAATACGAAAGGAAATCGGATACTCTAATTGCTTCCTGCAGCGACTACGCACACAAATTGTCTTTATCCTTTGTCGAACCAGCGTCCGAACAGGATTACAAACCGACTGCGTGACGTAATTATTATGAGGCCTATTAATCAAATTAACTGCTCTAACTTTAATGATCGTGCATATCAAAATTTTAAATACCTAGAGTAATTTGGATATTGAAAATTGATGATACTTAATTAGTTAGGGATAATATGAAAGAGACAAGGATAATACGAAAGAGAGAAGGATAATACGAAAAAGACACAGTCACTCCAGTTCTTGTTGAAAAGCAGAATTACATACAGTGTGTAATCGAATAAGATTCACTTACCTTAACCCCTATTAATACACAAGGAAAGAAGCGAAGTTATGAGATGACATACTGTTATGTTATGGGCAATTTGTAATTTTTTAATTTTCTTTGTTATTTGTGGCCCATTTTTTGGCAATTTTCTTAATTAATAATGCTGTGAATTGCCATGATTTAATATTATTTTTGTTGGCTCTTTTCTTGTTTTTTTAGGCAATTTTCTCTCTTTATCACTTGTGTGGCTTGGTTTTTTTATTTTGATTGTGAATTTTGTTTTACTCTTTTCTCTAGAGGTTGGGTTCTTTACTTTACTTACTTTCCTCTTCTATAATTGTTTTCTCGCGGGTTTTTGTTCATTTATTTAGTTTTTTGAAGACAATTGATTTGTGTCGAAACGTCCTGCCTTTGCACAACTAGAAATTACTCCCTCCGTTGTTTAACACAAGCCAATATCCTCGTTTATGAGAAAGTCAGGCTCGTTTGCACGTTTGCTTTCCCTTTATATTAAAAATCTAATGCCTACTATTATATTATGGGAATTCCTAATATTGGATATTCTCAACAGCATTCTTCAATGGTCCAGTCCCATTCCTCAAAGATATGAGTGATGTTTTGAACCTGTCAAGGCTTTGGTCAGAATGTCTGCAATCATGCTCTCTGTAGGCAAATATTCGAGATTGATGAGATGAGATGTAACAGCCTGCCGTACAAAATGATGTTTTATGTCTAGGTATGCGTTTAGATCGATTGTGGAATACCGGGTTTCGAGCCAATTTTCCGGCACTTTGATTGATATAGGGTGACATCCGCAAATTCTGAAAAACCCAGCTCCTTAAGGAATTTGCGCAGGTAGATGGCTTCTTTGGTAGCACCTGTTAAGCCTATGTACTCAGCTTCTGTAGAGGATAGTGCAATAGTGCGTTGTTTTCTGCTCTCCCACGAAATCGCTGCCCTCGCTAAGATAAAGGTGAATCCTGTGTATGATCGCCTATCTGTAGGGCGGCTTCCCCAGTCGTCGTCCTCGAATCCAGTTAAGCACGATTGGGTTTTGTGGAAGACGAAGACGAAGGTATCTTAATATCCGCTTCGCTGCAGCCCAATGACGTTTTCTAAAGTCGTTGAAGTGCTGACTTAAGGAACTTACTGCGTGGGAAATGTCTGGACGTGTAGATACTAACTGATAAATACATTAGTGCCCCAATCAGTTTGCGAAATGGATATCGATCATTTCCTTCATTCGCTTCCTCGTTAGATTTATTGTGTAAATTATGTCTGATGGCCAGAGGTGTACCGATTGATTTGCATTCTAGCATCCCAAATCTGGTTAATATCTCCTGAATATATCCGCGTTGCGCTAGACGGATTTCCTTCTTACTCTGAGATATTTCGAAGCCTAAGCAATACTTGGCTTCTCCCAGGTGCTTAATGATGAAGTAGCCGCTAAGTTTGGTCTTTATCTTGTCAATCGCGTTGTCATCCGATGAAGGTATGAGGATATCGTCGATGTATACTGGAACGAAAATTTTCTTTTCTTTATCTAAATATACGCAGGGGTCGGCATTGGTTAGGTGTAGACCAATTGTTTGGAGATTGTCATCTAAGTTTATATGTCATTATCTTCCTGCCTGCTTCAACCCGTAAATGGTCTTTTTGAGTTTTCCTACCTGCGTACGATGAAGTTTCACCCCGATTCGTTGTTACCTTCGACATGTACCATCTTACGGAGCATTTCCTCCAGGAGCTCCGGTTTCTCCATGTATATACCAGTGGCTATGGGACTGTTTAATAGGCAGTAGTCATGTCGATCTGCTGGATCTTCATAGATAAGGCAATAAGTGTTCGCAGCGAATACAGTCGTGCGACAAGTGCATAGGTATTCTGGAAGTCGACTCTAGGACGTTGGGAAAAACCATTGGCCACAATTCTAGCCTTCTTTCTGTCCAGAGACCCATCGGCTTTGTATTTGTTGCGCAGGACTGTACGACATCCTATGAACTTATCGTTCGGGCGTGGGACAAGTTCCCAAATGTCGTTGTCTACTTGATTCTTTATCTCTAAGTAGATGGCGTGTTTCCATTCTTCACTCTCGAACCCCTCGATTGCTTGAATGAGTGGAACTTCAGAAGTGAGCATTAAATACTGATTAATTTGCGTCATTTTCGTTTTTGTGAGTTTCTCCTTCCTTGATTTGAAGGTCGTCTTCGCTTGCTCTTTGTTATGTTTTCTAACTCGTCGATAATTTCTCGACTCGGTTCGGGTTGACTGATATTTTTGTTATGGTATTTCTTAGCAGGATGACCACGTTTTCCGCTTAAGACCTTTCATGGACGACCAGGGCCCCTTTTGGTAACTGCTTTAATGGATGTATTTCTGGGATTCCGATTGTCCTCATCCTGAGGAATCCTGTCAACGATCGCTCGGCGGTGATCGTAGTCTTATTTCGGATGTGATGCTTGGACCTATTTCTGTATCTGATGTCCGTTGTGACTGATTGTGGTCACCTACGCTTTCCTCGAAGAATTTTACGTCTCTACCAATGTGTATTTTTATTGCGTTCGGAATCCAGATCCTTTTGAGGTGGTCGAATATCCGACGAAGATTCTTTCCAATGCCCTTGCGTCGAACTTTCCCTTATTTGGAGACTTGTCTAGAACTAGGGCTTTGATATGGGGTTTCTGCCCAATCCATTCTTCACATTCCCAAAGGTTTCCGCTGACGATCACAGCCTTGATTGCACTAACACATCTTGCAGCTTCTATGAGTGTTCGGTTTTTCCGCTCGGCGATTTCATTTTGTTCAGGTGTGTGAGCGATAGTCAGCCGTTCCCGGATACCCTGGTCCTTCAGCAGCTTGTCCTTTCGGGAATTCATCACCGTTTTCTGATTGAATGGTTTTGATCTTCCGGCCGGTCTGCCTTTCTGCCATATTCTTGTATTCCAGGAACTTTTCGAAAGCTTCGCATTTGTTCCTTATAAAGAAAACTTCGCAGGATCTACTATTGTCGTCGGTGATGGTTAATAAGTATTGCGTGCCACGCATGGATTCTGCGCGCATTGGTCTGCAAAGATCCATATGAATTATGTCTAGAATCTCGCGTCTTCGTTCTCTCGTCCGAAATGAGGAACTGGTTAATTTTCCCATTGCACATGTTTTGCATGGTGACAAAGTTAATTCTGATCCGAGTTTTAGGTCCCGTTGTTGGCCATACATGTCAGATCTTTCTGATTGATATGTCCCAGACGTTCGTGCCAAATGTCGATTGGCGGGCGCTGGTTATTGATTGCTGCGAATGCCGCCTGAGATTTCTCCCGCAGGTAGAATAAGTCGCCCACACGACCTGCGATCATTTTGGTTCTTCCTTCGCTCTCTTGTACTATGGCCAATTCTTATTGAAAATCACTTGGTGATTTCAGTTGACGATTTTGGCCATAGAAAGGAGATTTGTTTTCAGATCTGGAACATACAGAATCTCTTCTAGTCGAATGCTGTTGATGCCATTTTCGGCTGGGCCCATAACCTGTTGTGCAGATATGTTGTGCAGATATGTTGTGCAGATCTATGCGTATTTACTCTTATAATATAACTTATAATTGATTAAGATTTATTGAACGGTACATAATACATTGAACTAAATTAACATCCTAACCTCACTATTACCTTTATAATTTTCAAAACAAATTAAATTCTCCAAATAAAAAAAAATAGTTCTGAAACAAATTAAATCGAAATTCAAATTTTCAAACAAATTAAATCGAAATTCAAATTTTCAAACAAATTAAATCTAAATTCAATTCAATCTCTGATTCAATTCAATATCTGCTACTGCAGAAGTTTATGGTAATCGACCTGAATGTCTCTCTGCGATTTTGGATGCCTTCACTCGAACTCTTCGGCCGTTGTCTAAATATACTAGCCTCCTCTTCCTCCCGGACTTCTGCCTCCTGGATCGGCCAATGTCTTGCAGTCAATGGAGCATTTGGCCTCTTGTGGTACTTCTGCACTATCTCGCAATTTCTAGCCAAGCCGCCTGCAGCAGGATCTCGTCTACTCACTGCCAAACTTATTTCTACTCCATCGTTGTCCATACTCTTCATTTTGACTTTGCTTTTACTTTTAAATAAATGTCTTTTTGACTGTTCTACTCATGAATGAAAATAAAATTTCTTTTGTTAATTTACAATTAAAACTTTGATAAGTTGATTTAAAACGTTTTCAATATTTTTATTGGCCTTAACGTAAATATCACAGCAATACGTATGAGGCAAAGGGCAATAATAACTTTTTACAAACAATGTTTGAGAAGCGCTGGATGCGATTTAAATTCTTTGCTTCCCTCAGCGCATAGAAAAGTGTAAATCTAATTCCTTCTTAATTTATTTGGATCGATCTTTTTCACACTTAATGAAAACACGATCTTTTTCCCTGATTTTTTTTAAAATAAAAACATGAAACTGATTTTAAAAAGAAAAAACGTCGCGAGTATATTATATGCGATTAACTGCAACATTTAAGAGCCGGAAATTTTCCCGGAAAAGCAGGAAACAGTTTCGCCGACCTCTTAAATCACATAATTGTTCCGTACGCTCCATGTAACTTATATCGAATGCTGGATTATTGCTGCTTCGTAAACGAATTTAGGTTGCAACCTGCCATTTTGTTCTCGAGGGCAAATTTATGGATGCACTTTAAAATAAGGAGAACGAAACGCAAGCGAGTGTAGCAGAATTAATTAAAATTTCATGTTCAATGTCAGGTACATTCAGAATTACAAGTAATGTCTCCCCAATAAAATGTAAATGTGTGAGGTCTTATCAATTCTGATCACCGTAACAAGTATGCGGTCAAGCAAACATCGACAAGAATTCAATGCGTGCCCGTCTATTCGTTATAGCGGTCAGAAGTACTTTAACTTTTTATTGGGGAGACATTACTATTAATTTTAATTGTAGGTACATTAATACCTTACTGAATTTTTTCATTTCATATAAACTTTACTACATTATAATTATACTAAAAAAAGTTGTTGATTAATATTTTTGCAAATACAAGTTATTTTTGGTAATTTTAAATCAATAAAAGAACTTAAAATAGTTTTATAAAAAAAACTTCTTTATTAATTGGCGCCCAACGTGGGGCGATCTTTCGTATCCGAATGTATCAACTCGACTATATCCTATAAAATACAGCCAATTGGAAAGTTTATTAAATAAATACTCCTACAGTTTTTATTGAATTGAAAGTAAAACATGAAATGAATAAATTGATCTGGTCGTTTTCAAAGGTATCTTTTATAAAGATGTAAATAGAAGCAAAATTAGTAAGTAAGTAAATTTGAAATTATTAGTTTTAGTTAATAGCTTTCGAGGCATTTTATTAGAATGAATATTAAGGACTGGAATTACTGTTTAGCGAAGTTGGCTCTTATTTATTACTTCCAGTCAACACAACGTTAAATTAGCAATTAGCTTTAGCATATAAATAAGCGTTCGTCTCACGCTGTTTGATAGAATTTCCCAACCTTAGCGTTTTCCTCCGCTGTAAACATAAAAGCTTCCCCCATTCTGGTGCCGACATCTAGCGTGCTGGAGCTGCAATAGAATGTTTTCATTCAGCACGTGCTACGAACTGATCATAAAACCGCGTGAGGGTAAATGCGCATTCGTATGGATTTTTTTATGAATGATGGAGGGAGCATATGACTTATTAAAAGATGTTCATAACACTTTAAAAAAATAAAAATAAAACCATATTTCATAAAAATCATGATCGAAGGGTGACGTGTTGAAAATTCCCAGGCGTAACATTACAGAAACAAAATTTTCGAAACGAATTTGTTCCTTGTGACTTGTCGCCAGGGATAATGCATAAGGTTTATCACGTGTTCCCTCATCATTTTGACGCTACCCCTGTGAATATAATACATACACATATCGCCTCTTTGGGTCACTTGATTTCAGGGGGTGAAAAACCAGATTCTATTTTAATTCGCAAGCGCAACGAGGAAAGTTAGTGGACTGCGCTCGGATGGCAAGAAGTTGTAAACTGGAGTGAGTATTTTATGAGACTTGTAACTTTGATCGCGGACAACTTCTTAACAAGCTTGATTTTCTGAATTTGCTAATAAAGTTGGCGCAAATGGATTTGCATTACGGCGCCTGCAGCTCTCTGGATCGCCGCAAAAACTGAAATTTATATAAAAATTTTCTAGCCACTTCAATTAAGAAACTATAACAGACATTTTTTCTTTTACTAGTAGGCACCTCACCGTTTTTCATTTTTCTGTAATTAATTATTCCACACCCTTCATCCGCAAATCCCCCTCAAAGTTATGGGGCCAATAGTTGCTCCGCAAAGAAATGACAAAATAATAGTCCCCGATGGATGATGTCTGGCAAGTTTCAAAGTGTGCAGGGAAAACATTGTTCAAGTGGGAACACCGGGAGGTATCGGATTGTAAATATATGCAAGTTCAAGCACCTGACGTGTATGTATCGATAGCTGCTCGGAGAATTCGTATAAGTTACTCACTTTAGATGAAAACGAGATTTAACGTCGTCTGCTATACATTTTGTGCTTGAAACTAGTTTTACATGAAATAAATTCAAGCTGTTAGAAACAAATTCAATTTAGATTATTGCTTTTTTTATTACATTAATACACAAGAGAAAAATCAATAATAAAATCTATGTTTCTTCTTACAAAAAGCGTTTGAAAAGCACTTCATGTGACTTAAAGATCCCAGCTGAGCGAGGTTTACTATTATGTGTAATAAATGATAGAGCGGTAAAGCCGCAGATGTAATACAATAAACGTCGTGGCAGGCTACTTATGACTTTCGTACGAAAGAATACGGAGATCAGCAGCTAGTGATACGTAGGCAATAAAAAAATGATGAAACATTCACATTATAATTTTTTATTAGTATTTAAGTAATAGAAATGCACAAAATATTTCTTAAATAATAATACTTAGTTCCTTAATTAATTAACTTAAGGAATTAAATTAAAACTGTAATCATAAATCCTACCTAAGAATAAGTAAGAAATTAAATAATAATTAATTCAATAGAGGTCACATTCTAAAAGTATTAAAGTATAATTTTTAAATTATATACATAACAAATTAGATCACATAGTGCGTTATTAGTTTACAAAATAAGTAATCAACGCGAGTGGATATTTTACATAGAACTAATGTAGAATAATTCTCTAGTAGATTCTTAATCGTTATACTTAGTTATTCTTAATAATGAACATGTAAATTGCAAGCACATACAGTTTGTAGCTTTGCCCTCTGCTACCCCTATTTATTCTCCAAGAATCAGTAAATCAAAATTCAAATTTATGGAAGTTCCATCCTCAATTCCGAGTTTATATTGATTCTCATTGCATTCCTAATTAACCCCAGACGGGAAAATTATCAGCTGGCCAGAAATGGTCCTTGCAAATAGTGAAGCACTGCAATCGTCGCATCTGGCGTTATTTGACGTTAAATTATTTTCGCTTAGCTGGAAACAATTTTCTGCTTCAAACGAGCGGGAAAATTATAGGACAATTTAAATTTGAAGTAAAATGATGATGCTCGCACGCGATGTGTGTAATCAACAATGAACTCAAAGCGCGTAATAAATCTTGCCGATTCATTAATTTTCACTCACTCGTACAATGGTAATGAGCCTTTGAAAAGAAACTTTAAATCAATTGAAAATTTATGTAACTGTAACTAATTTCGATTTCCTTATAGCAAATTAGTACAAAAATTAGAATATTTACAAATTAAATTGTAAATTTGACATGCATCAACGTATTAATTTTATTGCTACGAGATTAAATAAAATCAATTACGTTTTTAAAGGTCTATAAAAGTGAAACACTTACATCGAAGCCAACGATAATTTACGACAGGTAATTGCATGGCTGCAAAAAATAACACACCGAACGTACGCATTGAATTCTGTTAGACTTTGCACAAATTTGTGTTAATAGTAATAATAGAATTTGTTTCTCATTGAAAGTCGCACACAAAACGAAATTATTAACAAACCAAACAGATTACGAATGCGTATAATATACTGATTATAATCTTTTAAATTCTGACTGTCATCACCAATTCTTTGTCTTTACCATAGTCTACTATTATAAATCAAATATCAGCGATAAACCAAATAATCGACATAAAATGATTACATTTCAAGGGAAAGGCAACGCGTAAATATTAGGGGGTCATAAAAAGAAGCCGAAATATGTAATTATGACGGACATGTTCCTTGTGAGAGTAAACTTTATTTACAGTACAATGATTTGAATTGTTTTCGTGTTGTATTGATTTATTTGTTTATCTATTCAAAGCAAGGCCGTTGTCTTCCTTAATCTATTAATTTGCACGGAATAATTTACTTCAGGTGATTAGCATGCGTGTGCCAGCCTGTACGTAGTAAACTCTTGCCAAATCGGGTTGATGATGATTTTGTGGACTTTAGTCGACTGAAATTGGGTTTTCCATCTGAAGCTCATATTCTTGAAACGAATGGACTCCAGTAAATCTCAGAAAAAAGGGGAAACGGCGAAGATCAATTTTCGGAGCATTAAGTTTATAAGAATTTACTTTCGATAGGTAATCAGGATTTCCGTCAGAAATGGGGGAGCAATGGATAATGATTAACAATTTTTTATTCCTGAAGAATATTTCATTTCAATCGTCAACATTTGTTCGTGAAGAAATTTATTGATTAAAGTGATCGTCAACATTAAGCACAATGTCCAAATTAATTTCTGCAATAATTGGAGAAGCTTTTTTTACATTTTAAAATATTTTGTATATGTGTATGCATATTTTTCAATTGATATTTACACATATTAATATTGTTTACTTTTTTAAATTGGTTTTCATCTTCATCAGAAAAAAAGTAAATTGCATGTGATGAAAAGTTGTAGGTACCTGCAATCATGAGCTTGATGAAATACTGCCGTTTCTTATTAACCTCGTTGGAAGCACGTGGTATTAAACCCACATGCGCACTCCAAAACATTTAATCCTTTCCAGTGCGCGCGTCCTTACACTTATCCTGATGTTGCCGGTCGCGTTCTGTTGTCAGTAGCGCATTGGCCGTCGCGACGCTATGCGCCGATACCATCAGGCTTAAAAACGCGTATACATCGTTGGACGGTGAACTACGCTTCTCGTTACCCAGGTGCGTACACTCATTTAACTCAAAAATCCTTGCCCTTGAGACTAATAAAAATTTTGCGCAAGTTTAATAAGTAATGTTATAGTTTTTGGCATAGTAATTTATTAATTATTTTCTTTTTTTTGTATAAGGTTAGATTTTATGTAACGCAAATACTGCCTGCCACACAATAAAAAAAATCTTTGTGTGGTAATGTATTCTGTATAATAAAGGGAGAGAGCGCGGTGATCAAAATAAATCTTCAAGAAAATGCAAAACACGCGGCATGATTTTCTGAAGCGTGAATACATTATGCGAGGAATACAAAATAATTCAATCGGGACGTTTTCAGAGAGAAGGCGAAATTAGATGGCAGGGAAAAGAATCAGTTAACGCGTATTTCTTTGCTCATGTCAAATTCACAAAAGCCATAAATGTTATTTTACAATATCTTTCATTTATTAAACATAGAAAGGCGTCTAGAAGTTGTAATAAAGCAGAAAATAAAAGAATTCTGTACTATTGAAAGTATACTAGGTATGACAACACAATACTACCAACTTTCCGAAATCGATAAAATGTTTAAAAAGTTACCTACAGGTTTATTTAATGAATGCATTAATTGTTTTATAAAAGGATGTCTTTTGCTACAAAAGTTTTTTAAATTTTTTTCTTGCAGACCTGTTTCACTAGTTATGGCATCGTCAGTGGTACATTGAATTATTAAACAGTACCTTCTAAATTCTATTGAATTAGTGTAAATTTATATAAATATTTATACAAATTTACATTAATTAAACTAATAGAATTTAGAAGATACTGTCAGTGGATTAAACAGTATCTTCTAAATTCTATTGAATTAGTGTAAATTTATGTAAATATTTATACAAATTTACATTAATTAAACTAATAGAATTTAGAAGATACTGTTTAATCCACTGACGATGCCATAACTGATGACACCGGTCTGGAAGAAAAAAATAAAATAAAAAAACCTTTTATAAGACTTACCCTTTTTATAAAAAAATATAATTACAAACTATAAAACAGCATGGAGTATGTAAATAATGAAATGTACATTTATATTTTTTAGTAAGTTGCAATGTTATAATGAAAGTACCTTTATGCTGTAGATACCAAACAGTTAAAGCTTTATTTATAACTTCAACTTCAGTAAGACATCTAAAAACTCGAGTAGTTTTCTGCTATATACGGTGTAAATGGACACTAGAAGGAAGTTCTCTGACCAGAGTGACATACACATCTCATGTTCGCACTCCACTGAATAGACATCGACCATTACTTGCTGAGCTGGCTAGTTCTGGGTGATAAATGGGCGTTAGAATATAAGAAGGCGAAGAACCTAGTATTCTTTCTTATATACAGTTACATTTCAAGTGACTGGGTACACATTTATTAATGAAAATTTGATAACAACTCCTCGATTATATATTCGCAGCGTTTGTTTAAAATTTAAAGTAGTTTGATATGAGACTTTTGGATTATTTTTATTTCAATCCAGATCTCCTCAAATTGTTGGATATTATTAACAAGAAATAAACCAAATTATTTCCAGATTTGTAAACGCCTTTAGTATTTTTTTAAATTAAATTCAAATAGGTAAGATATCACTAAAACAATTACGAGATTTAGTCGGAGGACATTTTAGCCCCCCTTGTGTAAGCTTAAATCAACTTCGCTTTCTGTTTGATGAAAAAAACATGAACGCACACACGGTCCTGACTAGAAATGTGAAATCCTGACTACGCACAGAAAAATGATGTAAGTAGGTTACCCCAAGTATCATTCCTTTTGAGTTATAGAGGAAGTTTAGGAAACAAAAACAAAACTAAAAATGGCACACGTGTGAGTAAGGATAAGGGTAATAATCTACAATCTAATTTTCAAAACAAAAATGTAACAAAAAGGGTGCGGGTTAATGTAAGTTAATTACATCACAACAGAGTGGAATTTCGAAACAAAATACCTCCATTAAAGGTTTGCATTCGTTACACGACCGTCTGCTATACAAGGAATAATGCATATTCATGGCAGTTGTTGCAATGCTGGGGTGTTTGGCGGAATTATTTTTTAAAGTGATTTATGATCTCGCAAATTAATCATTCCACACAACTCATCCGTCTTATTTTCAGTTGCTCCGTGCAAAGAATAGAAAGTGTTTTTATTGTTTTGAATTTGTGGAGTAATTTTTTTTAAGTTCTCTTCATAATATTTTGTTGTTAATTGAGTTTCGGTCTTGCAAACTAATTAGATATCAATGATTCACATTGAAGAAGGGTTTATAAAAATTGTTGACTTTTTTTTTTAATAAAATGAATGCATTTTATGATCAATTTCCCTTTGGGTCGCATTTCAAAAACATTGCAGTAGGTGGGATTTATTTTTTATGAACCATGAGGTCCCACTAGCGCATAGAAACGTCCAATTTATATTTATCAACTTTACCACAATTTAAATTAACATAATTTATCGTGCAAATATCGCTTCGTTTTCGCTATTGACTACATCTGCGTTTCATTTATTAAATAATTTATTATAAACGTAGCTGCAGTGTAATTAACTTCGGCGCAATATTAAAATGAAAGGCCGGTAACGGCCAGTTTAATATTCCTTATGGTATCCTCCCTTCAGCAATTTAACATAAATCCCTTATATAAAGGGAAATTATTATTTCAAAATGGTTTCGATGGAAGAACGAACGCTCCATTCCATTGATTCGCCACTAAAAACTTTATTTCTTGTTGCGGCGGTCGTTAATTTTTATTGTTGGCAAAATACATTTGGGAATATCCTGAAACCTCTTCATATTTATTTATTTCTTTGCCGGGAATATGCGAGCTAGGCAGTATACGAAATTCTTCACCAATAAATTCAATAAAAAATTAATATAATCAATAGTCCGTCCCTGTTGACAAATAAATAGGAAAAAAGAATCCATTATATATTTTCAAGTTTTCCATTTCGCGCTGGACCACAGTACTGGATGTTTCACTTTTATTCGCACAATAATTAATAATAACTCGACTTGTAAGGACATGTTCGCATCAACCCTTTTTTGTAAATATTGTGCAATAATTCGCTGGGTGATAAAAGATAGTTATAAAATATGTGAATCCTTACAGGAATATTTGACAATAAAATTTATTAAAATTTTCCCAAAAATGTGACATGATGAGAAAGTTTTAAGAACATTTTTAGAAGTATTATGAACACACCCATTAGTTTTAGAAAAAATATTCTTTGTTGTGCAGTGAATTAAAAATAAAACTTAAAGTCTCATCTCAAAGAAAGTAAAATTTCTATAAAAATAACTGTAGATTAAAATCTGATTAAATAATTAATTTTGGGGAGTTTGTAACTCTTACCTGAGATTATGTATCTTATCCAAAACATATACGCAAAGTAGTGCCTCTCTGTTAAAGATTTGCGACCTTGTTTGGCTCCATTCGCTCGAGTAGTTTAACATGTGAAAGTTGCTTTCTGTGGCTTTCAATAGACCTCATGAAAACTTAATAACCGTGAAGAGTTTTCCTATTCATTCCTTATCGACCGAATCGTGCTACATTTTCTTAAGACTATTCGTCGGGAATTTGTATTCAGCGTGTTGCTACTTAGCCAGTGTCAAATGTCATGCTAAATTACTCTCTTAAATTGGCCAATAAAATGATATTTATCCATCTATTTGTGTAATTGTTATCACGACAATAAACCGAAAGTTAAAGTTAATTGAATGTGAATGAACTGGGCCTAAAAGTCCTTTCGCACCGATCGATCTACCTCTATAAGTTCTTGATATATGTATTTTTTCATTTAATTAAAAAAAAAAAACATTCCTTCCGATTATTTGAAGCTAAAACTGACCGTATGGTAGCTTACAATGAGTGTATGTAATTTGAGCAAATCCTTTAAATGTACAGTCATTACCGTAGTTAACGCTCTCTCCCTTTCATGTAAAATATTGCCGCCATTCCGCTAGATTCCTGGCGTTAATTATGCCCTAATTCTGTTACGATTCAAAGGATAAATGTAATAGGAGGACTACTTTAAATTTACGTAAATTTTCCGTCTGAATTTTTTTAAGCTACTAATTCACTTCAGTTGTGACATTCATAAAAAATATATATACAGTGTGTAATCGAACAAGTTTCACTTCTCTAACTACTATTAATACACAAGGAAGGAAGCGAAGTTATGACATACATAGGGGGGCAAAGGTCAATAATAACTACGGAAAAATCTACGTTTGCTTTTTACAAACAACGTTCGCAAAGCACGTGATGTGAAATAAATGCTACGGCTGAGCGATGTTTACTATCATGTGCGATAAATGATAATGATGATCGTGCAGATTAACATGTACCTATTCATGGAAAGAAAGAAATAAATGCGTTAATTTTATTTAAAGCTTTTCTTAATAAATTAATAATAATATTATATCTGGAGTTTTACTTCAGATGAGAAATACCGGATTCTCTATCTGCACACAAGAGATGAGATTACATGCAAACCAAGTATTTAAAGTGCGCGTTCACCATTTCATGAAGCCATCTTTGCATTATGTAAATTTTACTCGTGTCACGCTGAACGCGTGCGATGCCCGAAATAATGATAACAAAAGTTTAGAAAATTCGAGGGAAAACGGACGGGAAAATGTCACTTTAAGTAAAAATAAGCGGGATGCTCGCACGTTGCCTCATTTATAAACCGTTTCGTTTTTGAAATATGACTTCAAATTAAGCAGGAAATAAACCACTAAGTGTAATAAATGAAAAGCTTTTAACTGTTGCTGTAACGGTTAATCACGCGCACGTGACTTTAATGGGAAATGTCTGGTGTTTGTTTTTACGTATTTGGATTTGTTTATTCTGTGCTATGTTGAAAATTAAACGAAATGAATACTTTCGATAACACAACGTTACCACAGCACGATTGGCAACAATCTTGAGTGATAACAAAAAGATCCGGGAAATAATTGGCAATTTTTTGAGATGTTTAAAAATAATTTTGAAAAGAATAATTCCTTTGTTAGAAAACTAGAAGGCCTCTTGGATTTATGCATCGAAATAAGATAATAAAATTTGTCGTCAACTGGAATTCCTGAAACTGACAGCAGAACTACTGGAATATGCATGAATGCAAATCTTGTTTTCATATTTACGACAATATGGGACCATTGTTTGTCTTAGTAGACAGTCCTCGATCAATTAACTATGAATCTAATTTGGTTAATAAATAATTTTGACATGAAGGAATCGTTCTCTGAGGTATACGAACAGATTCTAGTGCAGTATGGAATTTCCTTTCGATTGTGAACAAAAAGTTTTGTATTTGTTCTTACATTCAGAAACTGTGGCCAAAAGAAACAATTGAGTTTAAATTTAATAACTACAGGATTTTTCATGTTGAGTCCTTCCATTAAACAAACCTGTGTAAGTTATCGCTCCTCTTAAGTTTTCCCCAATTAAATCCTTGTACACGTTAAAACGTGGTTGGTTAATCGTAAAAATTCCCAGACAGTGAAAAATGATTAAATGTTTTCTTCCTTGGCTACCCAGCTACGCGGCGCCGAATTGTAACTGTATTGATTTTTGTCTAGAAAAATTTATAGCGCGTTTATTGTCTCAAAGCTGGGGAGAAGAGACCCCGGAATACTTTTTTTTTAGGTCACACTTACATTAGCGCCCTGCTACGACTAAACAAAATACCACTTTATGAACGTAAATATAAAAATTTCATTTGATAAATTCGAACAGCCAAGTATTTAAAATCCAATTAATTTTTATGACTTCTTTCTGCGAACTACATATGTACCTAGGAAAAAATTCGTTGAAAGGTTTCAGTTGATGTTTTTTCATGTAATCGAATAGTTTAATGGCAAAAAAATTATCCGTTTAGTTAGTAGACTTGGGATGTTGACGAATTACGTGAAATCGAATAGTTTAATGACGAGAATGAGGTAGAAATCCTGAAAACCCGATTAAAACGAATTAAGCAAGTCACTTATGACTTTACCGTTTCATCTTTTCTGTCTGGATTATGATTTATACGCAAACAATAAATTTGATTATACGAGTTGTTGAAAAACTGGTTGACATACGCCTGCCTTAGGACATTTTCGAAGATACAGAGAATTTTGTTTCAACTTGACAACGTATGGAAAAGAAATTCTCAGAGAAGATCAGAATTGCAAGTCCGAGGGGGTGGTTTTTAATTGTTCTCGTGAGAATCGGGAACGCGAAGGAACGACAGATACCATTGAAGCTCTAGCGAGAACGGTTGAGTTCATTCTAATTTGGCTTAATTTTGGTTTTCTTAGGCGCTTGTAGTCTTTATTCATTTTTTTGTTAAATCATTCATTTCGTACGGTTTAAATACAGTGTGACAAGAAAGGAAATTAAACTAAACACGTAGGCGTCGCGAAGCGAGTGTTCTTAAATCAAAGTGGACAGTGCGGCGGTGGTACACGGACTATACGCCTTAGGTATTTGACATTTATATATTTCCTTCAGCGCACCTTTGGTGGTAATAACTGTGCAGAGATAATTTGACTTGCATTAATTAGACTAAAAAGTCAGTACGGTTCATAGTACCATTACATTGAGCTAAATTTAATCAACTATATTTTTAGTTACATCTCAGCGAGTATTAAAACTCACTAGTGACCTTCATCTTAGAAAAATTGATGGGTCAGTGTTTCTGTAATTAGTAGACAAATTCTGTAATTTAATCAACCAACAGCAATTAACTATTTCCCACATCTACCTGGGCTTTCAATACAGTGTACTTTTAGAAATCATTCTACCCTTGGGGATTCTCTCAGACAAATTGGAAACCAAGCAATTTGAACTAAACTGTGGTCTTTGCCGAGAGATTTGTCGGTTAATTCGAAGCGATCGCCTAGAGACTGCAAGCCAAAACCATCCATAGTGTAGTGCAAACAGAGTCAACTAATTTCTTGCGCTATAAATTAATTAGCTAGGTTAGACGGCGAAAGAACGACATACAGCGGGTCCTCAAAAAGCAGGCAAGTGGGTAGAGCACCGCCCTCAAAAGCCATTAATTAACGCTCAGGTGACGTAGTAGAAGTAGTACCGGCTCACTACACGCACCATATTAATCAGGTTAGCTAGAGATAGGGTTAAACCAACACCTGAAAAACAGGTGATCGATAGTTTCAGTTTTGATTTTTAAAATTATCAGTATATTCAGCGGGTTCTTACTTTTTTAATTTAAATTTTAATATATTTATAATATTGTAATGGAATTTTAAATCTAATAAAACGAAAATAAGTCCAGACTTTGGTTCTCAGAGGACGACGGTTTATTCTCAACACTCTGTACATACGCTAAATATTAATTATAATTCACTCATGAGTGAATACTTGTTCGTGCAAGTATACATCTGAATATCTCCGCGAGCAGTTTGCAGTAACTTAAGGTTTCGAATGCACTCGGAGTTTCGGCGCTTTTTCTGTATGCAGAGTCAAATTCTGAAACGAGTAGCATTCAAATCGCTGCAATCAACTGCAACGCAAATATTTCATATTTCACGTCATTTGGAGTTAAATATAGACTAGGTAATCATACCAAACGAAATTTTGCTTGGAACTCATCTCGCTTGTTGCAATTCAACGAATGTAGGTTATAAGTGAATTGTTACAAATGTTACCGGGACGCATTAATTTATTATTAAAATAGAATGTAACTTTTGGCTTGCTTCTGAGACTGAATAATTGTGTCAACTTTATGTTGGCATTCAAATGTAAAGCAAATACCTTAAAGGTAAGTTGTCAGATTATATTCAGTTGTCTTTTGCCTCAGATAAATTTTTCCGCAGTATATTTTGATTTCTAAAGTTGGCTTTATATCGGAGGTAACATTGTTAATAACAGTGTTAATAGCAATGGTTTAACAAAATTGTAGAAACATTTGCGATTAACATGTGAAGAAATACCGAAGAAATGTTAGTAACATGTTGAAAATTATTTATGTTAATAATATTTGCTGTTAACATTTATTATTTTTTCCATTAACTTGTCAGTAAAATTCTTTATAACTTTGTTAATAGCAAATATTTTGCGATAGGTCTGGAGGCGGTCTAGATCAAAGTGTGTTGCGAGCAAAATGTTATTGACATGTTATATTTGGAAACAAAACGTTAGTGACATGTGGATAACATTTCGTTACTTTCCGAGGGATTAAATGCGCGTCAACTTTATTGTGATTTATAGTTTTGAACGCGATTTGTTAGTCTTATTTTTCCGAGTTCAGTATTTGCACTTTTCAAAGCTCCGAGATGGAATGGCCTAAGGAAAAATGTATTAAATTATAGGAGAGTAGGTACCGTAAGCATTAATGTTTAATAGAACCATCAAGTTTCAATTTACAAGGACAGTCAAATTTACCAACATGTTCATAACTTTCAGTAACATTGTTGATAACAATATCCAATGCCAATCAAATGAATGTTATTCACATATTTGTTATTAGCATTTTTGCTATTAACATGTTTTTGTTACTGTTTCGGTGTATAGGCACCTTTAGAAATATGAAACAGAAATTAAAGCAAATTAATTAAAAAATGTCACTCCATTAGCATATTGAATTGATTTACTATTTTTGAAATTTGTTGTTTGTTAAAAATAGATATAAATAAAAATCCTTTAAATTACTGTAATTTGTAATGGATCATCACATCACTATCTATACTTTGTGACGTTATTTAAAATTTTATAAAATCAAATCAAAAGGACCTCAGTAAAAGAACAGATTTTGATATAATTAATTTAGGATATGTCAAAGGTTATTAAGAAGAACTTCGTTCTTCTTAGTTAAATTAATTATATTAATCATTTGGTTACTAATGTCAATAGCAACTTACCGAGAACAGATTTTGACTTGAACGAAAAATAACCGACGAAAAGATGCATTCAAATTAAATTTTTTATTGCCATGAATTTATTTCAAAGCTCTTTAATTTCCACAACACAGATTTAATTTCCACAAACATTTGCGAACACGGCAATGAACCTATGCATATTTTCAATTTTATTTCTCTTAAATTACATTAAATTTAAAGTTTTAAAAATTTTGTTGCAAATCGGTTAGGTCAAAAAGGGATTACAGGATGTCGCGATTTAAGCTTTTCATTAAATTTAAAGCTCAATTTCTGGACGATCATTTCTGAAGCACCGATATCATTTTACTGAAGAACCAATTATTTTACAAATGAAAACGTTTGTGATGTCTCCGAATGTTGTCTGGTAATAAACTGTAAATGTGTCAATCTTTTTATAAAATTCAGAAAATTCTTCTAAAGCTCAAGCTAAAAGCTTTCTTTATAAAAATGTTTTAAGCGACTAAAATGTAATTGCGAAAAGTACATTTTCTTCTTTTGAAAAGCAATAAAATTTTAATTCCCTCGAAGCGTGGCAATTATAGCAAAAAAAGGACTTAATTCGAGTGCGGGGCATAATTTTTTGTCAAGTGAGATTCACATCTCGGAGAAAAATATGCATAACAGCCTCTTAAAAGTCCCCAACTTTCTCAATTTATTTTACAAGGGAGTCTACGCGGGGGAAATTGTGTTTAAGTTCAATAAAAGTTATGTCCCGGAATTATTGTAAGCTTCTTCCCTTTGCTACAAGCTCCGTCGCGACAAATAAGAAATTTAATAAAACGTTTTCGGTTTTAGAACGTCCAAGTGATAAAGCAAGACGGCGTTTTAAATGGTTGTTCGCCTTGTATCGTTTACGAATTATTATTTTTCTGGCGTCGTGTAGCTTAAGAAAACTGGGTTAGTTCTTTGCGAAAACACAGATAAAGTTCCATAACACCATAACAGTGTTTCATTTTTAACTTTAGTACGCTCCTCTAATTTGCACATATTCTAACGCTTTAGTTTGTCCATAAAATTCGTTTTTCTTTTTCAACTTCATTTACCAAACATAGATTTATAAATAGGCAACGTCTCGCACGTATCCTATTTTTTTATTCTTAAAGTGGCCGGCTACTTCCGCAACCGGTCAGGCTTTATGTAATCGCATTCGCCCCATGATTGCCCCTTACATCAAAGTCACGAAATATCGCCCCCAAATTTTATACCTTCATCTTATTTTTGCGGTGCTTATATATACTACTTACCCGACATAAGGTTTCGCATAAAATACTCGTTGTTATACAGGTCAAGCAAAAGTCCCGAAAGAACGGTCAGATATCTTTGTTATTATTTCTGGATGTAGTTTTTTTTTATTTGACAGTTCCACAAATTTTGCCTAACCCTGTATAATTCAAGCGATATAAAAGGGTGTCATTATAGTTGAAGTTAATCTAGCATCTGGATGCGTGAATTGACAGACGCGGAATGTCGTAAAGTTAGATTTTAATTTCGAAAGTCCATTAAAGACGTAATCCTTTTGAGAATCGGAAAAATCGTAAAAGATATTTTCATTTAGCGCTGCCGCGGTCCTTGGAAAACTGAACGTAAACAGAAAATAACTATTCCGACACTAAAGAACTACAAAAGATTTCTCTGAATACGCAGAGTAAAAACCTAAAGCATGCGAAGCGAACGTCCAAATAAATTAGTAGTAAGGTCTTTTTCTGATTGTGAGCTGAAATAAATTTGCTCGTAAAGACTCGTTTTTAATGCCATTTGTTGTAAGGAGCCATGGAGGCGTTCTTAATCCAGAAGGATGATAACATTACATACACAGATTCACAATAACAAAGTTCGACGAGAAACTTTAGATACTTACATTTTTGTGCTACTCGATTGAATAAATATAAACATTGAAATAGTGATAAAATTTGATATATTTTAATATTAAAACTAACATTTAGCGTCCTAAGTCAAGTGCATACAGATTTTTTTCAGTTGAATCAACAATGAACAGAAATAAAATTCAAGGCAAAAGTACCTTAATATCAATTTGGCCTCGAAAGGTGAAGGGTAAGCAATAGAGCAGAGACGAAAAGACAAATAGAGAATGAAGACCTTTTTGTGCCAGAAGTTTCAACGACTTAATTATTGAATAAATTATCCGATGAATACGGCATTCAACTCTTACCTTTAAGAATTTAAGCAGTGCATGCCGTATACAGACTGATTCTTGAATAAACCGACAAAGAAAAAATATTGAAAGAATAGATATCACACAAGACGGGAAAAATGTTTTCCAAAAATAATTTATGAAATATTGTACCCCAAGCGACAATACTTCCATGGCAAACAAATAGTAGGCGATGAACGAAATAAATACAGTTATAAAAGTGTATTATAAAGTTTTCTAACTGCATTGTAAAAACGAGTGGATTCACGCACGCCCTTGTTGATGTTTACATTGACGTAAACAGTTTCTAAATTTTATGACATACCGAGCAAAATCTCCAACATTCAGATCACTTAGTGGCCTTGCTCTTGCAGGTTTCAATAACTTGTTGAAATTATTAAATTTCGAAAAAACTGTTCCCTTTTTTTTTATTACGTTTAATAATTTCTTTCTATACGATGGAGATTATTTAATTAAAACACTTATACTCTGTTATTCCACTAATTTTAAATTAGTGGATCTAGCGATCTAAATGGTGAAGATTTTGCTCGGTATGTCATAAAATTTATAAACTGGAAGTGTAACATGATGGAGATTATTTAATTTAAAACACTTATACTTTGTTATTCCACTAATTTTAAATTAGTTACATCATGTTACACTTCCATAAAGTAACGGCCGCCAGTATTAATTTCTTTCTATAGATTTTTCAGCTATGTTTGCATATTGCAAAACTCATTTCGTCCGTGTATGTTTCTATTTTACGAAATCAAGTTCTAAATTACAAAATCCTCAATGGAATAAAATATATTACCAAAGACATTACAGCTCAAATCGTTTTAGAGAATCGGTGAGTGCAAAGCATAAAACTTTTCTTTCTTTTCTTTTACGTCACGAAAATGAGCCGTTGAATTCCGGCCTGCAAGAAAAGAAAAAGAAGAGACTCTAATGTAACAGTTATTATTCGAAATTATCGCAGAGAAAAGAAATCGAAATCCCCCCCGATTAACTTCGAATTGACGCAATTATTGTTAAACGTCGGAAATAAGGCTGCCTACTTAGTGATGATTCTTTTTGTGTAAAACTTTCTCGGAAGGAAAAGACTTTGTGTATAAAATACATACAGTGTGTACAAATGGAGAAAAATTTATCTTACATTTCATATAAAAAACTATTCTTTATAAAAAGCTCTGCATGACTTGTAGATCCATAATCAGGTACAAAATTTTTAAAAAATTGGCTGGAATACAGGGAAAATAAAAAATAATGATTTGGACGGAGAGCAAAATACGTTCAAACTGTAGTGGAGAGCAAAATGTTCAATGAAATTGTGATTAAATAGCAAAAAATTATGCACACTTGTAGATTATTGATATTCCCAGATAAAAATTAAAAAATAAACGCTTCAGCAATTGTTAAATAATTTATTTTTATAAAACATTGATAACCTTCTTTATCAATTTTTATCTGGGAATATCAATAATCTACAAGTGTGCATAATTGTTTGCTATTTAATCACAATTTCATTGAACATTTTGCTCTCCACTACAGTTTGAACGTATTTTGCTCTCCGTCCAAATCATTATTTTTTATTTTCCCTGTATTCCAGCCAATTTTTTAAAAATTTTATACCTGATTATGGATCTACAAGTCATGCAGAGCTTTTTATAAACAATAGCTTTTTTTTGTGAAATGTAAGATAAACTTTTTCTCCAATTGTATAAAACTGTATATGTATGCTGAAAGTGTACGCGGAATAGGTGTTGTACCTTCCGACAAAATGAATATTGTCTATGTAATAACAACTTTTATGTCTAGACAGTGTGTCATTACCGTGCTTTTTTTAAAGCACCGTTGGGAGTTGGCGCCCCTATTTTCGTTCTCTACCAACTATAATAAAACTAAAAACTTTTCTCGTTGCTGATGTTTTAGCTGAACCATAATATCACCGCCGCGCCGGTCGTGTAATTAATGATTAATGATACTGAGCATGAGATAAAGAAATTAAATAATTCTGATACTATTGTAAACGACTTTAAACGACTATAAAAGTTGTATATCTTATAAAATGTCATGGTCCTTATTATATACCTATGCAGGTGTGTTGAAATTATTTATCGACCGATTTGCAATGCCAATTTCCAGGATGGTAAGTCCACTTCCGACGTCGAGGAGGAAATAATATTCTGATTCACTTCCCGTGCAACAGATTTGCAAAACCAATAAAACCACCGCCCGTCGCAAATGTATTCGATATTTTTAGAGAGACGCGTAGCTTTACGATCAAAAGCAATTCTAATAGAGTATGAAATAGTTGTGCTGAATGTACTGAAAAAGAAAAGCACACGAGTTCATCCACTCCAGTGGCGTTTTGTAATTCCAGACTTCGTTTTTACGATAGTGAGTCTGCTTAAGGAAGCTGCCGATCTATTTGGATTCCATATCGGTGCTCGTAACTTTCGGTTACATTTTATATCGAAACCGGATGGCGGAGCTTAAATTTTATTGCCTGAAAAATACGAATGAAAGTTTTGACTTTACGTAAAATCTAATCACGTTTCCCAAATTCATTAAAGAGCCACCTGCTATCATTAATTTTTATTAGTCAGTGACATCTGACGGCTGACCACAAAAGCTGTAGAGGAAGTGTACGTAAAAAAATATTGTGTGAAGTTACCCATCTCTCATTTCTCATATGATCGACGGTATTATGTAAACAAAGTTTATATTTTCATGTAATCTTTAGGCAACCATCGGATTCCTCTTCTATCACCACTACCATTATCGTCGGGAAAGCGTTCCACTTAAAGATGTTACATTCAAGTTCTAAACATTGCAGAGAATTGAGACAATTACCTAAAGAGTCAAACAATTCTGGCACGAGATGTACACAATTGGCAGGATATTCTAACTTGTCCATTATCGTAGAAATACTTTTAAATTACATTAAATTGTTCTAAACAAACCAAATTAACGCTGACCTAATTATTTTAATTGCCAAAGACATTGTAACAGAAACACCGGGGTTGGAAACTGATCGACACGAAAACAAATCAAATGAGATGGAATCCTAAAAGAAATAATTAATATTTTTTAATTAGATTTTGTCTCAAAATAATTATAACGTGTGGTTCGATTGATTTGAATTCATCAACTCTGCTACCACAAAACTCTGGTGTGAATTACTCCTGTCTTAATTACTCAGATCGGTAACAAGTCTGCGCTGTATCGTTTATCAGATTTTCCTCGACTGGCAACAGGCGCCAGGGTGAACAAAGTACCCTTCTGATCCGAAAGAGGCCCCGACAGTGTTCTCAATATACCTTAGCCTTGCAGCTGATCGTTCGCAACAATCATAGAACATTTTATCTACGTTCACTTTTACGTTTAGGGTAGTGGCACAAATACACAAACAGATAAAATAATAATTACCTTAATTACAAACACACAGATTAATTACAAGATCAGTTACAAACGGGTTAATTCAACGCGATAGAATGTCTCCGAAATACTAGGCTTAAGGCGAGAGTACACTTATTTACTTATTTACTCGATAAATCAGATCAATCCGCCTCATTACTGCTACAATAATTAACACAACTAATTAAAGGATCAACATCTGTCGAAAATTCACTCTTAAGCAATGCAGCGTCATGCAGTAGTTAATAGAGGTTCGTTCTAAATAAGACTCACGTAACTTCTACGTCAAGGTCATTTACGTTTCCCTACGTGTTTTCTGCGCGTTGTCCGAAGCGTCGTTGAGTAGTATGCAACAGTCACCTCCGATTCAACCGGGCGCGACAACTACTTCCAAAATATCCCTTCCTTTGACCGTTCCAGGCAAAGTGAATCTGTTATTAAGAAATAAAATTTCTTCCTCGTTCATTATCATGACGAACGAATCACGTTAATTAACCGAGTACCAAAAGGGTTTCCAACACGAAAAGTACGAAGAGATATCCCAACATGAAAGTATCCAAAAGTAAAAGCCTTAATTAAAAGAAAAAACAATATAATTATTAACAAGATGACGTCATGCCGTTAGCTTAATATTTTTAGGAAAAAAACAGGCCCTTGCAAACTCGTTCGACGATGCTCTGAGAATTTCCGGCTAGTTCTTCAAAACATCCTTAGCAAAAACTCCGATAACTTATTCACAACGACACAAATATCACCAAAGTTAAGCGATGAGTTAAGTGATGCGTTAAAATAAAGCCAAGCAGGATGACGCGAGGTGAACTCGGATGCCGTCAACTTCAGCCAATCAGGAATCGTTATCGTCGAAATGCCCATATTAGGACATGTCACGGAGCGAACGAATTATCAGGGTTGCCACAATAAATTCTAAGTTGACTAAAAATTTCCGAATGTTGCCAACCTATTCCTTACGCGATTTGAAACTGTAACAACTCTTGAATCCCTTGTTAATTTTAATTAAAATTACCTAATTAATTAGTTAATGTAATTAAGTTAGTGTAATTAAGGTATATTGTTAATTTTAATTAAAATTAACAAAAATTCTAATTACTTACAAAGTTTCAGAGTCAAATATATTAGCATTTACTAGATTACTTTATTATGCCATTACTCTTGATTCACGCACAATTAGGTTGATTCGGAAATGCCACGAAAATGGAATCTTACGGTTTGTCGACCGCAGGAATTTCAATTAAAGGTAGACATGCTTCTGCAGGGAAATCTATTATATCTTGGGCATTTAAATATTCGTAATTTTTAACATAATTCAACTACACATCTCTTATTATACAGTTCAGAATTTGATTTATTCGTCTTCAATAATTTCCGGGGAGTTTCCTGTATGAATTTTGCTGAACTTATGCCAAGCCGAGCTTTTCCTCCATACGAAATGTGTGTGCATAATCAATACCTTAAAAGCTGTCTTGATAATTTATTGAAAATTATTTCCATTGTTTTTCAAATTTTATTTTTAATGCGCGCTTGAAAACCGAACGAAATTCTTTCGTTTGTTTTTATAGATCGGTAAAGTAATTCCCGTGAAATTTATTCCGCGGATAAAAGCGTAAATGAGTGGAATCGTAGAGCAAAACAATAACAGTAAATTTGCTTTAATAGGGATTTGTATAACACCGGGGTTTTATTTTTGCTTCTGTTTGAGAATGCTTTGCTTTCAAACAAATTATTATTTTTCACTTTCATTACAACCAATTTCCAATTCATTAAAAACTGCATTTCGTAAAAGTAGGTTGTTTTAATTAGGTAGTCTGAGAGGTATGTACACTGGTGGCCAAGTAAATCGTTACGACTCCAAGGACACGCAACCCTTAGCGGCGATATGAGTAAGCCATTGCAGGTCTATAAGGAGGAGTAACGATTTTAATGGCCACCACTGTACATACACCATGAATCTTTTATCACATTCGGTAAGTCATTTCTCCTTTACGTAGGTTTTGGTGAAAAGGCAAACTTCAGCAATGAAATACTTAAGATATTTTGAAAAACCGTCAACTTTTTTCTACTGTGACTTTTATTTCAGTGAATCTGAAATATGCGACTGAAGAATTGGAGTGAGGCGCCATGAGCCATGCGTTCGGGCAGCTGGGCGGCCGCTGTGGTGCTCGCCGGACTGCTCGTGGTCGCCGCCGCTCTGCCCCCTGTCATTAAAATCGGTGAGTGTAAAATTTCACCCCATAAAATCTGTCACAATAAATGGGCGCTCGTCTACATAATTTGCGGCAAATTTCAATATGAAAGAAAGAAATTTGTATACTAATGAACAAAAATAAATTTACATATTACATAAATATGTATAGGTCACAAATATTTTCTTTATTTAATTAATGTATCAATTGTGTATTTATTGTATTTTATTCAGTTAACGGAAGTTACCGTAACAACACAGAAAAGCTCGTTGTTTCTTGCTTCCCCAAGAGGTTTACATGTTTTTCGTTATTAATTACTATTCACAACTTTTAAACCCTCTTACACTTTTAAACCCCCTTCGAACGTAGAGGGGAAGTAACGATGATCAAGTGGAAACTTGAGCATTTCGTAATTACATGCGAAAGTTCTCGATCAAGAAGGGTATCATATATCGACTGGTAAACAATTAATAACGATGCCTTACGTCGTGAAATAATAAATTGTATCTGAATACAAAATTAAGGAACGATATCGAAGCATATAATAAATAATAATTTATCATTTTTTCTTAATTTGAACACGTATTTTCATATTAAAAAACTGATTTTTGTTCCTGGTCTCTTAAGTCTTTTTCACTTACAACACTATTAAATCCTAACCAAACTCTGTGATATAATTTTTTTTTGCTGTCTTTTTTCTATTCTCTCCCATGGGTGTATGATTTTTTTTCCGTAGTAAATAAAACTTTTGTAGAAAAAAAATTACTATAACAAGAATAGGAAAAAACTTATTTTTGAAAAAAGATTGTAGGTAAAACGGTCGAAGAAAAAAAGTAAAAGGATCTAATCTTCTTGCATCCTTTTTCATTTCAAAATGATGTAAGAAAGTTACATCCTTTTTCATTTTTTTCTTCGACCGTTTCAGCACAACCTCTTTTCAAAAATAAATTTTTATAAGATATAAGATATTGTATATTGCAGAAAAAGAACGCGAATAGAACAGTAAGTAATTTAAAAGTAGGATAACTAATGGGCGGAAGGATTATATTTTTCAAGGTTATCGGTTTGCGAAATGCTTGCATATTGCAGTGTCGTAAAAATTAGTGGTTAGTCGTTAGCATGCAAGTAAAGCTTAGTTCAGACACTGCGTTTTTTTTTTATCCGTATACGCAAAACGCATTTTACATTTTCGTTTGTTAAATTTTACTCGTTCACAAGGAGCGGTCTGCAAATGCGAATGTTTGTATTTTTATGTTTACAACTAGAAGTTTTATGTTGGCTTAATTTACAGCTGATATGGTAATTGAGGTTATGTGTCGTTTTGTTGTACGTGGTTGTTTACCTATGTGTTTTAATATGGATTAAATATTTTATTACGGTACAAATTATGCTCTGAAATACGTAGAAAGAAAAGAAGTGCTTGGGTCAAGGATACTTTTACAAAGACTACCATAATATAAAATCACTTGCTGAAGTTAACTTTCTGCTTTTGAACAAATTTTTTACTCTTTAACATAACCTGCACCAGATAAACTTTAAGAGTGAGTAAGAGAGCAATAGCAATAAAATAAAATGAGATGCAACTACAAAAATGCGGAAAACTTGACTTCCATTCAACTTTTTCCGTCGCCGCAAAATTGTTAAAACTTGGTACATATCGTTCCCGCTAAAACTTTTTCAAATGTTACCAACCAATCAGAAACGATCCGCAATAAATATTTTGCGTATCCGGATGCATCTGAACTATACTTAAAGGGCAACTAATTTGAAGTAATGGAAATGGTATGAGCTTCCCCCACCGGCCACAGTTCAGACAGATAACCTTGATTCTTCCGCTCATTAATAATAACCAAACTGTCGAAATTCTCTTGTAATAATCAGTAAAATAAATTTCATTAAGTCTCCTCTAAAGATTCCTTCAAAATTAAAAACAAAAAAGAATGCGAACGCGCCCGGCATTAAACAAGCATTTGTATGCAGAGACCGAGAAATTCTTGTAGACAATGCAATAGTGAGAATAAAAATGAATTATGCTTGCCCATTACTTCTGCCTCTATGGCGGCAAGTAAAATTTACATTACGCTTTACGCTGTCACAACCCCGCCATAAAGTAGGAGAAAAAAATTAACAAAGGCAGGCAGAGTTTTTATACTGCAGAAGGTTTCCACGTTAACCTAATCGGCCGGAATTTATTGAAAGTTACGTAAGCAAGAAGTTTATCGTTATTGTAAAAATAAATATCTTTAAATGTAATAGGCCAGAGACAGGAAGAAATAGAAGGAAAAAAAATTGTTTCGAAGAAATTCTAGCCGGAAGTTTTCAGCACCTTCAGAGAAAACTTTTTGAAAAAGCAAGAAGTAAATTTATTTCGACGTAAATTTGTCACATAGACAGCTATAGGGGCGGAATTATGCATACAGCAAACCTAATATTTTACGGTTCCGTTCAATGAAATATCGAATTATTCTTCTGCGGCCTTTCCGTAAGAAATAAGTCAGGTCGGGAAGCTGCGCTAACAAAAAAAGAGTAAAATATGTGAAGATCGATCGGCTTGCAATTTAAGCCCTATTATTAGATCGGACTAAAAAGAAATTCCCTTCTGGAATATAAGAGACGGCACACGTAATTAAAAGCTAACAGTTTTGGAAAGCTTCGTTATTAAAGTTATTAAATTCTTGCTAGTCGGATTATAATTTTATAAAATGTTTAAATTTGTATATATTCCTTTACGATTTATTAGTAGAACAATTTTTATCTCAACTCATTTACCGAAAACAAACTTTCAAATATTTTATTTGTCGTTTCTACTTGATGCGACTTATAAATATATGTAGAAGGCGGTGAAAGCTGCAAGAGCTTTAGGTAGAATATAGCAAACCGTTTATGGCAGCGTTACTAGAAACTTGGTGATTTACAAGAACATTCGCCAGCGAAACCACGATTGATTTTTAAAGCTAAAAAGATATAAACGCAACTGCTCTGGTTTGTGCTTTGTTACGGATCGATTTTAATCTTCAAGCTATCGAACTATTCGCCTATTTTCGGTTTCGGTTGTTCGCTCTTCATTTTCATTCTCCTTTGTTCCGTTGTGTTGTCATCGGTAACTTTTTATCACAGTTGAGAACACTGTTAGTCTTTGGTCCAAATTACCGCACGTTAGAGGAGGTGGCTTGTTACGGATGAAAATTTCGTTAAAATCATTTTCACTTTTTCGAGTCACCTGTATTGCGTAGGAATACGAAAAGACCGTTATTTGCGGACGCGCGTTTTGACTTGATACATCATTAAACAAAAGTCTTCACTACACATCACGGAAGTGTTTTGTCTCCCTCATTTCCCCTGTGAGGCAACTGTCTTCTTTTACCAACCCTCTTCTTTAATTGGCCGTCGATCTTTAAACGCGTCGAAATTCTGCACGGCCACCAGTTCTCTGACAGTACGCATCCGGTGTGCTGTCGGAGTGTGTTTCCATAAAAGTCAACAGGCTGAAATTACCTATTGAACGGTAGGATTTTGAAATCCTCACCCCCTGCATTTGTTAATGTTTTTCGAAGACTAATCCCGACACTTTCGATTAGGTAAATATGGCGAGTATTTGGGCGTGGTTCAGGCCGTAACGCATGTTTTTCTTTTCTTACTTAGGCCCAGTTGTGTAATTCCAGCTTAGCTTTAAGCCAAAACTTAAACCCTTAACAACAATTGAAATAATCGTTGTTATGGGTTTAAGCTTGAGCTTAAGTTTAAACTGGTATTGTACAAATTGACCTTAGGCTTTGCTGCTGTTTTTGGCTACTGTTCCGGTGTTACTGGTGTGGCTGTGATTACTATTTTCATCTACAATCAGCTGCTCAAACCTTCGTGGTGATTTTTGGGGCCAACCAACTTAAGATTATCGCAAAGTCAGTTTCGTCAACGACGGTGACCTCGCCGCCATACTGCCCTTGAATTCACCCAACCGCTATTGATAACTTTCGACGAGAGAGGTCGCTGGGATTAGCGACACGCCTTTTTCGCTTCAGCGACCCTTCGATACTCTTTAGACGTCATCGACGACTTGACGGCTGACGTGTGGGGCGCGGACGATGTAATCAAGGTTGGAATTTTGCCTGACTTTGGGGTAATGCAAGTATTTAATTCAATTTACTTTTCAATTAAGCAACGTTTTGTTGCCCGAGGTTAGAAAATTACGTTGACTTTGTAAACGAAAGTCGGATCCGGATTTCGGGATTTTATATTTGACAACCTCGTTGTGTTAACTCTTTGCTTCATTTAAATTTATTAACTTAACCCCTTTTGGGTTCTGTGTTGCACGTGTTATCTTTATTTGTGTGCATAAAAATAAAGTGTGTATTACTGGGGATTTTTATTTTATTATTAAGTTCTGTCCTGGTGTTTTTTTTTTACTTACGACCCATACCCGTCTCCCCGAGTCTAACCGGTCGCGGTCGGCAGGTGAACTTAAATTGCACACCTGTACATTTGCAACCAGGTAGGTAGTAGGTAGCAGCTGGCCATTGTTCTCGTTTGGTGAGCTTTGACACCTATTTTGGCGCAGATCACGAATGCGAATTACCCGAACTACGGATAATTTACCTTATGCAGGCAAGGTAGTGGGTAATTTCTATCATGGGGAAGTTTTGGGTTTTTTCTTTATATAAAATCCGTTTTCTTGCGCCACGAGAGGGCCTCGCAAAATTTATCTTGCTGTCGCTACTTAAACTTTTCTTTAAATTTATTATTTAGGAAAAAAGCTGTTTACGAATTAACGTTACTGTCCTGAGGACAAGGATTTGTACTTAATGTAATGTAAACCAAACAGGTCATCCTATTTCCTTTTGTGCCATCAATCTCTGATTTGTTTATTCGGTTTCTTTTTGATGCTTGTTAAACGAACCGTACCTCCATTTCTTGTGTTTTATCAACGGTGGTAGATATAGAGGTGCTCTGACAATCGCTTCGAACGCGAGAAGTCAGTGTGCGAGTGAGGTAGGTATTAACTGATGAAAGAAAACACATTTTTAATTAAAACTCTATTAACCTCGAAACTGCTGCAAATTTACCAGAAAAGCCAAAATTCATAAACTTACGTAAGAAATAATTTATTGACGCGCTTTTACTCCGCGCCGCGCACGGTCCTTCCTTCCTTTATATCGTTCTCTTCTTTGCATCGCTCGCACTCGAATCCCCGATCTCAGAGCATGGCCCGGGTTCGTCTGAATACCTGTCTTATCTTCTATCGTGGTTTTACCTATTTTTTGCATTACGATACAGGGTGACTGTTAATTGTGTTACTATACAGGATGACCGTCAATCGTATATGTTATGGATATAAACCTCTGGGAATTTCAGCTCTTTTCAATACCGTGTGTAGGCCTAGCGGTACCACGAGTTTTACTAACCTACTTAGACAACTTTACGCTAGATGGTGCCCTCTTTACATCCAGGCTTAAGCTACAGTCAATCAATTTGCAGCTCTCCCCGTCTCCACTGAGCTGGGCATATTTCCAAATAGAGTTTTTAACACCGAAGATTTTACGCCAGTGTTCGCAATTTTATACATGGTCAAACAGGTAAGGCGAAAAAGTAGGTAACAGATTTGTAAACCACATACTGGGTGATTTTTTAATAAACCGATAAAAAGAAATTACTCACGAAAAAACGTGGGAAAGATACCACACAACAATTTATAATTAATTAAAACTTTATCCGAAAACACGTTACGCCCTCGCATAAGACTGAATTCCTTTTAATTAGAAATTTGATGTGTGCTTCTGAACTGTCGCGTCGCAAAGAAATAAATTGCTTATTTTCCGTTTTTCTCCGAAAAGTTCTTAATGGAAGAGAAAGTTTGAATAAATAAAATCTTATTTCCGCAGAAACGTTTCCCGCTGCCCTAAAACTTGTCAACACTAATTTCCCAGCAAAATAACTTGCAGGCTTCTCAACGCCCGCCCGGGCATGATTTAATACCGAACCGAAATGGTACGTACGTAAGTACGTAATTGGGCGTACTTACTCCAAAACACAAAACCCGTTTCGAATAGCCGTCCTCTGGAATACACTCGCATTGTCTGTATGACTTTGTTCGCTAATTAAGTCGGAATATTCGCGCAGTGAGTTGTAACACAATTACAAGAGTGCGAAACTCGGTTACAATTGATTAGGAGCGTGAAAAAGACCTGATTCGATTTCGAAATTAAATCAAATAAGGCGAGCGCAAACGCAAACTTAATTACAATATATGCACAATGTAGAATTTAGTTTGCCTTTGGTGATTTAAGATTTCTTTTCCTTCAAAATTTTTCAGTTCGTGGATGAGCTTTAGTTAGAAATTATATACCATGTTTAAAAGAGAAATCTATCGTCTTTAAACCTTCTACATAGAGATGGACGACTGCGTGTAAAGGGGTTGTAACTTACGGTCTCTCGTAATATGTGGTTCAATGTGTAGCATTCGTTCGATCTCTCTAACGAGACCGACCTTGCTGACAGCGTTCTTCTTTCGCTATATGCTTCGTGATAAGATAAAATCCCTCACCGGAAAAGTAAACGTTGGACATTTCATATATGTTTCAGTAAGTTACGTTTCAGTTACCCACTTCAAAGAAATACATAATTAACTATCTATATATTTTTGTTAGTGAACAAAGAAATAACTGGTTCTTTGAATCTTTAACTGGAAATATTAGTTATATTCCTGTTCTACGTTTCAAATAGTTTCCTATGTCATATTATTTTATATAGGTATAGATAAGCTTCTGTAGTTTCGTCCAATTTAAAAGCTTATATATTCAACTGTACCTCGGCATTTCCGTTAAGCCAATCTCTGTTTCTGATTTTAAATTTTCCCATTCGAGTTTTTCGGATTCAGCAGCATTGAAACAAACACGAATTTAACCTGGACTTCTCGTTTCATAAAACTTTATGTATTGTTCGTTCGCAAAGTATAATTCTGGATTTCCTCATTTATCTAGGTCACGTCGTGTCAATTTCACGCTCGATGTATTTTATCGACGTTTTCACCGAGCGGTCCTGCAATGACACATATCTGCGATGACGTATTTATTTATGTTACGTGTTTGTTCATCTTGAGGTTGAATGTTGTTTAATTCAAACGAAAATTGAGTACGGAAACTTTTTGTACATGAGTGTACATCCCAAATTAAACACGGTTCATGTTCATTTTTTTAATAAAGTGATTTCACCAAGTATAAAATAACTTAATAAAATATTAAATATATAGGATTCTATTTTAGTTCCTTTCATTTCCAAACCTCGATTTATTACTATGCGGAACTATCAATTCCCAAATACTGTTTTCTTTTTTTGGAACTTTTGACAAACAGATCATAAAACGTTTCATTAAAACTACCGAAGTGCTTCCTCAGCATCATGATGAAGCCCGGGCATAAAGTCTTAGGTCGCATAAAATCCGTGCGCCTACTAAAATAAGCGTTTTATTTTCAGGGGCAATATTTACAGAGGACCAGAGAGACAGCAGTACTGAATTAGCTTTCAAATATGCCGTTTACAAAATCAACAGAGATAAAACACTTCTGCCGTACACATCCCTCGTATATGACATCCAATACGTGCCGAGAGATGACAGCTTCCATGCCAGTAAGAAGGGTAAGTAAGCGAGGGTGTTTGCATTTAAGATAGCACAGCCTAATTTATAGCGCAATATATTTATTTATTCATGTGTTAATCGTGGCCGTTGTATGGTTTTAAGTAATTAGGTATCTTAAATTGGTACAATATTTTCAGCTTCCTAAGTTAAAAGCACACAATGATTTAACTAACAATAAGTCTACACAAATAATTTTTTATAACCTATGTACATATATTAAACTTGTGAGGTCTCCCCGTCCCCTATATTATAAAAGTATGATGACAATATCCACATTATAACCGAAGAGGAACAAAAAATAAAATATTCTTAACGATCAGTACATTCATCTCAGCTGACAAGATGGAGCTATATATGTCATATATGAGTAATCGAGAGGCAGACTATAAAATTAATCTATTTCGAAACGCTCCACTTTACACCAATTCAAATAATTCTTGCCAACTGTAAAACAGACACGAAAAAAATCAATATTTGCACGAGTAACCCGTGTATTATTTACAGAACGAAATGGAGTACCCTGGGGTTATTTACAAAAAAAATCAACTCGTAAAAATTACATTTCTAAATTATATTTACATTACATTTAGTTTATAACGATTATCAAAAACGACTGTGGATTGTAAAATCTTTTGGACTACTTATGATACTATTGATTGAATGAATTTTATTTGCAAAACCAGATTTTACTGATGAAACACATACGCATGTATACAAACGATGTTCATAAATGAAGATTGCACAAATATAACACCCCTGACTATAATTAACTTCCGTGGAGAATATATGTGGTATAACTTCGCTCCTTTGTGAAGAACGGCATGCATAGGTCGTAAACTTCGTCTAATGTGCCACTTTCACTATATTGCCTTACAAATGGCTGCCTGGGATAATAAAAACCCACTGTACTAAAAAAAAAAACAATCTCCAGAGTATGATGCAAGGGGAAGCTCAGCGCAAACATTCCTCGTTTGATGATATTGATGAAATAATTACCATGCTGAATGAAGAAATGGCAACGTATTATGTTGATGCATATATCTATTACAGAGAATTTCATAAAAGTAACAATTACAATGAAATAGCCAAGAGTAAATCATGTACATATATTATCAATCAGAAATACAAACATCATTAATATACAATAAGTGTCAGGCGCCTATAGTCACATCGTTAATATTGGTGTCTGATATACGACAGTATCAATTTATTTGTTTATTGAGAACCTTCAATCAATTTTACGTGCAAACTTTTCTTCATTTCAGCATGTAATCAAGTTCGATTTGGTGTTCAAGCGGTATTCGGACCGTCAGATCCCTTACTGGGTGCTCATATTCACTCCATCTGTGATGCTCTCGATATTCCTCACCTGGAGGCCCGACTTGATCTTGACTCTGACATTAAAGAGTTTTCAATCAACTTATATCCTGCTCAACACTTACTTAACTCGGCCTTCCAAGATGTAATGACTTTTCTGAACTGGACGCGGGTGGCGATAATATACGAAGAAGATTACGGTAAGCAATACAGCTCCGTATAGTGTAAATTGAATTTTCTGCAACTACTTTAAGCGCTAAAATATCCAAAGCTTATACTTGTGAGACGCGGCCGCAAAATTGAGTTCCTCCTTGAAATTATTAATGCATTGCAGTGAACAAAGCCGTAAATTCGAAATCTAATATGCATTCAATTTTCAACACTGTCGAACATAATAGAATTTTCGCAGCAAAAACTGCAACGGCCTTAAAGGGTCGGATAGAAAACTCAATGTTCGCCGAGATACGATTTTTCCGGGACGGACGGGAAGATAAATCCAGAAAATTATCCGCCGTTATCTCTATTATCGATTCGTGGAACTTAATAAATTCGAGCGCACAAATTACAGCTTGCCTCGATTTTTAAATTAAAAGGGGCAAAATTTCGATTTACTTAATAAATAACGATTGCACAATTTAAATTATAAATTGATAATAATTAAGTCAATCCATTTTGTTTACAATTCGGCTTTCGTAAATTATAGTAACGATTTTACATACTTATTTTATTTTGTAAATCGAGGACACGTACGTTTCACGAAACACTTAGTACTTTATTAGATGAATGACAGCAAAAAGTAATATATTATCCTGTTTTTGCGTGTAGGAGCCGGAAAAGATAAATGAGCGATTCGGGAACTCGTGAAATCTTAGGTTTCCAGGAAACCAGGTGAACCGGATGAACAGCCTGAATTCAATCGCTGCTTTTTCACTCGCCATGGGGTGTTTACAATTAGAAAAACGACAAAAATATCATTTGGGTTGTTTACCTGAACGAAAACTCTCTATGCGTTTTATTTTCGAAAGCATTTTTTTCTTTTTTTCAACGTAATTGAATAAGCTGCCAAATATACATATGTTATTATTTTGGAACTAAATGGAACCAGATTTAAATACTCGTATCTAGTTGACGAAGTCCTACTTAAAGGGAGGAGATCTCTATTTTCCGGGTCAAGAAATCAAAGGAACAAACGTGATATGTGAAGAGAGGGACAATGGACGAGGGCATAAAAATGGAAGAAAAAGGGCGAGAAAATATCAAATACATGGAAATGGTGAAGACAATAAAAATGGACACTCTCTATAACCTATTATAGTCTGACCGCATTGGTCTAAAAGATTTAACAAAAAAAAATGCAAAGTAAAATGATTTAACAAAAAAAAATAAAAAGTAAAATGAATCTATCTAAATGAAATTAAATATTTTTTGTTAATCTCTTAAATTCCTGATTGAAAAATTCTTTTCCCAAATCCATTTCTAGACTATTCGGCGCCAGTTCCTTAAATACTTAAACACACAATTACTAACCAAAAAAAGAAAAGAAAACGAGGACATAACAATTGTTGGGAAGTCCCAGAGACACTTACCCTGTTTTGGGTATTTGAAAAATTTGGAAATTATAGATGCCAGAGAAATAGGTTTAGACAAAGGCAATAAAATGAGGAAATCAAATCTGCTAAGTTTAAAACAAAAAGGTTTTTGCGAAAAATAAGATGAACCAAACAATGAAAGCGATATTTAACTTTGAATAATTTTTAAATAATCCAACAGAACCGTGACTCTTCAAAAATATTGGTGTTATGACGAAGATAACAAGGAGATGTAAGAAATAGGCAATTTGTAAATCGTAAAGTTCAATGCGTAAGATAAATTCGATAAAATGTTGCCTACGCGACCTCGGGAAAATTCACAAACGACTTGCTTTTTCAAAGGCTTGAGTCAGGACTGAACTTTAAAATAAAATTGCGTTCGGAAAATATCAGCTGCACATTGAAACAAAAAACAGTCGCCGATTAGAAATTGGCTTATGCAAACATAACTAAACGATCCGGAAAACTGGAGCAAGATTTTTCATAATCAGAATCCGGTCTAAAACCATATAAAAGGCGACTGGGTTTCACGATACATATACTACTACGAGTCGCATGATCGAGTACATCACACAGAGTCCGAAGGCGTAATTAGCATTCAAAAGAATGTCCTAGTGTGTGATTCAACAACGAAAGATCCGTCCATCTCTCCGTATCCAGTACCACGGTTTGGGTGAGAAAACATTAATTTATTCGCCAATTAGTTATAAAAGTCAGTCGCGACCTGAACTATTGAAAATATGAAACAATCTATACAACAGGAAAAGAAATTAAGAAAAGTAGAAAACAAAGAATTGAATTAAGTAGTAGGAACATTACGTTAGGATGAGACAGGAAAAAGGATTTAAAATGGCAGTGAATGTAAGAACAGATAAGAAAAAAAATGAACTAAATAAAACATAGTGTAATAGATTAAGCGAGGTTAACAATGACAGCTTTGAAAAAGTTATAAAGTAATAAAGGAAGGAGCAGCAGATTCATTTAGAAATCCAGTGCCTATTTAAATAAAAGCATATGGAGGTGGAAGAAATAAAAATATGTATGTAAACAAGCAAAATATGCAAATTTGCGATTAAAATCGTAAAAAACTATATAAATGCAAAATAGTTCAAAGCTTTAAACGAAACTTTATAACAGGCAAATGTTGACAGTTAATTCCGGTTGATGTACGTGAACACCCCGATATCTCCAATTACTGCAGGAGCTTTTTGTTTCGACAAAAAAAAGCACGAACAAAAAGCATTCTGCAATAATTATTAAAGCGCATGAAAACTAAATGAGTCCCGGAAAACATACGATGCGTTCATAAATCACAATTATACACATCGTAAATCATGCAGCGAAGTTCTTTTTGCCATCGTCGGGTTTCAAAGACTGAATCCGTTTTGTGGAAAAACGCGCTGACCAAAAAATTATTTCCCTATTTCTTCATGAAAAGAAATTCGAAATTTACTAAAGCGTATTTGAGAGAGTGAAGCGTGCCTCGGGAGAATATAATTTAGTATCTAACGATCACCTCTAAAGCATGAACGTAGTTAATATACCCCTTTACATATTCCATTACATCTGTCTGCCAACGCAGACGTTTATTAATTATCTTGATATCTATATCTTGTACACCTAATTTGAAGGACATAGTTTCTACGTAAACGTTCATTATTAAAGATTAAAACTAGCTTTTTTTTTGTTGGTTGACACTTTCCTTTTATTTCTTTCAGGTCTCATCAAGCTTCGCGAATTGGTTAGGTCACCTCATAACAGAGATCTAGAAATTCATTTACGACAAGCTGATCCGGAATCGTACCGCCCTATATTGAAGGAAATTAAAAATAAAGAAATTCACAATGTCATTATCGACACGAAGTCCGCAAACATGAAGTACTTTCTCAAAGGGGTAAGAATTGTGTGTATTTACTCTGACCTATTTGAAAAATATTTGACGCCTTCTAAAACTAAAATAATGGAAACGTTGGATAAACAATTAAACAATAGAACAATCCGAGCGTACTATTGGAGCGTGATGGAATTTCGGAACATCCGATTTAAACGTTTAACTCGAAGCTGAGCTTTTGTTGTTCGTTGAGGAGGTCAAACAAATGCGAAACAATGTTAGTCAGCGGTGCTGCGAAAGCTCCTTTATGATTAAAACGAACTTAAAATTGTAGTTTCTGTACTTCTTCTGCATTTAGTACCAAACATAATATTCTCTCAGAAGCTTTGAATATCCTAACGAAATAGTCTCCTGAACATGCAACGTGATAATTATTTTTTTTTGTTTGTGTAAATGAAAAAATATTATTTTCTCTCCTTTAATTAAAAGCGCAAATTAAAAGTGTTAATTAAAAGTAACTTCCAGTTAGTCCAGATGTTTTTAGTAGATTATTTAGTCGGGTATGTTACCGAATGAATTTCTTTTACAAAAATTTTAATTTAATATATTCGTGTTGTGAATATTCATTTCCATTCCGCTAAAATATGAACAAATACACTTCATACCCTGTAGATTCGTGTTGCAATTTAAATTTCGTGCTAATTCAATTTAGACACACTTAAGTAAAAAGTTCCTGGCACAGATTCAACTGAGGGAACAATATTTATTCGGGCATAAATTACATGAATCTCTCTGCAACGTTGAAACTTCGGTTACAAGGTCTGCGAGTATCTGGAATAAATAAGATGTTGGAAAAAATAATTTGTCGCTTCCATTGGAAACAATTTATTCTTTTTCAAATAAATCACTTTGACATTGTTTATAGAACATCGTTAAACTCGTTCATTAAGAACAAGAAATTAATTCATTCGGTTTTAATTAACAACGAAAAAAAAAAAACAAATTAAAAGAATTCCAGTTTTTCCATCAAGCCTATACTTAGGTCTGATGATGATTTTAATATCGAAATATGTATTTTTAAGTGGTTCTTAGAAATGTAGTTGCTGATCAATGATGTTATGTAATTATAAAGGTCCTTCTAAGAACTAGAGTTGTAAAACCTTGAAGAAAATTGCTGAGATTGCAACTGGACGCAAGTGCGATAAACACCTGTGCCGCTTCGTAGGCCTAATAAGAAGAAAAACAAACGTTATGGACACCTGTTATGGTGATGTCACTTTACCCTTCTTAGAGAGCCGAACATTTTATTTAAATACCCCAGTATACAGAAAAATCGGTATTCGGTAGAATTCCTTTAGTTTTGTTGTCTTACAGATCCTTCAACTGCAAATGAACGACTACAAATACCATTATCTCTTCACAACATTCGACATCGAAACTTTCGACCTGGAAGATTTCAAATACAACTTCGTCAATATGACCGCGTTTAGGGTAGTGGATTTCGGCGACTTGGCAGTGCAAGAAGCTCTCCGAGACATGGCGAGGTTCCAAGGTGCTTCATCTGCGGCGTCGATGTTCAATTCCAGTTTCATTCAGGTTAGTTTAGTATGCGCCTCGTCTCTGCCAAATGAAACTTTTTCGCAGGTTCTCTTATATATTTTTCGCGTCGCGTCATAACATTAATCTTACATATTCCAAATCGTTATGTTTTCGTAATTTATGTGACACCTTGCAAAGTCTGACCTAAAAGTTTCAGAAAGATTTATTTAATTCCCATGTACAGTGAAACCCCCATATCCATTGGGGGATAAACCTGACTGACATATATACTTACGTAGGCCTCAATTTAAACCATTACTTTATGCCACAGTGACAGTGACGACATAATATAAGATTGATTAATTAGTTGTTTAAAAGCTTTAAAAAAAAGCTTTTGATGAGTTTTGATAAAAATACGAAAGTTTATTGGCGTTGTGCCATACTTGATGAATTAAACTATAAAATTTTACATTGCAGAGCACATAGAGCAAAAACTAGCGTCTCTCGTCCACAGTTATGGTATAAGTTTATTAATAAATCTTCCTCCTCGAAGAACTTGCAAGACAGCATCGTCTATAAATTGTCTTTGGTTTTATATTACAATGTGAGATTGAAAGGCAAATTGCATTAGGGAAACTTTGTTACGTCGCTGCTTGCTTGCGCATAATTCTATTTGGCTTGTAGTTCTTTTTGTTGAGGCAAGGCTAATGCAACTCTAACGGCTACGATTTCCTTATACATAGTACATAATGTTGCTTTGCTGTAATATTATCACGTACACATTAAAACAACTACTGGGTGAAACGTTCGGCGCCATGTGTATCGTATAGCATGCATTAGCAGAGATGCCGCAGCCCATAGTGAAGGGTTCAAAGTGCTACTACACAACGGCTTTTATAAAAAACCGAAACTCAAATAAGATGAGAATTGTTACAGAAAAATATAATATGATTTCTTAAATCAAAGAGAAATTATTAATTGTCACTTGTTTTATTTAGCTTTTATTGTCACCAGTCTTGAATTCATATAATTTTTTCTTGTGGTTTTGAAATATGTACCTACATAAATGAAATTACGTTTCAAAATAAAAAAAAAATCTGATGAGAAGGAACGAGAACTATCGAGAATGCGTAATTTATTACCCTCAGGTACTAAAGTGCTTTTTAACATTACATTTCCCATTAGACAACCGTTCCGTTGAACGTTACATGCCGGAAAAGCGAACGTCGATTTGAAAGTAGGAGTATTGATTTCATGAAATTGCTGTAAAACGCTGGAATATTTGATTAAATAAAAACTAAGAACACGTTCTTCTATCTACTAACTATACTTAAACTTCGCTAACAACTACTTGCTAAAATTAAAATTAATGCTTTTAATTTTCGTTAAATGAATCAACGTAAACAAATTGTTATTTAAGTTATGTCACATTGAGCAATAATTTTCAACTAACACTTTCCTTCTAAGAATTGCAGCTGCAAAACCATGAGAAAAATTGCTGAGACTGCAACTGGACGCAACGCTGCAATCGTAGGTGCAATAAGAAGAGAAACAAGCCTGTTATGGCAATGTCACTTTACCCGTCTTAGATAGCCGAATATCTTATTTAAATAAATTTTAATTTTCGTTAAAATGAAACAAGCGTAAAATAACTTCGATTAATTTGTTTACCAAAACAACCGTTGTTAAAATAAATAAAATTAGCCAGGTCTTTGTTCGTAGTAAATTTCATAAAATAATAATTACCGTCTCGGTAAGCCTACGTTTGATGACACGTTTTATCTGAGGAGCTTTATATAAAGTCTAATTGTGCAAATCGTTTGATCTTTAAAGTACGATTAGAAAGAAATTAATTAACTCTTAATTACACTTCGATAATTAAGAGTTAATTAATTTTCTTTAGCCGTTCGGAATAAGTTGCTGGCATAATTGTGCGTTCGACTGTAATAAAATTAAGAACTTAGTAATTTCTAAAACCTCTTAATACTTTACGTCATTTGATGATATTATAATAAAATCCATGTTTGACGACGTCTTATTTTAAAATTCGATGGATTACTAAGACATGGAAAATATTATGTATATTACAACAATTCAAATCAGATATTCTACTCATGACTTAATAAAGGTTTTCCTAATAGGGCGTTAAAACTTTTGTACTGTTTTACTGTGTATGTCCAAATGTATCTTTATTTTCAAATTGTACTAAAAGAATGATTAATATTTACAGTTATCATGTTTCCATGAGCAATAAGTAAGAAAAAAATTTCGAAAAATTTTATATTAAAAATTCTTACACTTCGGATTGAAACCCACACGAATGTATCAGCGTCCATTTCTTACATTTTTAGTTTTTAATAAAATTCCTGATGCATTGTTTACAGCGAACAAAAATCTATGCCCTCTCGCTCTCCTAAGTTCAACGCCAAACATTGCAACAATGAAGGGCGGAAAGCCCGTTCGGAACTGGGGAAATGCGGACGTAATTTATTTTTATTCTTAGAGACGTCAGTATCCCAAATATTTGGTGATATTTTATTTTTCAGGCGGAAGCAGCTTTGATGTACGATTCTGTTTTCGTGTTCGCAATTGGTCTGCAGACTTTGGAACAATCGCATACACTGAAGCTATCGAATGTGTCTTGCGACCGCGAGCAACCGTGGGATGGGGGTCTTAGCCTCATAAATTACATTAATGCGGTAAGTTTTTCAAATGATAGCGATCATAGTTTTTTTTTTAATGTAGCACATACGCTACATATTTCCTTTTGCATGAAATACTACAAACAGCCTCTATAGTTGAAAATAACTTTAAATTTATTATTATTACTTGTCATCATTTTCTTTAATCTATTCTCTTTTATCTATAGCTAAACATGAAAAATAAAGGTATAAGAAACCGGAATTCTGTACATAAAATTCGAAAATTAATTAATTAAATTCAAACGAATGGGCCTGAATTTACGTAAACGAAGCGACTGATTTATTATTCAAGTTAAAACAAATCATGTAACATAGCGCAATAATTTGCAACTAACTCGAATAAATGACAATTGTATGTTACTCCTATTGCGCTCCTTCTGAAAACTGCAATTGCAAAACCTTGAGAAAAATTGCTGAGACTGCAATTGGACACAACTGCGATAACCACTTGCACCGTGCGTAGGCGCAATAAGAAGAACGTAACCTTACCCCTCTTAGAGAGACGAAATTTTTATTTAAATACCCCAGTACACAGAGAAAAATCAGTTCCTGTTTTAAATTTGTCAGAGTTCCTTCGGATAGTTTTTAAAGTTCGGTTTCGTGAAAAAAGTTATTAGTTTGAATTTATTTTATTCGGTAGAAAAGAAACAAATCTTTTCGTGAATGTTTTTAGTTTTGTTGTCTTTACTTTAAGTAAATCGTAAGCGTAGTTGTTATCAAATTTAAAACTAAAGTGTTCCAAAGTTTGGTTTGCGAGAAGGTAATCAGACTCAACGTTTGATAAGCTAAAATCGATTCATCTGCTTAGAATTAGGAAATTAACAAAAGCTTGAACACGGTACAGAAAACCGTTTCTTCTCTCTTCGAATTGAATTTTTGATTGTATTGATTTATTGTGTTTTAATTATGAATCTCTTGTTCTTCACCGAAAAAAGCATTTTCCCGTTTTATTTTCTAACATATGGGTGTAACACGCCCACTATTGAGCCTTGTTTATTGATTGTTACGTACAAGTAAGCAAGCAATAAAATGTACAAACAAACTCAACTTAAAATTTATTGCTAAAGAAATGGCTGCCTAGACCGGTTTACCCAGATTCCCGAGAAAAATGCCATACAGATGTTCTACTACAGCTGTGCATGCGTCCTTAACTACTCTACCTGCTTACTGTGGTTTGCCGGCCGGCGCTAACGGTTAATATCTACGAACTGGTTTACGGTTGAATGGCCTTTGCGAGGACCCGCTCTAAATAATAATACTTTGATTACGGCACGTGATCGTTGTGCATAGGAAATTACGTCGTGGTAACCCGTTCTCTTGGTGCAGGCGGTAAATAACTCTCCAGAACAAATGAAACGCAACAATTAAAATTAATTAATTGTTTATTGAAAAAAAGAAATGGGAAAAACTCCTGATATCTGCCTCTGTGGGGCCAGATATCGTGAGCGTAAAACCCTTGCGTTTGGATTCAATACAACTAAACAAAATTTACGATTTTCAGCGAGTACAGTCTATCTCGCTTAACAGATTTCACCTTCGAATATCGGCGCGATCTATTTTCTTTCGATTGGTGGTTTGATTTCTACACAGATGGATGTTGGAGAGCTCTGCTCCTTAATTAGATTAATAATTAATTGAGTTTCAACTTAGCTCGAGACTTGGTATAAGTGTTTGTCACTTCTGATCGTACTCGAAGACTGGTTCTGGTTAATAAACCAACGCACAATGTGTCACAGTGGGACCACAGTGTACTTAATTAATGGAGTTAATTAATGAATTAATCAGATGTTCAGCGATCAATTTGCAAGTATATCAGTAGCAATTACCTGTATTTCAGGGACTCCCGTGGGAGGTGTTAGATACCTATCTCTAGCTAACCTGATTAATACGGTGGAGTGTAGTGAGCCGAACTACTTCTACTCCCCCACCAGAGCGTTAATTTAGGTCTAAATGGTAGGGGCTTCTCGACTACTTTCGCTTTGCTTTGAGGGCGGTAGTCTACCCACTTGTCTGTTTTTCAGAACCCTCTGTCTGTCGCTCTTTCGCCGTCCAACCTATCTAATTAATTTATAGCGCAAGAAATTAGTTTTGACTGCTTTTTTTGCACTCCACTATGGGTGGATTTGACATTGCAGTCTCTAAGCAATCGCTTCTAATTAACCGGCAAATCTCTCGTCAAAGACCCCAATTCAGTTCATACACATACAGGGTGAAAGAGTAACTTTATTAAGAGAATGGCTATGACTATGCAGTTCGGCCTCGTAGTTTCACGAAATTCGTAGTGACAATTAATTGGCCTTGATTTCTTTGTTTATTTTGTGCTGGCGCACTTGGTTCCAGCAGCAGATATAATTGCCTCACGCCAGTGATTGAGATTGGCGCCTTCCCTGCACAAATCGAAAAACAACCGTTAGTGTTTCCAATTTGCCGGAGAAAATCTCCAAGGGTAGAATGATTCCTAAAAGTACACTGTATTGAATTCCCAGGTAGATGCGGGGAATAGTTCATTGCTGTTGGTTGATTAAATTACAGAATTGGTCTAATAACTAAGGAACAATGACCTATAAATTTTCTAGATGAATGCCACTAGTGAGTTTTAATACTCGCTGAAATGTAACTAAAAATAGTTTGATTAAAGTTATCTCAATGTAGTGGTACTATGAACTTTACTGACTCTTTAGTCTAATTAATGCAAATCAAATTATTCCTACGTTATTACCACCAAAGGTGCGCTGAAGGAATACAAATAAATGTCAGTTACCTAAGCCGTATAATCCGTGTCACTTCCGCACACTGTTCACTTTGATTAGCACTCGCGTCGCGACGCGTACGTGTTTAGTTTAATTGCCTTTCTTAAAACACTGTATTTTAACCGTACCGAAATAAATGATTTAACAAAAAATGAATAAAGACTACAAGCGCTTAAAGAAAAACACAACTAAGCCAACTTGGAAATGAACTCAACCGTTCTCGCTAAAGCGTCAATGCTATCTGCCTGTTTCTTCCCGTCCCGTACTTCCAAGAAAATAATTAAAATCATAGTCGTACGCACGCCCATTCCAGATGCCCAAAAATGTATCAAGAGCCCCTCTATTAACTTATCAGGAATATGACGCAAACGAAGCACCCATAAATTTAACTATTAACGTGTAAACGCTAACATTTTTAAAGTATCTGTTGCCTGACTGAAAGGACTCAGAATTATGACACCAACTTGAAGAGAAACAGACAAAAACAAAACACTTTAACTTGAACGTAATTCGATATACCTTTTCCGCTAATGTACATGAATCTGTGATTTTAACGCTACAAACTTTTGTACAGAAATTCAAAGTAATACAATACAAAGATAAAGGTTACTCGGTTGGCAGATTTATGGCTGTCTGTGTGGTCCATCATTACTCGACAAGGGCTGCACGTAGCCCTGGATTGCTGGCTTATCACTTGCAAAAAATTCCAAGAATACGGACATATGTTTGTTATTCTAAAACTAAACATGTAACAATCGATTTTGTTTTGAAAACAAATTTAGCGAACGCTTCATGGGGGAGGGTTGTTTTTCGTGAATAAAAACGTTTATTGTTGCAATTACATTTCTGAAACCTTTAATGTTCGCCATAAATTTTTACTTACAGCGGCAGATAATGAATTCATTCATTTACCTTTTATTTCCGCACGTGGCAGTATTAAATATAAATTGCGTCCGTCAACACCGCCATTTCGATAAATATATTCACAACGTACATACGCCATTAATAAAGCGTTCTGCAAACACCAGCCTCATTTTTTATCGTTTGTTCATTAGCGAACGAACGTAAAACGAAACCATGGTTATAACAGGATTGCCAGTTTTATCAGAAACACATACGTACAATTTTTTATATTTATGCAAATACATACAAAAAGCTCATTGTAAATGCGGAGTAAATATTATTGGTATTGTTTGAACAATATATTTAAAAATTGTGTTTATTTTATATAATGGGATTTACACTAAACAAAAATATTTTTAGATCGAATGATTTATTGGACACATAAAGTTCTCGGACCTGGCCAGGTTCGTCCTCATTGTGGGATTTTATTTAAAACTTTTAATGCTTCGATTTTTTTCAACTAAAACGACAATTCAACTTTAATTAATACAAGTTTAGGCCAAAGCATGACTTATGCGGTTGGCGTACAGCCAACTCATTGTGAATTCCTCTTTTCAAATATAAACTCTCATATCTAACACTATTATTCACTTCTCTTTATCTCTCATTTTTTGACAAATGATCGATATCGAATTTCAGTTTCTCAAGTGTCACAACTATTCAATCACAAATCTCTTTTAAACAACACGTGATGATTGATACTTTTTTTTATTTGCATGTATACGAAGTATGGCCGTATAATTCTAAGTTAAAAAATGCGAAACATGTCAAGAAAATTAAGATAAACTATAAACTTTCGACGCGATTAGTGCACCTCATAATATTGAATAATAAGTTATATCAGGAAAGTCTTCCGAAAGAAAGTCGGCGCGAATATAATCGAAAAACTTTCGCAGGAGCCCCATCTGAATAACAAATAAAAAGTTTCCAACATTAAATTTTTAGTCGTTAAATATATCAAAAAGCGTTTCTACGTTTGCTCTGAAAAAGGAACCGGACATTCATAAATATACTTGAGCACACATTTAGACATTTCTTTAAATTTCCGCCCTCATTTTTCAAACTGAAATACATAATAATAAATATTATATGTACATAGGCATTGAGTAATTACTTCTCGTAACGCAACATTATTTCTGCAAGCTTGTTTGAATGAGCTGGATCTATTGTATGCTCTCTACTTTATTTAGTTACTATTTTAAAACTTTATAAAACAAAATATTCCCTATTACAGGTCATGAACATGATGTTCAGTTTCGTTGTATGTATGTATCAGCTTACGAATGCAAAAATCTCTCATTCAATTTAAGATTAATGATTTTGTGTTCATTCTCCCCCACAAAGCTCGTCAAATGGATATCTACTACATTTTCCGTTTAGATAAAAGCAGGGGCGTTAAAAAATGACACTCGTATAGGTGTTAAATTGAAAAGTCTTTCCGCACATTTTCATTTCGTAGGAGCAGTCGCTATGTTTAAAGTGAATTCTATCTATATCGTTCAAGGTAATGGGCTTGTTTAATGGAGCAAGCAAACGCGAGAGTTGTGAAAATCAGATTAAATTGCTGTACACTATAAGGATTTGGGGATATCAACATTTTCGCCTAAGTTCTATGTGGTATCATTAAATAAATGAAAGAAGAAATTGAAATAACATAAGAGAGAAAGTCACAAATTTTCTTGAAGCTCACGAGGACTTGTTTCCGATAAGATTGTTAAATTACGCGAGGAAGAAAAATAACGAGAAAACATTTTAAAATACAGCGCCTGTCTGTAATTTTTTTTCTTCCCTATGAAGAGCGAACGTTACAATTTGTTCAGGTAACTTCGTTTAACTTTTGTTTGCGTCAAATGGTTCGAAAGTTTGCTTGGAGAAATCCGATACCTGTTGAATATGCGTGGCTGCGATAAAGCAAGGCAACCGAGGGCGAACCGAGGGGTGAGAATATTTATTGCCAAAGTAATACGAATGTGGGGTGTTGACGTACACGTCTTTAACTTGACACGTACAAATTAAACTTTATAATGTGTATTTTATCTTCAATTTTCAAACATTCACGACTTTAGCGTGTGTAACTTTGGAGGGCTCTCTTTGCTTGTTGTTCTGCTCAAGCTTAATTTTAACCTTTTATATATAATTTATTGAATAATTCATTGTCTTTTTCTGTAAGTTACAAAACTCGAAACTTAAAGTCATATTATTTAGAATCAGATTCTCACTATTTTAAATATTTTCACAGTGACGGTGCATCTCTTCCTTTGTTCTCGACTTTATTTATTTCAGGAAGCGAGAATTTTGCATACGCTTTTCATTGTCTCCGCTGAATGTAAACTTGGTGCAAAAGGCACCGGAAACTTCCTAATGCTAGTTTCAAAGAAAGAAAGCACAGCTGCAATGACCTCATCATTATTATTCTTAAACGTCTGAGACTTCTAATAACTCACTCCAATGATCCAAAAGCAGTAATCGAAAAGATCCAAGTCTGAACTGTAATTACAAACTTTCAAAGTTATCAAATCATCGTTAAACATGATGATGTGCAGACGTGAGGCACCATGGCGTTTATTTTACATCAATATTGATTGTAAAGAGTAAAGAAAAGTTAATTAATTAGTACGTTAATAAATTACAAAATGCAGAATATAAAAACAAAATAAATTTAATTATTTATGAGATACGCCTTTGTAATTTAGTTTCGTAATTTAAAAGAACGTAGGCCAATTGCTTTATCCTCGAGAGGAAAGAAACGCCGTCTTTCCAGCAATGCATAATTCAAATTCATAATAGGTCGATTCTGAGTACATTCAACGACACAAGAACATCTAACCAGCAGCGACGAATAAATTAATTGTTGCTCTTACTACCACACTCTTTTCCCAACTAAAAATATATTTTATTAATTTATGAAGTTCTGAATTAGTAATGAAGAATGTAATTATGAGAAGCAAAAGATCTACATCAAACAGTTGCTCAAAGCTTCCTTCAAATTGAGCTTAACGACTCATAGGGTTCATTTCCCTTCGCAGAAAGCAGGTACTTAGCCGCATTAGCATAATAATTGGGTCTGTGTTTTGCTGAAGCGCAGATTAGTCAAACGCATTGTGCCATTTCCGTACACTACTTATCTTGTCAACGATTAGAGTTAAAACAAGATAAACGGAGGGATTTATAAACGCGTAACTCGTTTTCGCAAACGGCCCTTTGTTCTTAAGAGAGGTGTTTTGTGCTCACTCCAAGATTGATAACACGGTACTTAGATAACATAAATAATTGGTCTTTTTTTGTGCTCTTAAATGTGTTTTCGTAAAACTTTTCTACAGCTAAAAAGAAATCAAACTTATTATTTTTACGTATGTATATCAAAAATAAGACCCGGTTTTTCAAGCGCAAGTTAACTTTAACCTTCAGTTTATTCCCATAAGAACACAATTGTTACTTTGGAAATAAACCGAAAGTTACAGGTTAGCTTCCGATTGGAAAACCGGGCCTAAGTAGGATTAGTAAATTTCGTAACAGCACAGGACGTGTTTCCACGAGTTAATTAACAAGAAGCAATTATTTATAACTGCTAAAAATATATAATTTCCATTTTATTAACATATTCTCATGGAATATTCCATTTTCCTCAGGTTAAAATTAAACTGTTCATTAAAGCTGAACTCAAAAAATTGTACGTATTGAAGTGCGAACGTTGGCACGAATTCGTCTTAAAAGCATTTGTGATTTGCTCGTTACGTCTCACAGCTTCCAGGTGGAAACGACACAACTTGCTCGTTAAAATGCATGGCCAATCAGAAGACTTCGTGTGCTTCAAGGCGTGTTGAAGTGAAAGAAAATAATCAGAATTCATTTGTTCGTTCAAAATTTATAACAGGATTCTTTGAAATTGCAAGACGAATTTTTCTATATCCTAGATCCTGCAACAAATTTTAACTTTCGTGCTTTTTTTTTCCTTACTTATAATGGTATATTTCTATTGGTCTACTGAAAAGCAAACAGTTTGCTTCTATCACGTCTGGTTCAGAATAAATAAATGCATTTAAATATCAAGGTTTTTATTAAATATTAAATTTGATTATAAGTGATAAATGATATCCAATTTCGAAACCAAAATAAGCTATATACGCTTCTTCTATAAATGGTGTAATTTTCTTCCTGTGTTGACGAATTGTAAATTCATCACACACATAATAGAAACTGTTTGGGTTATTTACACAGGCTCGAGACATTTTGATAAAGTTTACAACTTATTCTGTTATATTATAATTTATTTTATTTAATTCGCCTTCTTATATACCTGCACAGAGACCCCTTTGATGGTTTGTTAAATCCGATTGCCTCTCAAAAAAAATGGGAGAAGCCTGCGAGCCGCGATTCACAAACAGGTCTCGACTTGTAAGAACACGTTGGAATCAACACTATTGTCAAACGCAGGAGCAACCTGAAATCCAAAAAACCAGCTGGACCAACTTCCACAAACTGGTCTAAATACATCTTCCCCCGATAAAACTGATCCACTTCAAATACGACCTTGAAGACCAACTGGACAAACTCAACTCCTTAGCCGAAACTAACTGAAGTGTCTAAAAAAAAATCTGGTCAAGTAGGTTGTGGTCGAGGATTTGCCCGCTGCATGCATATCGCCATGCATGTCGCTTCTAAGTTCAGCGGCTAAGCTTTCAAATGTAACGTCAAAATTGATATTGAATTATCATTTCCTTGTTCAAAGTGATTTTGCATTAAAAATAGTTCTTTTTTTCACAAACTAGTAAAAAAATGCTCTTTTCAATTGAAGAAAAGACATTTATGATTGAAAGTTACTTTCGCAACGGTCGCAAAATTAACGATGTCTGGTCCTATTCAATTTCAGATTGTTTGGAGGAATTCCGTGTCCAATTTCCAGAAATTATTATTGATTATAACTAATTTCTAGTGTTTAAATCGTGTGGCATTATTTCGACAAAGTGGATTTTCAAAAAGAAAGGAAACAGAAGGCGAAAGAATTATTAAATGTTACCAAGAAGAAGGCGGGCATATTTCACGTTTTCACGTCTTTTACGGCAAAATCACTTTTAACAAGGAAATGATAATTCAGTATCAATTCTGACGTTACTCTTGACAGTTTAGCCGTTGAACTTAGAAGCGACATGCGTGCAGCGGACAAATTCTCGACCACAACCTACTTGACCAGATTTTTATTTAGACACTTGTTACAACGACTCACACTCTCTGCAAACTCTCTTCCTCAACACATCCGTAACTTAATTCGGCAGAAGCATCGAGCCAGGAGAAGATACTGCACCACACTCCACCCGGACGACAAGAGTACTGCCAACCGACTCAACGAGGAAGTCAAGCACACAGAAGCCAACTGTGGAACCAAAAAATTGAATCCCTAGCCACAAAGGATAACTCCCTCTGGAAGATGACCTGCGCCATACACGGCGTCAGCGGCGTCGTCTGCAGCACCAGAGACAAAGCTGAAACAATCGCGATCAGACCTGAGAACCAATGCTCCCCACTGCTAACCCAGAATGACGACGTTGAGTGGGAAGAAGAAGCTGAAGCTTTGGCTTCTTAGAACTGTGAGCGACGTACGACTTGCGCAGTTTCCTATTCTACCAATGTATTGGCTGTGCAGAAAGTCACAGGTCAGCGGACTGTAAATACATTGGCAGCATAGGAATCTGCGTAAGTTGTACGTCGCGCACGGTTCTAAGAAGCCCCGGATTAAAAAAAATGTAAGAAAACTCCTCCGCCAACAAGACGCAGAAACAATTTCACCATCAATCCCAGAAGAAATTAAAAACATTATTAAAACCTACCTCCCAAAGCGATCACAGCACTTACCAACATCATAAACGCATGCATACGGCAAAAGCACTTTCCTTCGCGCTGGAAAATTGCGGAAGTGGTAATAATAAAAAAGGAGGAGAAATAAGGAAGTTTTCCGCAAGACTACAGGCCGATAAGTCCGCCGAGGCTGACATCCTGGAGAGACTCAAAGTTGCAGTAGAAGCAAATAACATTATTCAACCTGAGCAGTTTGGCTTTAGCGAAAAACAATCCACGGAGCTCCAGCTCCTGAGAGGCGCTGAACTCATCATCAGTGGCTTCAACAAAAAAGTAAGCACGGGTGCTATATTCCTGGATATGGCGAAGGCGTTCGACAAGGTGTGGTAAATCGGACTCCTCTACAAGATGGGACACTACGGGATATCCGTGCAACTGGTAAAGCTGATAGCTGCCTATCTAAAAGACAGGCACCTCTGCATCAGGCTAGACTGCATACGATCGCAAGAAAAACCAATCACAGCAGGCGTCCCGCAAGGGTCCCTACTAGGGCCTATCCTATTCAACATATACGTCTCTGACATCCCCAACCCGGAAAAAACTCACATTGTCCTTTACGCTAATGACACCGCAATAATTGCATCGTCGAGGAGTCCCAGACTGACAAAAAACAGACTACAACAAGCAGCCGAGGAGTTCGAGCAATGGTACGAGAAGTGGAAGATTCAGGTAAACCCAAAAAAAAGCACCGGAGTATACTTCACCAGGAAACGGAAGCCGGAACCCTCCCCCGGAAGAAATCGAGTTGTGCGGCACCCCAATCCCTTGGAAAAACACGACAAAATACCTAGGGGCTACGCTCAACAGCAAACTAACCTGGAAAAAACATGTCACTAGTCATTACCAAGACCGGAGCACTCGCCTCCACCCCCTACCCGATCCTGAACTGCAATAGTAAGCTCTCTGTAAGAAATAAGATCACCATTTACAACACCATCATTAAACCCACAATTACTTACACATCGGCATGCTGGAGCCATGTCTCAAAAACTACAATGAAGCGGCTAAAGCAGATGCAATCTAAAATCATCCGATACGCCGTGGGCGCCCCTTGGTATATACTGAAGACATAGAGACTACTGTCAAAAATCAAAGACGAAAAGTAATAATCAATGCAGCCGAATAACAAGACAACACCCTCGTAAAGGGGCAGTGGATTACGTCCCCACAGAGGACATTCAATACAAGACTCACAAAGCTGAACTGCAGCATGAAGAGGGCGCGGCAATTGTTTTCAAAATAAAATCTATTATTACATGTCTAATTTCAAATAACAAACAGATGGCCTGTTCTCGGAGTTTGCAGCGGTATTTTTGCGAGCGGTGGCCAACAATTCGAGACGCCGCGTTTTTCCTTTCAGAGTGGACCACCCTTGGCTAGTTGTAAATCTGTCAGAATAAGCATTATCTTTGTATTTTGAATTTCTGTACAAAAGTTTGTCGCACTAAAATCACGGGTAAATGTACATTAGCGGAAAAGGCAAATTGAATTACGCTCAAGTTGAAGTGTTTTGTGTTTGTCTGTTTCTTTTCCAAGTCGAGCGTCATAATTCAAGTCAACTCAAGAGGCTTTTGAAATGAAGTTAGAGAAAACAGATCGCAGATGTTGTGTGGCAGACGCATTTCTTATGACAGTTTGGAGCGCATAATTTATAGGTGTTTGTGAGAAAATGCATTCAAGGGCGTAGGCTAGAATTAAAATCAACGGCTATGATTGATCGAAGTGGTTTCAGAATTTCGCTGCAAAGTCCGAGGGGGTGTGTTTTAATTGTTTTCGTGGGAATAGGGACCGCGAAGAAACAGAACAGATAGCATTGAAGCTTTAGCGAGAACGGTTGAGTTCATTTCTAATTTAGCTTAGTTGTGTTTTTCCTTAAGCGATTGTAGTCTTTATTCACTTTTTTAGTTAAATCATTTAGTTCGGTACACCGTAAACACCTGGTGATTGCTACTGATTTATTTGCAAATTGATCTCTGAAGGCGGCATTTGTGTCACATACTTCTCCAAAACATCTGATTAATTCACTAATTAACTCCATTAATTAGGTATACTGTGGTCCCACTGTGACACATTGTGCGTGGGTTTATTAAACAGAACAAGTCTTTGAGCACGATCAGAAGTGACGAACACTTGTACCAAGACTCGAGTTAATTTGGAATTCAATTAATTATTAATCTAATTAAGGAGCAGAGCTCTCCAACAAATATTTGGGTAGACATTAAACCACCAACGGTGTGAATCGAAAGAAAATCGATCGCGCCGATATTCGAAGGTGAAAGTTATACGAGTTATACTGTACTTTCTGAAAATCGTAATTTTTGTTTATTTGTATTGATTTCAAGCGTAAGGGTTTTTCGCTCACGATATCAGATCCCACAGAAGCTGATATCAGGAGTTTTTCCAATTTCTTTTTTGCAATAAATAATTAATTAAAGTTAATTGTTGCGTTTTATTTAAAGTGTCAAATTTCTTGTTCTAAAGAGTTATTTACTGCTCCACCAAAAGAGTCAGGTTATCACGACGTAATTATGGAGTTACATTGACGATCGGGCCAAAATTAGGAAATACTACAACGATTAGCAACTTATCGCACGAGTTCCGAAGGGACATTCAACCCTAAATATAATCTAGGTCATTAGGACCGATAATAGCAGCCGGCCGGCAATAAAACCTTTGACTCGAGTAGGTAGAATAGACAGAGGCCAGACTAAGGCTGGATGATCCTTCTCGGAACTCTTTGAAGATAAGTGCTCACCACCGTTACTTAAGGGAACAATAAGTCTCAATTGTTGTGGTTTGTTTGGACAGTTTTAGTGTCTATTTACTTGTACGTAACAGTTAATAAACAGGGCTTAGTGGGCGCGTCACAAGCGTTAAACCGATCACCCAGAAACCCAACGGTTTTCGGTAGACAAAAAGCATCACCATAGGCCAGCTAAAACAGACAAATGGGAATAAAGGCGTAAGCCTGAACCAAAAATGCCAAGATGATACCAGTCAGCTAGTCAACACTATTGTGCCACAATTCACCAGATAATAAAAGATGCTTATAAAATATATCAATCCTTAGGGAATATTTGATAATAAAATTTATCAAAGTTTTCTCAAAAACGTGACGTGATGAGAAACTTTTAATAATGCTTTTAGAAATAAAAAGCCTACCTTTTAGTATAAAAGCAAAATATTCTTTCTTGCGCAGTGATAATTATTGTAATGTTTTAGGCGTGACATAATGTATCTTCATCTTTACGTTCTTTAAAGAACGATGACTTGTTTAAATTGAAACTTCACATCTCTTCAAGAGTCTTTTGTGAATTAAATTTTTTTTGTAGAATTAATTTATTCAATTTTCCAGTACTAAAACTTGCTTCATTAATTTTTCCTATTTTATTTGCCTTCTTCCTTTCACCCTTTTTTTTTCTCTGAAACTGTTGCCTTTCCTACAGCAATCTCCCTATAAATTAAAAAAAAGCGTATAAACAAGCCAGTCATCTAAATTATCTGTTTTTCTCTCAAAACTCTGTAATAAAACTTGTTTACATAAAATAATCAAGAGGATGAAACTATTGAAAACACAAATCCCTTGAGATCTTGAGAAGAGGACGCGATAAAATAAAACGCCCGGCTCGGACATGACGTTTGTTTTTTGTCTGCGTGTCCAAATCAGACGGAAGCCAAATTAACTTTTGCGCCCTGCTGCTAATAAAGTATCCTCCGTAAACGCGGCGGTTTCTTATTTGTTCGTAATTTCGTGGTACGTTGAACTTGCTTCGGGATTCAATTTTAAACTTTCCACGCCAGAATAAAAGTTTAACGACTACAACACGTTACATTTATGTGATCGCAAATTTCAATATCTCGGCACGTTTCCTTTTTTAATTCCGAGCTTTAAAACGTAATATATACAGTGCGTAATCGAATAAGTTTCACTTACTGTAATCACTATCAACACACAAGAAAGGAAGCACTGATTACTATTATGTGCAGAATTAATTCTCTTATGTGATGAAGAACTTTAGTGAAACTTATTCGATTACACCCTGTAGAGGAAAAATAAAAAAAAGGAAGTGCAAAATTTCAAAACATTAATTAATTTTCCCACTACTGTGTTGAAACTAATGAATTGATGCAAGGACATAATTAAATTATTAGCGCTAATTAACCGCCAGGCAAGCAAAACTCGAACGCGCCGAGCCTACAATGGCCCCGTTCCCCATTAGCTGGAAATTATTCTATGCGACGAAATGTTAATTTGCGCCCTAATTTATTTATTGCAGGTGGAGTTCAAAGGCTTGAGCGGACCTATAGAATTCAAAGAAGGTCGACGCATTCAATTCAAGTTAGATTTGCTGAAACTGAAACAACACGCCATCGTTAAGGTCGGCGAGTGGAATCCCGGGGCAGGGGTTAACATCACCGACCGAGCCGCCTTCTTTGATCCCGGCACCATGAATGTTACGCTTGTGGTTACTACTATCCTGGTAAGTAAGTGCTGTTTACTTAATGCATGTCTGCATCACAAGTACATTATTTATGAATGGCTGCTTTTATCAACTATGTAAAACTTTTAAAACTCCTACACTCTTGTTTTATTACCCAATTAACTTGTCACCATCTTGTCTCTATCTAGTTATTTTCACTTATTTTGAATACAGGCGCTGCTGAAAATATATCCAACTTAACCAGCCTTTCAGAAAGCATGTGCATGTCTAATTTTTCTGTTTTTTACGTTATTTTAGGAAACGCCCTACGTCATGATGCATTTAGCTAAAAATTATACGGGCAACGGCAGATTTTATGGTTTCTGTGTGGACATATTAGAACGAATTTCTAAGGATGTTGGTTTTAATTACCTTTTAGATTTGGTGCCAGATCGAAAGTATGGCGTCAAAAATCCACTCACGGGGGAATGGAATGGCATGGTGCATCAGCTTATAACGCATGTACATTTTTTTTGTCTTTTGTAACATTTCAAGTTAATTAGACAATAGGCTCGTAAAATAGGACTATAGCTATTTTTTATTAAAACGATCATATAAAGTCAGAGAAATATGCCCATAACTGTCACTGTAACTCCAAGTAGATTCATTGGCGCAGAAAAACAACTTCATTTAGATTCTCCCAAACTGCCGAAGTTCGTAATAGCACCAAGTTCGCGCCGGCTTACATCGGCATTAAAATGTGTAATTAATATCTGCAAGTCGAGAACATTACATAGCACAGATAAGATCAAATTTATTGAAGCAGACGCTAGATTAAGTAGGCTTCCAATTCCCCCATATCTGTATGTAATGCTCGTGTAATTGTACGATAGGAACAACCGTACGTAATGCTGAAACCCCAGTCCAACCTCTCCGGCAATGCTCGTTATGAGGGCTTCTGCATAGACCTATTGAAAGGTATTGCTTCCATGGTAGGATTTGAGTATCGCATCGAGTTAGTACCTGATGGCAAATACGGAGCTATCGATTTAGACACCGGCGAATGGAACGGAATAGTTAGACAGCTTATGGATAAGGTACGTGTATATTTATGAATATGCATAAATTCTTGTTGCACTGTTACTCTGGAGATTATTTAATAGATTCCTAGATTTGCATAACCGAACTAATCAAGGAACTAACAACGTTGGAGTGCGTTCATAAATGGGTGGGAGTTATACCGGGGTACTTTAAAAGCGTTCATAAATTCCAATTCAAATTCCACGCACCTCACCTTCGAAGTGTTCAAGAAAAAGAAAGCAGTGCCCGACATGGGGAGTACGTCAAATTACTGATAATTGTAGGAGGACAATTTAAGATCTCCAACACAGCTCGTGGAGATGGGTATGGGTCGTACGTAACCCTAAAGCAAAGGGGAAAATAGAATATAAATAAAATAAAAATCACCAGCTAGGCACACTTGTTTTTATTTGGTGTCAGTCAAAATTAACACATAAGCAAAAGTAAATCGTAGAACCCAGGGTCTCAAAGAAATTAAGAAAAGAAAGTAAACGATATTTCGATTAATTAAATCTTTAGCCGAGAAACAGATCTGCCTCTTGTTTACAAAAATGCATAATGTGATTATTCAAAATTATTCACTTAAAATAAAATTATTGCAACCAGCATTTAATTTTAAAAGAAAATAAAACCAATCAGATCTTGTTATAAATCCACTTTGATACTTAGCTCACTGTCCAAGTGTCCAGGTTGGAAATACCAATCGAGATACAATTCGGCGGAGGAAGACGGTGTTGCCAATTGTGTCACTACGCAGGAATAACGTCAAGGTGTCTCGTCATAACGATGAACGATGAACGGTAATGTTTACGATGTTCCTAGACAAGTTGTCTACCATCTTCATCGGAGTGGGTTTTGACGGTGATTTTCAATTTAGAAGAACCAGGATATCCCCGGCCTTATCGAGAAGGGCGGTAATTGCCTCCGGTATAGATTTGCACCCCGCAATGTCATTGAGGACTGTCTTCAGTATCTCCATTAGGGTTTGGTTGTTGGCGTTGGTCTGCTTCGGCTCGGAAACGGCTTCAGCATAGCTTCGTCCTGGCGTTGACCTACTTGTTGAACGTGTTCGTGTTTCGCCGTCGGGTAACGGCGAGTTTAGGGTCCTTGGGTTGGTTCTTGTGGCGGTGGTGGTGTGTCGGAAGGTAGCGGGGAACTCCGGGCACCCTCCGTAGTTGGAGGGGTGCTCCCCTTTGCAATTGACGCATGTTGCCGGCGAATCCCTTGTCTTCATGCATGTACCGGTGTGGTGATCCCCGGCACATTTCACACATTGGGCCGCAAACTTGCAATTGCGTTGGGTGTGCCCGAACTTTTGGCATCGGTGGCGCGGAGATTTGACACTCACACAAAAGTCGAATAATTCTTTTAAGTCGAAAATTTCCTTGGTCTCTAGTGTTTTCGACAGAATCACCAGCACCATCGGAATGGGCTTCTTCGATGGTCCAGTTTTCCTTCGGAAAACGGTCTGCACCGGAAATTTCTTCTGAAGCTCGAGTCGGACTGTTTCCTCCTCGATGAACTCGGGGCCATTGCGTATCATCACGCGTAATGGCTTCTCGCTGGTGAGGGCGTAGGTCCTGTACGGTGCCTCTTCGTCGTCCATTAGTTTAGTGGCTCTTCTGAAATCGTCTTCGCTGCTGGTATGGAGCTCGATTCCATCCGTCTTGTTGATGGCGCGGGCGATCTTGATGTTCCGTTCTTCGAGTCGAGCCCGGAGATGGAACCATCTCTCCTTGTTCTGGATCACAATGGGCGGAATCCTAACCTTCGGTTTCGCGAAGTTTAAAGCGTCGAAACAGTTGAACGTCTCGATGACCGGTGGCGGACAGGCGACATCGCTTTTGCGATTTTCGCAGTTCCTGGAACCGATCGTTATCGGTTGACGGTTCGTTGGTGGGGTCCTGTGTCTCCATGTCGGACTGAGAGGGTTCTGCAACCATCGGCTTGCGTTTAACAGCAGCTTGGAGGCGTTTCTCTGCTTTCCGATTACGTTTCAGGGTTCTCTTGATGATACAGTCCCTGCTGTTGACTTGTATCATCTAAGGTCGAATCCAACTCCAACGGAAGAAAAGGCTGGACGGCGATGTTTTGACCTTTAACAGCTAAGACTGGATTTGAACGAATTAAGCTACACTAGCGTTTTGCACACTCGTGTAGCTTCATTACAAATCAAATACATTTCGACGGATAAAACGGGACGGATAATACGTCGCGTGATAATCGCTCGTGTAGTTTCAGCCTAAAGCTCCGCTTGCGGCTTTTCCACACAAGGGTCGGTCTCAAAGGGTGTTACGAAGAAGTAGTCAGAAAGGGGTACGACTACAAACCTAAATAGTAAAAGAAAGACGCTTGTTACAAACCGAAATACCCACAAAGTTGCCAGTAAAACCCTATCTACCTGTTTTATTCTTGCAGCAACAGGCTTAGAAAAGCTTATAAGAAAGCTTGTATTGCTTAACGTGCACCTAAGCAGATCACGGAGTAAATCAAGGCACAAAATCGTGGGCTCTTCATTGACAATACGTGTGTACGTGTGTCCAGCGGTAAAAGTGACGCGTCGAGGAAAGAACACGCGCAGTTTAAAAAGATCGGGGCGGGGTTGTTACGAGATAGACTCTGTTTATGCGGGCAAAAGAGTGAAATAGGGGGTGAGGTTTACTGCAACCAAACAAAATCACCTCATGTTGAAACATGCCGAGAGTCACCTAGGCACAAACGGACCGTTGAATTTCCCATGCTATACAGGGTGACTACCAATACCAAAAATGATTTAAATGATTTAAATTTAATCCGTAACACTTCTACCCCACACTCTTCATTTATGAACGTACTCCTGCCTCCTGTGAAAAAGTAAGATACATAAATTTTTTTCCTATGTTCTTTGATGTAATTTTTCCTATTCAAGAATGACCCTGTATATTGGAAAATTCATTACGCAATGTATTTTTCCTCATCAGCAAGAGATTACCGTTTATATAAATTAATTGGCGTCATAAGCAACATAATTTACAGGCATAAATTAAAGTACGTATTTAAAGGAAGCTCTCGCTCGTAAATTTGTATAAATTGCTTCGTTAAAATCATATTTTTCTTGAATGCACGCAATTCCGTGCCTCTCTTAATTATGGACATACATTTTTTTTACGAACAAAAAATCAATTTTCGTAGACGGGGAAGAAAAATTTTTATGGAAACTACTCACCGAAATATCGACTTGAGAATGTTTTCGCTTTTTATCTCCAGCACAATTCGTTTCCATTATAACGTTATTTACGAAAGTTTCCTCGTAATTTTATCTCCGCTTCATTCTCGAGCTTAAGTTAATGCGCGTACTTTCGTGAGTGCACGCGTAAAATTTTACGATGATTTAAAAACTTTAGAAGGTGGTCGTGCCTTCGACGTAAACAAAAGAATGTATACAGTATGTAATTCAAAAATTTCTTCTTATTGTCATCATTGAATGAATTTCGAACGTAACGACCAATTTACTTCTCCGCGATCATTCCAATAAATTGATTATTGTTGGTGTTATAATTTACGAAGTCTACGTAATTATTCCTTTATCGGCAGAAATTCATTTGAATCGAAGCGAATTGCACGACTGAGCTTTGCCAACTAATTCCTCAATTACACACCAGACTGTGAATATATGGTATCCGCAGTCAGAACACGGCTTAGTACCTTATCTGGTTTCGGTAATATTCCCTGTTGTCATCTATAACGTAAAATTAATTTCCTGGAATTCGGCTTCGCGTAATGACCGCCAATTAAATTTTCCAATTTCATGCACTTCTGATGCAAGATTACCCGTTCGCCCGAACGGCATTAATGGAATTAGGCCCTTTTAGCGCGCACGAATGAAACAGTATGGATTATAATATAGTGGTTGATGGAATTAACGCGCTAATTCATATATCATAATTAATGAAATATGATGAAATTATCGTCAAACAGGATACGTTTTATTTTTTCAAATAATATTAGTCATTCAATGGTTGAATTTAAGTTTATTTTCCTGTTTTGATGAAAACTAATTTAATATCACATTTCTATTTCGATGTTTTTCTAATTTATGTCCGCTGAAACCTCGGGTAATGAAATTGAATTCTCGTTACCCTACCTAGATGAGAATTGCGGTCAAAACTGCGGGCTTCCATTTACGTTCGCACCAAACTAATATTCCCCAGGTTAGCCAACAGACATTTGACTAACAGATTGTTCCATTACATATTTGTTGATGAGACTTAATGCAGAATCCACATTAGTACATTAACCGATCAAAAGTAACTTATTCTGGTGTTATTTATTATACTAGTTTAATTACATTTAATGGATAAATTAAACTGGCAAACAATTAAAATAAAATTGTTGCGTGGTATTTATTTAAATGTTTCTCTCTAATTTTCGTTTATATTTCGAAGTTATTCTGGATCAAATACATTGTTAGAATTTATGTAGAATTTAATTATAATACGGCTTTGTTTAGCAGAACGTAAAGTTTTAATGATTCGGCTCTGTATTTTGCTTCATACCTGAGAGGTGAAACATCATTATTACTAAAATTATACGCTGTTGCATATAACATTTACATCCACCATTGTTAATTTATGTAAAATAATAAATACACTTAGCATATATAATTAAAATTGAATCTGGTTCTGACTGTTTTAATTTATTTTACTTATGTAAGAAATACCACTATTTTTAAAAATCTACTTACAGGTACAAATTTTCGAATTTTTAGGCGTAACAGACGAGCCACTTTTAATACTACTCACACCACTGTAAGTATTAGATTCGCTCATTTGTGAAACTGAAGTAGTGTTTTCTACGTTTTGCAAACCGACGGAATCATCTTCTTCCCATGCATTTATGCAGAAACACTTCATATCAGAGCTCCTAATTGATGTAGCCATATCTTCCTGTTCAATGTATTCCGGCTGGCATACATCGCACGTGCAAATAGTGCTGCTTTGAGCAGAGTATGCACTTTCAGTTCTAAAGCTGTTATCATCATCATCACAAGTGCAGCATATACATATCGTTCTAGATGGTATTTCTGATCTGACTGAAACGTCTTTGTCAGTGGTCTGCGCAGGTTTTGCCGAACACACTTCGGGTGTACATTCAGTTCCGATTGTCTCAGTTTTAACTTTAGTGCCAGCTCCAAAACTGCGTATATCTTTAGCAGGCGCAATAGAGTCTCCATCCAATTTAACACTGGCGACTTCCGTTGATTTCATGCTTGCTTCCGATTTCCTATCGGTAGTATCAGATTTTATTTCCTTCTCTGAAAAGGTGACTTCCACAGGTCTTCCTGTAGATTTACTTGGAACGGTCTTCATTTCAGACAACACGTCTTCAGCAGGTCTTCCTGCAGATTTGCTTGCATCTGTCTTCGCTTCAGAATTGTCAGATTTTGCCTCCCCTCCTGACATATCTTCAACAGGTCTTTCTGTCTTCGTTTCAGATTTTGTATCTTCATCTAATAGCTCGTCTTTTAGTACAGATTTTTCGGCATCTGTCTTTGCTTCGGAAATATCGTATGTAGCATCTCTCTCTGACAGCATGTCTTCAATAGGTCTTTCTGTCGATTTGCTTGCGTCTGTCTTCGCTTCAGAAATGTCCTTTTCTGACAACATCTCTTCAGCAGGTCTTTCTGCATCCGTCTTCATTTCAGAAATGTCAGCTATTGCATCATCATCTAACAGCTTGTATTCAGTAGATTTTAGTATAGATTCTTCAGCATCTATCTTTGTTTCAGGAATTTCAGACTTTTCACCCTTTTCCGACAAAACATCTTCAGTAGGCCTTTCCGTAGGTTTGCTTGCATCAGGCTTCGTTTCGGAAATGTCAGATTTTGCATCTTTCTCTGACGAGATGAATTCATCGGGCTTTCCTGTAGACTTCTTTTCATGAGAATCTGTGATACTTGTCGTTGCTAATACACCAGTCGCTTTATTTATCAAATCTAAAAATAAACTTTTTGTAGAACGGCCTTCTGTCTCTGTATCTTTATCGCTTCTTATATAATCGACTAGTTCTAATATTATAACTTTGATTGTGCGGTTCCCATCCGCGGTGACGCCAGTTATTTCAACCACGGTATCTCCAAGGTTTGGGAAAATATCCTTGAGAATTCTTTGTACGCGGTCTCCTTCGGATGCTTTACTTAGTTGAACGTCCTTTACACTCTTGTCTGTACGGCCTCCTTCGGATGTAATCTCAGGTCTTAGTTCTTCTTTATCGTCTGGCTTCGTTGCGGAAACCTCAGACGTTGTATCCTTGTCTGGGTAGGTAATTACAGCCTGTTCTATAGATTCGGATTTCACACCACCCGCAACGGGTAAGGCAAACGCGATATCTTTTTGCAAAGACTTCTTTTCATCAGAATCTCCGGTACTTGCTGGTTCTAACATATCAGCCGCCCTATTTATCAATTCCACAAATAAACTTTTTGAAGAACGGGTAGCATCGGCAGCATGGCTTTCCTTCTTACTTAAGAAAGAGCTGACCAGGTCTAATATTATGATTTTGATTGTGCGGTCCCCTTCAGAAGTTTTACCTGTTATTTCAACCACAGTTTGCCCAAGGTTTGATGGAATCGCCTTGGCGCTTCGTTGCGAACGGTCTCCTTCAGTTGTTTTACTTAATTTTTCTTGATCGTCCTTTATGCTTTTAACTGTACGACCTCCTTCGGATGCTTTACTTAGTGATTCTCGATCGTCTTTTATACTTTTCACACAGAAACAAGGTCGGCCTCTATCGGATGCCACTTTAATTAGCCTTCCTTGATCGTCCTTATACGTACGGCCTCCTTCAGATGCAACATCAGATCTTCTACTTAGTTTTTCTTCTTCACCCTTTATGCGACCTCGGTCTCTTTCGGATGCGGCACTAGATTTTTTACTTAATTTGCATGAACGGCTTCTTTCGGATGCAGCACCAGATATTTTACTTAATTTTTCCTCTTCGTCTCTAACACTTCCGTATGTACGGCCTCCTTCACTTAATTGATCGTCCCTTCTACTTTTAGAGGTACGGCTTCGTTCGGATGCACCGCCGGACCTTTTGCTTAGTTTGTCTTGTTCGTCCTTCAAACTCTTACAGGAACGGCTTCCTCTGGATGTGGCAGTAGAAGCTTTGCTTGGTACTTCTTGAGCAGCCTTTGTACTTTTAATGGCACGGTCACCTTCAGATCTTTTACTTAGTTTTTCTTGAACGTCCGCCTCGCACAAACATAGACGACCTTTTGCAGATGTGACAGTAGATGCTTTACTTGGTTTTTCTTGAATATCCTTTATACTTTTATATGTACGACTTCCTTCAGATGGTACGCCACGGTCTCCTTCAGATGTAACGCCAGATCTTCTACTTAGAGTTTCTTGTTCGCTTTTTATACTTTTATCAAAACGGTCTCTTTCGGATCTAGCAACAGATCCTTTGCTTAATGTTTCTTGGTCGCTCTTACCACTGCGGCCTTCTTCGCATGGAACACAAGATCTTCTACTTAGTCTTTCTTGGTCGCTCTTCATACTTTTATCTGTATAGTCTCCTCTAGATGAACGACTTCCTTTCGATACAGTTTTACTTCTTTCGCTTTGAGTGTCTTCAGCTTTTCTGTCACTTCTCGGAACTTCGGAACCAGTAATATCTGTATAGAGAATAGATTTTTCCTCTTCGTCCGAGCTGCTAGAAGCACAGCTGCATTCAGAAGATACATTCGATGGTACGTTTTCTTCAGCATCACACTGGCATGTTTCCAGTGCATCATATGTTGATGCCTTATAAAGCTGACTTGTGGCAGGTTTCTTCTGCATGGCCTTGTAACACATCAACGCTGGTAGCATGCACTGCATTACATCGAGACGGTGTTGTATTTCGTATCGCCTCTGCATCAGAAACTTGATTTTTTCTTCGTGTTTTTTCAATAATGTTTCCCATAAGTTTTGTTTTTTGTAGCTGTTGGGTTTGCAGTAGCACATGGTCACAAGAATTTAGAGTTGCCGTTGGTCCAAAATTATATTTTTTTAAATTTTATTTATGATATTACATTTTTGGTATTTTTTTGACGTTTAAAGTTTGCATTTTTTATGACAGTCAAAGTAGCTGTGTATCTTCTATTTGTATTACGTCATTAATACAAAGCATTAAATTTTTGATTTTATTTGAGCTTTTTGATTCAATTTGAGGTGTTCACTGAAATGAAAGCCAATACTTTCTGTATCGAGTAAATTAATTTGTAACACAGAGGGTTTTACAATCTGATAGAAAAGTATTATTAAGGAATTCTCCGCAGTTACAAATTATTATCTTCACCTTCATAAATCGCGATGATAGAGTCACTAGTTTCCGGCTCGAATTTGCGCAACGATCTCTTAAGACGATAAATTAAATTTAATGTTTTGCAACGACAGAAAGAAAATGGAAAACATTCGATGGTATATCATACAGTACATAGTTTTGTGTTTTGCTTCTTTCAAAGGCACTCGAAATGTATCAAAGGCTTTCTATGCAAATTTAATGTCCTTTCACTTTCAGCAGATTTTAATATTTATTTCGAAAGCACACCCAAACTTTCAATCGCCTACATTGTCAGCACTTGATTCATCCAACGACACTCAGCTCTTTTTTATTTAAATTTATGTTCATTTGGCTTTGCAAATCCCTTTTATATTTTGATTTTAAGCGAGAACCAAGTCCGCAGTCTCTTTCAATACAGAATACAAAAGCAAAATGTTTTTAAAATACGGACCGCAGAATAACGACACTCCTGTGGGTGGTATACTCAGAGAGAATATTTTCAGACTCTGGAAATACGTATTATTTTATAATCGCCGTCATGTAGTATTATTCAGAGCCACTAACACTAACGACCTAACTATTTAACAGTGTTCGAGAGCGCCAGTATGCGAGAGCACTTTACAAAGTTTGTCCCTTCCCATTCACCAAAATTAATGAGAGGACTAACATGACTAGTCACCATATTCCATATTTTCGCTTGGAAGTTCCTCTGCATTATTAATTTACTACTTACAGAAGGTTCTATGGAAAAAATGTAGTCTTAATTAACTCTTACGTTTAGTTTAAAGTCATTTTAGATGCAAATAATTTGAGCAAACATTAATTGAATTATTTGTAGTCACACCCTGTGCAATCTTGCAAATATCGTACGTTCAAACAAACGAATACGTACAGGGTGTAACTAAAATCAGTCGTTTACTAAAACCATAAATGTGCTCACAATGAGAAGTAAAATGTGCCACACAACCGTTAGACAAAAGTCAGCAACTATTTTTTTATTAAAGTGTTCAAGTGTTTAATATGCAAACGTCAGAAGCTAAAGTATCTTGCAAATTTTTACAACAAATTTGATTACGACACTGTTATTTTAGACACTCCTGATATTATTTATTTTTCTTATATAAAATAACACAAAAAGAATCAACAGCGTTTTTAGAAACTTGCTGCGTCTGGGAATCTTCATTACGGTATGGAAGCGCGAAATACTTCATTAATTCTCTAAATTCTATATTTATGAGCAAGAAAATTGAATTATAGTTGTCGTTGAAATTCCTCCTCATACCGACAAACTTTAGTCTTCACAAATATTTGTCTCCATTAATTTAAGTTGCGAAGCTGTCACATCGCACTAATTTTATGCATCAGCGCTTAACAATTCGAATATCTTCCAACAGAATACAACTTTGTCTCTCGTTATAATTGATTAATTTATGTTGTATATATAATATAGGTGCATACGTTTAAAGACCAACCAACCAATGCAAAATTATACAGATGACGATGACGCTCGCAAAAATGATCTAATGATTCTATAATGCTCTCTCCAATAAATCAACTATCTTGTTTTAACTCATACTTTGAAGGGAAGAAGGAATGATCTGCGTATGGCTATAAAGAGCTTCAGCTTCCGCTCATGGAGGCCCCAATAAAACCAATTCTGTACGGTCGACATTCCAATTTACCTTCGCATTAAACTATTCCACCCAATCTTCCAATCAAGAAAAGCAAATGTCCCGAACACACTGGAAATTTCAAAGATGTTGGATGTTGCTACCCTCGATCGACCTTCTTATACATACAAGGCTCAGATTTCAAAGCGTATAGTTTCACCGAACCGTGAACAATTATCCTGTAATTAATAACACAAACGGTAAACAATTTAATGGAGAGGAATTCGTGTAGGTACCTAATCAATAATTACAATTAATTAACGACGTGATTTTACGTGAGCGTACAAATGAAACCAGAAAATTTGTTTTAAACATTTAAAATTTTTAATTCTGTAAAATTAGAACGTCAGAAAAAGGCAAGTATTAATTACTTGCGCAGTAGTTGAAAGAGACGAAGCAACCGCGGGGTTGTTTTCCAAGACTAATGAAAAATCCATTTTCCTTTCATTTATTTTATTCCTTAGAATTCTTTGGCTTCGAGAGACCCGACGAAATTATTTATCCGTTCCCCCCCAGCTTTCTCTCATTAACGAACGTGAAAACAGGATTTGGGCTTAAAGCGATTTGAGATCCTAGCCGGCAATAATAAATAGAAACAATTCTTTTTAATTAAAGCCCGTATTCTCGTGTTTATTTGAATTTCTTTCTTTTGTTATGGAAGCAATTTAAATTAAATACTTTGTTCGAAATGTTATTAAAATAGCTTTGTTTTTCCACTGGTTGTTCTACATGCCAATAAATAACTTCGATACGAATCAGATAGCGTATTGTAACAAATTGCGAATTTATGTTCTCATAAATATTTTGGCCCGTATTTCATTGATGTGATTTATTCCTAGCGAGCCACAAGTTTTGTATCGTTGCGGTGCACAAAATAAATTACGAATTCATGCGTCTGTGGTTCTGCAAGAAACAAAACGTGAATTTTCTTGTAAGAATAAATCACGGAGTATTTGTATAAAGCGGCTGTGTTAGATAATAAACCCGCAACTTTATTTCGTAATGCCATTTTTTCCTCCCCTCCGATCGTAAAGAAACTCGCCTTCTTTCAGATGAGGAAGGTCTGTGTACTCTTTCTTTCTTTCTTCTGCTACGAATTTTATTTCGAAATATAACTCGAAGTTACGGGATACGCGCCACCCCCCCGTGCTGAATTCCAAATCGAATCGGAAAGTTGTCATATATGCGGAATAAATTTCAAATCAAAATCGTTCGACAAAAATGCGACGTATCTGTAGCTACCTACATACAAACGCAGTGATGCTCCTGGATTTAACCAAAAAAAAAGTATATACTTACCTTCATGAATTTCCAACGCGAATGTGCATTTATTTTTTTGCTTCATTTCGCAGAAGGCAGACTTAGCAGTGGGATCAATGACCATAAATTATGCCAGAGAAAGCGTAATCGACTTCACGAAACCCTTTATGAACCTCGGCATCAGCATTTTGTTTAAGGTGAGTTAATGGATTTAATGATTTTTCTCTCGCCTTTCTTAAAGCATTTTCTGCTTTGTCTGCAAAGAATACACACGATACTACAACTTGATATTCACACTCTGTAACTTTCTTATTTCTATTTATAAAGCAATAATATCTGATTTACGGATCATACCGATGTGACTCTATTGATTCATTCTGAAGCACCCTGTATATAAAATATTCAATTAACATTATATAAATTATTTTATGTATTTAGCTAAAGCGTATATTTTACGTAGGTTCCAACTGATAAAGAATCTGCATTTTTTACGTTTCTAAACCCCTTGGGTTTCGACATTTGGGTTTTCGTCTTCGGTGCCCTGTTTATGGCATCATTTACCCTATTTACTTTGGCGAGATTCAGCCCTTACGAATGGGTAAACCCGATGCCATGGAAACGCACAGATTACTTAGTAAATAATTTGAGTATGTCGAACAGTTTCTGGTTCATTACCGGAACGCTACTCAGGCAGGCTTCCGGAATTACCCCCCAGGTATCATTTTACCTTATTTATTAAAGCGAACCCAATACTAGGTTTTCGTCCACTTAATAAATTAAACATATCTATCGAAGAAGTAATATAATATATTACCTACATAGAAACGGTAATAAATTTCGTTTAGGAACTAGTGTGTATTTCATGTGATATATTATCCATTCTTCAAAAATAATAGCTGCGTTAGTGTTATTAGAAATACTTGTTTCATATATTTTCGGATTTATGCGGCGCTGCACGTAGAAAGAATTAAGATTCGGCGCCGGGCTTTAGTCTTTATAAATCCCTTCGCATAGCAAGAAAATAAATTGTATTTTGTTACACCATCTTAAATCAAACTGGAGCTTTTCTCATTACAACGACGCAGTAATCTAAGCTTTAGGACTGTAATTTTTTTACTGCAGAAGCTCGCCTCCCTTTACGAAGATACAATTTAAATAAATTTGCACCAGTTTCATTTCCATTAGTAAATATACAATCCCTTTTTTCGTAATGGGGACGTAGAAATAGCAACAAAGAAATTCTACTAACCCCCCCCCCCCCAGACTACTTAAATTGCAAACGAATAGAGTATGAAGATGTCAAACGAGTTTTCAAATTACCTGAACAAAAACTCCAGATCTTTGGAAGAACTAAACCATACTTCAACGCACTTCAATTTCAAAAAGGTTTTTATTTCTCAGGTACCAACCAGCCAACAAACTCGTTTATTTTCTTTCATGAATCCACTCGCAATGGACATTTGGTTGTACGTCCTTTCGGCCTACGTCCTTGTATCTATCACGATGTTTGTCGTTGCCCGATTTTCGCCTTACGAATGGCACAACCCACACCCGTGCGACATCGAAAACGAAATCGTGGAGAATCAGTTTTCGCTGGCGAACTCGTTTTGGTTTACAATCGGGACCCTAATGCAACAAGGGTCCGACCTCAATCCAAAGGTACCATGAATTAATTAGAAATGAGCACTCAATCGTTGATATGTATCACCAACCACCAACCCCTTTTGCTTGATACCTGCATGTACAATAAGCACCCATCTTTAATCCAGCACATCAAATTTACCTACCGCAGTTCTATTATTTGAAGAAGTGGGTGCTTATTTCTATATACATGGTATCTGGGTTTGAACTTGCCTAGTATTGGGTTTTGTGTTGATGATAGATATCAACCACATCACCTTTAAATGTTTTTTTAACTCGCTTTAATTTTTTTGTTTGAGTAGGCGACATCTACAAGAATTGTGGGAGGCATTTGGTGGTTCTTCACTCTTATAATAATTTCTTCGTACACTGCCAATTTAGCTGCGTTTTTGACCGTGGAACGAATGATTACCCCCATCGAGAATGCTGAAGATCTTGCCAGTCAGACTGAAATTCCTTATGGCACTTTAGATAGCGGATCAACCATGACGTTTTTTAGGGTAAGTATAAATTATTATTGCATAAAATCGAAGTAAAACGCTTGCTTTTTGTCGTTTTATGCAATCAACTGACATTTCGCTCTGGAACATTCCGCACGTCGAAATTTTAACATCTGCAATTAAATTACCGTCGCACTACGAAAATTCGGCTAACATGCGTCCCACTTAGGGTAATGAAATTTTCCGTCAACCTTTACGTCGGCTTTCACTTTCATATATTAATTAAAACTCACGTCGTTGCGTTCGTGTAATTTGATGAAATATCTTAGCACGGGGGATACAGTTAGCCCACCCACATTTCCAAAACTGAAAAGCCTTCAGAAACTTTTCGAATCTGTGTATGTCAAAAGCATCTTCGCCACACAAACTTGCAATGTATTATAACGTTGTAAAATTTTATTAGGATTCTATGATAGAAACCTACAAGAAGATGTGGCGCTTCATGGAAAACCGCAAGCCGCCGGTTTTTGTCCCGACCTACGAGGAAGGAATTCAGAGGGTGCTGCAAGGAAACTACGCGTTCCTAATGGAATCAACGATGCTCGACTACATCGTCCAACGAGATTGTAACTTGACCCAAATCGGAGGTCTCTTAGATTCAAAGGGTTACGGCATCGCCACGCCAATGGGAAGTCCGTGGCGAGATAAAATATCCCTGGCGATACTTGAATTGCAGGAGAAAGGCGAAATACAAATGCTCTACGACAAGTGGTGGAAAAATTCCGGCGACACTTGCACCAGAAACGAGAAGGGAAAAGAGTCCAAAGCGAATTCGCTGGGTGTCGACAACATCGGGGGAGTTTTCGTCGTCCTTCTTTGTGGGCTGGCCTTCGCAGTCATCGTTGCGATTTTTGAATTCTGTTACAACTCGAAGAAGAACGCGTTGGCGGAGAAGGTCAGATTCAATTTGATTCACTCTTAAACGTCTTATTTGTTTAAAGTTGTATTCAGAGGTCACCAACGGCCCCTCAACAATCCCTCTGTTCGGAAATGGGCGGGGAATTGTGCTTTGCCTTGCGCTGCCGGGGTTCAAGACAAAGGCCGGCTTTGAGAAGGCAGTGTTCGAAATGTCTGCCTGGAATTACTTACGTACCTGCAGTGCTTGATATTCCACCTCATCCACCACATCCACCAACCAGAGGTCCTCCTTCGAATGGCTTAACTACACATATATGTAATGAAGAAACCAACAATACGGTAGTATTTTCGTTTCTTTTTTTCGTTTAACCATAAACCATTTAAAATACTTTTGTTCTCAGCGGTCAAGATTGAACTTACCTCCGGAACAACACCTCATTCTTCAGCGTCAACAACCGCATATGGAATTCGAAGTGTCATGAACTGTACAAACAACAACAACAACAAAGGTTCTCTTCGCCTCGCATGAAGAGGTTTTTAGAAACACGCATTGAAATACGTACGCAGATTCTCATTAAACAGTACCAACGTTAGCGAATCGTTTAATTAGAATAGTTTCCGCAGGAAGTTGTTGAATTCCGTCCTTTCAACAACTTTCTGTCGTTGTTTTAACGTCATAATATTTTATTGTGCTAATAGATAAAAATGTAAATATATTTGTGATAAATGTTTAAATAAATAGTAAGATATAAAATTTATTTGTACAGTTTTTTCCACATGTTAGCTAATGCATAACGTAAAGCTACGTATTATGCCGTTTTCACACAACGTCCCGGTGTGGATTTCTTCCAGACTTTCGCTCCAGTTGCTCGGCTAAGTTCTCTAAGGCTGCTGATGGCATTAGCTGTAAGGTTCGATCTGAGAATATTACAATTGGATATCGAAATTGCTTATCTGCATGGAAGTATCGATACTGAAATTTTTATGGAGATACCAGAATTATTTCAAGAAATGCTTGAAAGGATGATCGTCGAAGATGAACATCCTGAAATTGTAAGTCGAGCACGAGCTATGTTGGATAAAATGAAAGAGAAAGGCAAAGTTTGCAAACTGTATGGCTTACGTCAAGGAAGTATCGCATGGAAGTATCGATACTGAAATTTTTATGGAGATACCAGAATTATTTCAAGAAATGCTTGAAAGGATGATCGTCGAAGATGATTGCAAGTGTCCAAAGAAAGAACATTGGGTAGCTGCAAAACGCATACTCAGGTACCTTAAGGGTACTGCAGATTATGGACTAATATACAAGAAAAGCTGCGAGTCTCTGAGAGGCTACGTTGACGCTGATTGGGCCAACTGTCCCATCGATCGACGGTCTTACACGGGATCAGTCTTTATCCTAGGAGGAGCCGCCATATCATGGGAATCCCGAAATCAAAGAACAGGGGCACTTTCAACGACGGAAGCAGAGTATATGGCTATTACTGACGCCACTAAGGAAGCTATCTAGCTCCTCAACTTCCTCATAGAATTGAGTCATGGTAAAATTGCTGATGTCATAATTTATAATGACAATCAAGGAGCTGAGAAGTTAGCGAAAAATCCAGTATTCCATTCTCGGTCCAAACATATCGACGTGAAATATCATTTCATAAGTCAAGCGTTAAAGGATAATGCCCTGAAGCTGATTTACCTACCAACCGAACAAATGGTTGGCGACGTATTGACAAAAGGGCTATCTGGACCAAAACACCTGAAATGCGTTTCAGGACTTGGTGTTTCTTCACGGAACTTCTCGGGCGCAACTTGAGGGAGAGTGTTAGGGATTACAATTTACGCCCTTAATATTAATTTAGTTATCCTTGATAACAAATCGAGTTAGTTACATAAATATGTAATGTAAATAAGAAATTAGAAAACTGTATGTCATCGTGTTATCGTTTTATGAAATTAATAGATTCTTAATCCATCTAAAACATTTTATTTGGATGTCTGCACGCTCTGACAGTATAGTATACCTCCAATGGGCAATACATTTAGAGAGAATGACCGAGGAAAGGATTGTGAAAACAATAGGATGGAGAGAACCGGAAGGAAAAAGAAAGAAGGGAAGACCTAGAAGAAAGGAGAGGGAAGCCATCGTAGAAGATTTAAAAGAAAAACAGATAACAAATTGGAGAAGTGAAGCAAGGGATAGGAAACGGTGGAGACAAATTATAATTTATTGTTTTCACAATCCTTTCCTCGGTCATTCTCTCTAAATGTATTGCCCATTGGAGTCGTCTTGCCTTTACCACTTCACTGATTTTTGGTTCATTAAATAATTCATATATTTCTTTGTTTGTTCGTCTTTCCCATCCTGCTACAGTTCTTCTACCTCCAAAAATTCGTCGTAATATTTTTCGTTCCCATGCTTCGATCTTTATTTCTACTTTCTTGTTCATCACCCACGTTTCCGAACCATATAATAGAGTTGGCCTTTTGTAAACCCTTATTTTTGTTTGTACAAAGACTTCTTTAACCTTTAGTATATTATGCAATCCACTGGCGCATCTGTTACCCTTCGTTACCCTTAGATCTATCTCCGCCACTTCATTATATTTGTTGTTAATTAACGTCCCTAAATACATGAAACTGTATACTGCTTTAAATTCCATACTTTCTTCTCCGTCCTTCTTAATATTTAATCCCTCTTGCTCTTTATCTTTGTGATTGCCCTTTAGTTTCATGTAATTACTTTTGTCTACATTTATGCGTAATCCTTTCTTCCTAGTTGCAATTATTAGTTGTTTAGTTACTTTTCTTACTTCTTCCTTCCTTCTGATGATCAACACAATACATCATCCGCGTAGGCTAGGCATTGGTGGCTTTTTGTAAAGATTGTTCCTTTGGTGGTTGTTGATTCCGCTGTCTCGTATTATGTCCTTTAAAAGCACATTAAAGTTCACGTCAAATTCGTTTGATTTAATACCGTTTATTTTGACAGCACCTGTGGTTCCCAGTAATGTTATAATTATTAGCCTTATCAGTTTTCCGGAAATTTGCAGTCTTTGCAATGTTTGGAGTAACTCTTTTTTGTTCATCGAATCATATGCCTTCTTGAAATCTACAAAGAGCATATGCACTGGTATTTCATATTTGTAGCAGGCTGTTAACATTTACTTTAATATGAAAATTTGATCCTTTTCGAAATCCTGCCTGATAAGCTCCAATTAATTTTTCGATTCTTATTTCGATTTTCCTTTTAATCCATGTTGCTAATATTTTGTAAGAGACATCCAATAACGCAATGCTTTATGGTATATTCGATAGGAAAGCAGGAATTTGCAATTTAAAAAAAAATTGCATTGAAATCCCTATGGTGCGTAATCAAAATGGACACCCAGTATAGTAATAGGTGCGTTTTACTTGTGTGTTCTTAATATTTCTAAAAATATTATTAAAACTTTCTCATGACGTCACATCTTTGAGAAAATTTTAATAAACTTTACAGAGTGTCCCATAAATAAGGGGCTGTGCGGTAGCAATGGATAGGTGACCATATACAATAACTTTTTTTCTTCTAATAAAATTACGAAAACAGCATCGTTTGGGAGATATGCTAAAGTATAATACTGAGTACGAACTTGCCTTCCCTGACCTGCGCAACGGAGGGCATTTCGAACACAGGCTATATACATCACGGTAACTAATGACATAACAATCGCATTATGTCATTATGTTGAGCAGGTCAGTTTTATTATCATTTTACAATCGAATTATCTTCGCTTTGAATCACATCCGCTTACCTATGACATATAGAGTTTATAAGCAAAACAGGACCGTATTCTGATCGTAATTTCTTTGAAAAATTTACCAAAAAAATTACTTATTATTAATTATTAATTAATTATTAAGCAGACCACTTTAATTTACATTTGCGGATTCTATATGCACCACTGTGTTATGACTAGAGAGTCTAGGTTTTAATCAGTTTGATTTATCACGAGCGTACGCTTGGAAAGAGTGGGGTCGTAACCAGTATACAATGCATAGATAACAGTGGGCGAGCTCGACGACGCTGCGAGTGCACGGAGCCGAACAATGCGTTACTGCATCGAAGCTCGCGGAAAAGATATGCCGTCTCCGCTTGGTCGACTAACGCGCATAAAAGAACTGATTTTATTTTAGACTCCCTGGTTATGACCTCGCATTATGACCCCTTATTTACGGGACAGCCTGTATAAGAAGTCGAGTTAAGTAAAATAAACTATAATATAACAGAATAAGTTATAAACGTTATCAAAGTGTCTCGAGTCTGTGTTAATAACGTAAACAGTTTCTGTTATGTAGTGAATTTAAAATTCGCCAACACAGGGAGAAATTTACCCCACTTGTAGACTTGCAGCTTATTTTGGTTTTGAAACATCAGGAGAAATCTTGGGCTCCGCATATATGTTATGCACGTTGTTAACATCTTTTATATTCAAATTTAATTTTAATATTTAATAAAAACCTTGATATTTAATAGTATGTAACATAAAATCCGATAAAAAATACCAATTTGAATATAATATAATTATGTTTGACCTGAATTTATAAAGTAAGTTTTTATAGTGAAAGCTGTTAAACGACGTCATAAAAATTAAAATCAAATTCATTCGAGTATCCTATAAAAAATACTAGATAAGCTATCGAGTCCATCTGGATATTTTTTTGTATTGTAAGTGATGTTTACGATTTAATTGCACCAGATCATATTTTTAACGACACCAGTTAATTGAATAAATACGCGATTATTCCTGAGTGACATATGCGAACAGGTTTGTTTGTGTGCGAAGAGTGGGACTTGCAGATTGTTATTTATTCGAAATGCATGAAATGAGGCTACGATTACCTTGAGATTATTAGACAGGTAAGTTAAAGTGTTGTTGTGTTTCAATGCGTTTGCAAGGTAAGTGCAGTAAGCTACTGTAATTTAAGTTAAATTTCGCAAATGTACAATTACACTCACATAAATCTAGTACAACTTAAAACTGTCCAACGTGACTGTGTATTATAATAAGAACTTCTATAACGTAAAAGATAGAAAAGCCTTAAATATCCTTTTATAGTGTTACAAGTTAATATTAGACATAAACCGATAAACGTATTTTACTAGATTTTTATTAGCGTAATTGTACCTACATAAAAATGTAGGATATGCTAAATCAGCTTCTTAAAATACGTATAAGTATATATAATTTAATTTCTTAAACTAGAAGCAAATACCTACAAATATCGAAATGGCGATTCTGAGTTGGTTTGAAGACTACGGCGACGAAATGTTTCTGAACTTCAACATGTCAGAACTGGCCATGGATCAAGCTTACCTTAACATTCAAAATAATCACGAAGGGGGTGTACGCGTTTACAATCAAGTCAAGGAGTGTATTAACGTAGGTTATGCCCCCCCAAAAAAAAGGCAACTACTTGAAACGACGCTTTTTTTGCAGTGCCCATTCACATTTCTCAGCAGCATTTACCCAAATAATAATAACACATTTAAAGTTGGCACAAGTCACGATAGAGTGTTCAGAATCACATTCGATCCACCAGAAACTGTCGACAACTTCTTCTGCGAGTTAAATCCAAAATTTGGACAATTTGGAGTTTACGTGCTCGAATTAGCAAACCGCACTTGTTCCGTTCGGGTATTAAAAGAGGCGGTCAGTATTTATTTTCGTACGTATAATACCACCATATAAGATACATAAGTATTTACTGGTCGTCATATTTTAGCAATACTGACGGTTTTCCTAATTTACTTAGCGCTCACGCTAATTACAGCATCAGGATATTTTGCTTACAGAAAAAGATTTTCGAAGAAGGAAGTAATTACTTCGGATAATGAAGTGAAACAGGTCAAAAGGAAAAGAGTAAAGTCTTTGGACACATTTAGAGGGTGAGAATAATCCTGATGGTTTTATGACGAACTTTAAACAAATCCGGAAATTTTCTACCTACATTGAAGTGATTTTTATAAATTTGGATAAAGTTCCTTAAGAGTTGCCTGGACTATAAAAGAAAAATTATTCATAAACGTACTCTTATGTACTGGTAATTGTTTAAAAGTGAGAACGTTCTAGCTCTTCCTTTGTTCTCACTGTATTTCTATGATCTTGGTTTCATTCAATTTCCGGTATAATAATTGCGTATATTTATGAGTCCACTTTATCCATGTAAGCCCAATCCATCTTACTTCAGTCTGCTAGTTCACAATTATTCTTACAACATTGATTTTCCCATTAGGATAAGCATCACAGTAATGATTTTCGTTAATTATGGGGCCGGTGGTTATACAATTTTAGACCACGCTGTATGGAACGGCTTGCATCTTGCAGACGTGGTGTTCCCATGGTTTATGTGGATAATGGGAGTTTGCATCCCGATTTCTGTGGTATCAACTTTGAAGCGTAACGTACCCCTTAAAGACGCAATACTGGGCGTACTACGAGTAAGTGAACTGCACATCGTTGTACATGTACACACACACATGGAAAAATTGTTGTTTATTATTTTAGAGATCTTGCATATTATTTGCTTTGGGGCTATTTCTTGGCGCCTCAACTAATTTGAATAGGCTCAGGGTATTCGGAGTCCTCCAGCGTTTCGGAATTTGTTACTTTGTCGTCGCCACCCTGTGTTTATTAATGGTGAAACGTGATAAAGAAACCAAAGAGCTAAGTGAGGTACAGTTTTGATGATTTTTTATTACTTTATTACAATATTTTACTTTTCAGAGTAAACTTCAGAAATGGTTCAAAGATATTCTCAGAATAAAATACATATGGTGCGTAATACTTTTGGTTTTGACTGTGCATTGTTTAATTATATTTTTGCTGCCCATTCCAGGATGCTCCAAGTAAGTGCATATTTCATAAATTCTTTTAAACTTTGATTTATTGTTGGTATAGTGTTCCTTGTTTCGTTGAGTTGACGTGATTGTTTTTTCTGTTTGTTTCCTCTTTAGTTTGCCCGATCGGTTTCGACTAATTAACTTTTGTGATGGTCTTGCTTATATTTATATAGCTAGGTGTTAATTGAATATTTTAAAGTCACATACGTACTCTGTGCATTCAAACAGCAGCGTGTTAATTTTCATGCAAAAGTAAATGACAATAATAATTTTTGCAACATGTATTAATCAATTAACAATAAATTTATTAATAAACAACTCAAAATGGCCTCCGTTTGCTTTAATACAAGCCGTCCATTGCGGCACGCATCTCGAGAAGTAGAGTGTCTTTTAGAGTATGAGATTCGACCAATAACTTGAATCTGAGAGGTTAAGATCGGGACTAGGGGAAGGTCAATCATTCGGAGAAATTAAATTCGGTACATTGCTCTGAAACCAGTATTGGAGTTGCTTTGACTTTTCTGAAATATTTATTTCGCGGCACATAACTTTTTATTTCTTAATAGATTATTAAGAGCTTTTGGAATTCTAACTAGGGATGACGACGGGTACCCGTTTATTTAATTGGAACCGGTTCCCCTTTATGAATACCCGTTACCCGATAACTACCCGGGTACCCGGTAATTATCCGATACTCGGTAAGTGCCCGACAACCAAGGACCTCCTTTTAAATTATTATAAAACAAGTACTTGGAGCGTTATTCTTGTTTTTTTTTCTTTGAAAAAATAATTTATTTGCAGTATCAGTTCCTTGGGATATTGTTTTGAAAGATTTTTAAATTGTTATTCAATACTTATCGGATATGCAGATAGTTATTGGGTATCGGGTACCCGGATACATATCGGGTACCCGGGTACTTATCGGGTAACGGGTAATACCCGGGTACCAATAACGGGTACCCGGGTAACAAAATTATCGGGTATCGGTATCCCTAATTCTAACAGTGCGAGATCTTCCAGTGCTTTGAAAGTCTTTAACAATTACCAGTATCGTATCATTTGATTTCCAGTGGTCGTACCATTCTAAAAATTGAAGACTTTTCCACACCATACACATGCAAAGCAATTACAGCAACGCGATCTCTTTATTTCAGAGGATATTTCGGTCCAGGAGGATTACATGGGAATGCCTCTTATCTTGGATGCACTGGTGGTGCTACTGGTTACATCGACAGATTAATTTTAGGAAACCACGCATATCGATACCCAACGTGCCATGAAATCTACGAGTCTCAAGCTTTTGATCCAGAAGGCATATTAGGTACTATCCATTAGGAATGAACCTTTAAGTGTCCACAAAGTTGAAGCTTTAAGCCTTCCCAAATTTGCAGAAATTCAAAAATGTATTTGAAACTTCTTACATCTTTAGTCAGAGGAAACTTGGACGAAGTATATAAGGACTGCCAATGTCGATACATTTTACTTTCACTTTTTTATGTTCATAACACAATGTATTTTGTTGTAACAAAATTCGTAAAGTGCGCTTGTAAAAGTGTACTTTCAGAACAGTAACAGTAGAGAGAACATCGGTAGTCTTTATATAATTCTTCCAAGTTCTAAATGCAAAATTCCCTCGTCATATTACAGGATGTTTAACATCAATTGTGCAAGTTTTCATCGGAGTTCAAGCTGGATTTACGCTACTAACTTACAAAGACCACAAGAACCGTTTGCTTAGATGGCTTTGCTGGGGTATTTTGACTGGTGTAATCGGCGGAGCACTGTGTAATTTCTCAAAAGAAGACGGTGTGATTCCAGTAAATAAGAACCTCTGGTAAGTAAAACGAGTTTTTTAATTAAAAAAAAGTAATAATATTGATTGCAGGTCGCTGAGCTTTGTTTTGGTCACTTCGTGTTTCGCTTTCTTTTTACTCAGCGTTTGCTACGTGTTGATTGATGTGAAGCAGTACTGGTCAGGGAAGCCGTTGCTCTTTGCTGGAATGAACGCAATTATCATGTACGTTGGTCACAGTATGACTTACGGGAATTTTCCGATCCGTTGGCATTTAGAAAACAATCAGAAACATTTCTTTGTGATGCTGGAAAATATCTGGGCAACAGCACTATGGCTTCTCATTGCAGCTTACTTGTATTACAAGAAGTACTTCTTTAGTATATAATAAATTCTTCTCTTATTTGTCTTTTTTTTTATATTACGATCTAAAAGTTACTTACCTTTTGATAAATGCGAGTGCAAAATAAAATGAAATACAAATAGAACTTCAAGTAATTAATTATATATTTAATAAGAACACAAATCAAAATATCCAGTACAATTGAAATGTAGTATCATAATATTGTAATAAACGAACCATATATATGTATATCTCTGACAGAAGTATTATAATAAATCAAATAACTCAAGTAACGCAAGGCGATCACAGATAAACGACTGCCAAATATAAACATGCATAACTTTAGAAGTTTGTCCATCGTAAATTGCACATTTCGATTGATATGAATTATATCAACGCATTTTTTTTTTGTAATATGTATATAATGTATATTCAATTATTTAAAAACATTCAGCTAACTCTAGACGTACTGGAAAAAACGTCACTTCCTTGTCGCGTTTTTTAACCACCCTCACAATAAAGTCTCAAGTTATTAGACGAATAGAAAGTCTCTTAAATATATATCATACAATAAATTATATGTACATCTCGCACTGCAAACTAGAAGCAAATAGAAAAGCGTTTAAATACACCAGGAACGATTTAACACGAGAACCGACAAAGGAATAAAATAAAATTAACACAAAAGGTTTTAATTTTGCTGATTGTCTTAAAATTGGTGCTAGAAATATTCAATTTCACTAAGTTTTAAATCAAACACAACTTCCTCATGCTTAAGAATTAAACAATTAATCTAAGTATCACTCTATTTAACTTATTATATCTACTTATCAATACTTTTTTGTATCGATCCTATATAAGAAATTATTTTTTTTTATTTTAAGTTTTAAGAGACACTTTTTTCATTTAGTAGATTATTACCAGGAAGAGGAATTTTTACGGCATGTCGAAGACGAAGCGTTATCGCGAGGTTCGCATGCATTCGCGAGGTCCGCATGCATTTGCCACAGCTTCCACGTACGAACTCATAATGAACTTCGCGATAGCACTTCGTCGAATCAACTGGCCGACTGTGCGTGCTTTCGTCAATGCGTAAAAATTCCGCTCTCTGATTATTACTCATTAAAAATAAATTTTAATTCACAAATGCAAAAGAGTGATGGGTACAGACTTTTTTTAATTAAAAAAAAGAATTGGTTCATTAGTTCTTGAATTAAATTAGAAGAATTTTCCACGTTTATCATGATACAGGGTGTCTCCCTTTTCGATAGAATATTTTATAATCAGGCGAAATACCGAAACGACGTAAGAGATAAATTTAAAACTTCCAACTCATAAACACTAATTTCTTCTTTTTTTTGATAAAGTCGGCGAAATTTCCAAGTAAAAACGAACTACCTTACTAAAAAAAATTAAAAACAAACGACTGAATTTAATATGGTATTTAAATTTGATGTTACGTCTGAAAATATCTTAGATTAAGAGCTTACCAAAACTGAATCAAGTTTTTCATCCCATTTCAGTAAATGTAAATCGAAATAAGAAACTGAAAATTTAAATAAGTGCTGCTTGCATCATTTTTAGTTTCTTCTTTTTTGTAAAAAAAAGAAAATAAATAAAATAAAAAGAATTTGAGACTAGTGTATTTAAAACTTTCTTCAGTTCAACCTTATCTACCTTATTAAGTATGTATAACAGCAAAATAAGACGTAATAAATAGTTTGTTGTATACAAAAAAAATAATAATAATAATGGGTGGCATCCGAGTGTTTTCCAGTACTGAGATTAATATTAAAATGGCCACTGTTTTGTGACACAGTGATAGTACTAAAGTATTAAAAGTCTAACATCCCAATACTTCAGTGCATTATTATATTATAATCATAATAATAAGTTAGGAAGTATGAAGGCATATAGATAGTTTTTATATTTATACAATTTTTAAAGTTAATTTTCAAAAAAAGTGTATCAACACGTGATATCTTGCACCGTCAGTATGAATCTATTTTAACCGTGATACCGCAACAATTTAATGCAAAATATCGAATGGAGATACAAAAAAGCTATTTTCAAAATCAAGTATAGCTATCACAAATAACTTAGCGTACTTTATCGCTCGGTACTGACCAAGCTATGAAGAATGCTTAACATTTACAATGGTATGTAGCAACGGACACGAAGTTCAGATTCCGATCAGTAAAATGGGTAAGTGCGATGTAATTTAGCTTACCCGACAGTAATCTACCTGATCGAAACCTTAACCAAAGATACCACCTAAAATTAGTAAATTATGTCTTCAGTCACAGATTAACTAAAGGTCACGAACTACACACATTTGACGATGTTGGAAAATACATGAAAGATTTGCCAACCAATCACTTACACGTTTCAATGTGGATTGTTCTTAGCTATAGTTAGAAAAAGTGTCATTTTATTGCTTAGTCATACCACAGTCTGCTCTTAATAACATAACAATGTTACATTTAATAAACAAAGATACTACATTGATACACAGATACATCTTGTATTCTCATTACCTTGATTTGGTTGTTGTAAAGACACAAACTTTTTTTTTCTGAGTTTGAAATCCCTATATACAAAGAAACATACCGATGAATTAGGAACAGCACCGTCGCGTCGGTTGGGCACTGATGTAATGAGAATATCAAGCGAAGTTAACACCAATAATTCTAAGGGTTTAAATAAGATAAGAACAACTAATAAGTGTATGTATGTACAATTGAGAGGTAGCTAATATAAATGACTAGGGAAAAATTTCAATCAATCAATGGCGACCTAGTGATTGGGATTAACAAATCTCAGAATGTATTTATTCATATAGAACGATTTAAGGAGGATGCCCCAAACTTTGATACAGGTATATTCTAGAAGTAAACGTTACTTAATTAACAATTATATAAAAACATGACAAATACAAGAATAAATCCCTCGGATCGTGTAATTAATTAAATGGTTCGTTATATATAAATAGATTTAGTAAAAAGCTTACAATGAATATAAGCAATAACTGCGCAAGGTTGATTTGTATAAAAGTTAAGGGACGTCATATGAAACTTTTGATATTTCCTAAATTTATCCGATAGTTGTTTGAGATATTACCTATTCAATTAACTATACCATAACATTATATGTATATATTATAGAATAAATTTACAGAATTCAATAAGATTAATAGATATATAATTTAACACACTAGCACTCAACAGAATTCCAAACATTCATACAAACTCACTGTCTGAGTGAAAATTTGGCTACTTTCCTTCTACCGTCTAGTTTACAATGTGTACAGAGATTCTAGCAATCAAGTCTTTTACTTAGTTTTGGACATTTAATTTAATTAGAAAAACTAAGGGCACATTAATTTCATAATTAAGCTACTCACGAATCTAGTTTGGAAAAATTTTGTTGATATATTTTAGATGGTTTTAGATGAGTAACCACATATTAAAAATTAAATAAATAAATAACAGCTGTACATTCTCAACCAATTTTATTTTCGACTTTCCCAGTTACAAACAGGTAGGGTACGCCATTCGATCCAGCAAATGGCATAAACAATAATATTCGTATGTAGTAATAACATCAATGTAACTAAACTACGGATATTAAAATCTTTTAATTTGTACAGAAACAATGATATTCAAGATGTTCCTAGTTTCAGGTTGGAATAGATTTGACAGAGAAAAATAGATTATGTACTTATATCTTTTTAGCTCTGATGTGATATTTAGTCGCAGGTATCATAAAGACACTTGAATCCCTGATCATTCTACAAAATTAACAAATAGCCTATTACAAAATAATTACACAGTCGAATTCCATAAATTTTGCTTTAACATGAATTATTTGTACAAATATATACATGCTAATTTGGCGCTGTTGTTCTTATTTATAACAAACACACGATTGACTAAAAATTTCTCCCCAAGTTTCGCTCAGACAATGAGGAAAGTTAATATTAACATTTCTTTTAATAGTATAACACAATTTGTACAATCAAAAAAATAAGTACAGCTTATAGCAAAGATGTGTATTTTTTGGGTTAATTTTCTTCTTGATTGAAAAACGAAATTTCTTCACGAACTTCATATACTTATAGAGAGAATAAACGACGAAGTTTTCAACTCGGCAAGTGAGTTAAAATTTAGCAATATCTTTTTTTTTCTTTACTTTAAATAAACACACACAGTGAAAATGTACATGAGAAGAATGAACATGACAACGATGACTTATTTGGTGACGGACAGGTATGGCACGCTTATATCACTCAACACGTGCAACCACGCGTGTTCGAACCTCGTAACTACACACTGTAAACAACATCTTTTTCACGACTTACTACTTCAAACATTACTACTACTCTTCTACTGGAACTACCCAACAACTAATCTTTAACAACAATTTATCGTTACTGAGGAGAATCAAAAAAAAAAGTTAAAATGAAATTAGCAGAATTATGCCAGTAGACATGGAATGTAGTTCAGCACGGTTGGTGATAGCTGCTTTAGTTGAGAGCAATGTGCAGTTGGGAAGGCCCGAACCGCGAAAGATACTGAGGAGAAAGCAGACCAGCTACTTGTTCAGAAGATTGTGAACGAGCCTGTCGTCCCAATGGTTAAATGTGATTATAAGCTAAGAGAGATGTAACATGTAAGAGGTGAGATGCCATCGCAACTGAACCAATCTTCTTGATTGAGTACACCTGTAATAAGAGTAACACATCTAAAGGAAACTACCTACTATCTACAGAAAATGTAATTTCTTAAAAACACAACACAGAAATTGAGCTACAAACAATTAAACTTACTTGCAACTGGACAATGTGATGCACTAGTAAAGTGTTGCTCACGAGTGCGCATTGGACTGGGTGTGATTGTGGTCCTGTGGCGTTTCTTCTGCAGGTGACGGGGGAGCGTCTTTTCGTGGTGGCATGCGTTCGTTGATCGCATCCAAGCCTTTCGCCTCCGCAAAACTTGTGATCTTGTGGTTCGGTGAAAAGCCTTGTAAAGCTAGAGGATACACAAACCAATATTACCTCCTCCCAAAAAAAAATCGACATTGTGACCTCACCGTTTTTGAGACTAGTTTTTCCACCTGAGAGAGCCCCCAGTGGCAGAGCACCAGTGGGAGTGAGACCTTTAAGCTGCAGGACAGATTCGCTCTCCTCTCTGGAAATCAAAAGGTAAACTAAATACTCTACTTATAAGTCAATTGTAATTCCTAATTAGTTGGAAACCATCAGAACCAGTGACTCATCGAATTAAATCCTGATTATGCTTACGTCGTAAAGAATCAGAGGAAAGCAGATTAGTAGAGGAAGCATATCAAAATGGGGAAGAAATCGATTCGTACCTACTTAATAGATTGCCATTATAAGCGAAGCTATAGAGCAAGCAACGAAAGCTATCCGAGAAAGTCACAGCCCAGAAATGCAAATATCTAAAGTTTAAAACTTAGACGTGTAACGAGGAAGAAGCTTCTGTGTCAGAGATTCAACGCTTTGATGACGCAGAAACCAAATAATAACTGAAATAATATCGATGGCCAAAGGCGAAGCTTTAATTCTCACGTGCTCAGAGGAATCACAGTTTGGTGAACCGACACAAACTGGAACTGGTGTCGAGGAAGATGAGGGAAGATTCGAGGAAACAGTTAAAAAGAGATTACTGAACTTGAACGGGATAAACAAACTTATTTACCTTCTAGCTCGCTGCTTGAATAACAGACCCACTTAAATTAAAAATAGATAGCAAAAAAAATTGTTAATGGTGAATAAACTGAATAAAGTCAGAAATAAGATAACGTCGTAACCTCTTTGATATCATAAATAAGATACTGTTAATAATTTTAATTGGAAAGAAACTTAAATTAGAAATTCAGCATGCCGTGAAATCGTGCTCAAGACGTTCAGTTCAAAAGACTTGTAACTTTGCTCGGTGCACATTTTAATTGCTTCTAATTAGAAAATGAACATTGAGATATTGATGCGTTAAAGGTAATATAAGAATTTGATATATTTTATTGCACGTTCCTTTGCCAGCTCAAGAAGCGATTATATTATCGTCTGTGTTAAGTTCAAATTTGATTTTTCTAAATTTATAAGTAACCAAATTTACTGCACCTTATCTACAGGCAGGATGTGGGATTTTCAAATAAGCGAAAGAAAGTTCAGTGAACGGAGGCCTTACTAACTTGACTTCCAAGAGATACTCACTAAAAGTCAAGGATAAATAAATAATTATGTTTACTATTGAAAATAAAAGTTCGTACGCAAATTTTATGGTTCGTGGAGACAGTTATTACATCTGGAACTACTGGAAAGGCCAATGACATCGGAATACCGCAAAGTTTTTTTTTTATATAAATAAAGTCCTCGTACTTCATTCATGAAATCGTTGACCTTCATAATGAATGAAAAATCGACGAGTGAATGAGTGTAAAGCGTGAAAGTTGATTGGTCATAATTTACATTACAGAAAGGTATATTTAAATATACAGGGCGCTTCGCCGAACTGTGGAGGAAGACAAAAATCCCCCTTTTTCGAACTCGGAGTGTTTTATCAACTAATTTACAGCCAATAACTTTGGGAATTTTTTTCAATTAATTTTCTGCATAATAAACAATCGAATTTTTAATTAACAAAAAAAGTGGACCAGATGCTGCTACATTAAACAAACGGGGGCGCAACTCGTTTCCCAGACGCCTTTTTTTTGATCCGTTCGATAGCCGGAAGCTTCGAGCAAATAAGAGACGCGAACCTTTCGCAAACACTGAACAGAATGGAACATGTAAATTCACCTACGTCACAAAAAGCCGCGTCTACTGTGCATTTTCCGCTGTATCTCGGTAATAGAGGTCCGCTTTCTTGCTAAGAGCTTTGTTGTTTTAGCGAATAATTTATTGGCCCATATCTACGCGAACGTTTCGCCTGTTCTTTTTGTTTTGCTTCTTGCGTTTAATTCAATGAGAGACAGGCTCTGACATTCTGCCCCGTTTTGACACAGACAGAAACAACTTTGAACAATACAACAGATTGTGTTGTACCGTACCGTATCACTTTAATGTTATACGTATTTATTTACGAACTTTATACGTAAATATTTCGTTTTGCTTTGCACTTACCTTAACACAGAGAATACTCGAGCCATTTTCCCAATCGCCCTGATTTTATTGCGAATAACTTCTTTCCGTAGATTAGCTGCTGTACCTAAAAAAAGATAAGCACGAAATAAATGGGCATCCAATACAAAAGCTACAGCAGCTTCGTTAATGAAAATTAATACAAAAGCTTGATATAAAAACAAGTAAGTCACATTGTGGATACAAGAATAATAATGAATGGCATCCTCGAGTGTACTCAAGTTTCGTAGAGTGGCCGCGATTTTACCTTAATGGCACTTACTGGGTTTGCGGATATTCGAATTAAAATAGAACGAACCGCCATAGCAGGTTATGTGGATGACGAGTTAGTATAATATCAAGCCTATGAGGTGTTATGGTGATTATGATGCATGCAAAAGTTGCAATTTATTGCAGAGCTATTCTACGTAAGGACCTAACACAGTGTAGTGAACTTTACTTGATTTTGGTTATTGCTCAAAACCCTAAGTGTCTTTATATTAATTTATATAAGGCCGGTGCGTGTTTTTGATTGGCGAGTTATTTCCAATTAATTTCTAAGCGAGAACTGCTGTCTATACGAAAATAACTAAAGCTATTGAAATGGAGAAGTATTGAACAACAATCAAATACACACACACACACACACACACAAACGATAAATGATGAAAACTTAAAATGTAATATTTTCAGATCCTTCCTGAAATAATAACTTTTCGATATTTGAACATGGTTATTAAATAAGACATGATGAAAATATGTATGTAGAAGATACGCACACAAAAAAAAAGATTTATTCAAACAAATAAAACGTTATTGGATTTGCGAATCTGAACTGTTTTGGTGCAATACTAAATCGCGCTGAAATTGTTATCTTTTCGCTACGGTTCAGTTTTTAAAACTTCCTCGAGCACATTTAAAGGAACAAAATGAAACCTTCAGTAATCCGCGTCTCTGCAAAAACACGGCTTTCGAAAGTAGCGGAAACGTAAAATCGTCGATAAGCAGAAAAGTCGATTGAATAAAATTTGATTTGACGATATTGCGTGTTTCAGTACTTTATTACATTTATGTAATAATTTCATTTTACATTCCGGTTTACAACCATTAATGCACTTAAATAAATTCAAAATTCAAAAAATCCTAATTGTAGAATAAAAGAAGTCGATCAAAACTATGTACTACGCCATGTCTCTTGTGATTTTTTAAAATTTTAAATATAATATACAGGATATCCCAATGAAGTAAAATTATTAAAACCAAAACTGTTTTGAATGATTAAATACACTCGAGAAACTGCTCTTTCTCTAATAATTTAATAATAATAGCAGTTAACTTTTTAATTATCATTAAAGTAGGTCTTGAGGACAACGTCGTGTTCTAGAGCACTCTCAAAGTACTCTCATCTTGCTTTAACCTAGTGCATAATAGAAGATGGAGATACTTGCAGAACGCTGTAGAATAGTGAATCGAGAACTACTAAATAATGAATTTAAACAAACAATGATGAAAAAATTGGTACACCCTGTATATTATAAATGTGATGCGACACTAAGATGTCGTAATTATGGGTTAAATATTTTTTTTTCTTTCTTAAGTAAAAAACAACCAAAGCAATTTGTTTATGAAATGTTTTCATAAAATAATAGTTGTTACAAAACTTGAATATGCAAAAACCAAATTTGTTTATTTTTAACTCTCGGTAGTTAAGTATTTGGCACATTAGTCGGTAGTCGGGGTATCGAACTCGCCATGTCTTAGTCATTTAGTTTACTACCGCTTTATAAATAGGAAAGGTAGGATAACAATAAAAATTCTCCGCACAATTAAAGTACGTAAATAATACATTTACATAGTAAATTTGGGAATAAGATGGATTCTATCAAATTTCGGAAATTCTCAGCAAAATATCTGAGTTTAAAAAAAACTACCCCTTTTATGTTTCAGCAAAAAAATCTGCGTTCACTTCCTTCTAACATTCTATAAAAGACCTAGTGTCATCATCACTTATAGCTAGTCTTTTTTTTTGAAAACTTAATGTGCAATACTAAAGAGTGATCAATTTTTCCCTCCACCAATGATCAACAAATAACTACATACATATAAGTACAAAAAGTGTCATAAAGCCCGTTTGCTAGTGATTGGGTGTTTACTGCTGGTGTGTATTTGTTGGTGGTGTGTCTGTATTCTTCAACTAATGCTAGGTCCTTTTCAAAAATACAGCGACTGCAACTTACCAAACGATGCAGAGAATCAGCCGCACCGTTGACGAAGAATCGACAGCAAATGGGCAGTGGCGCAAAGTGTAGCGAGCGTAGAGTTATAGAAAAAAAAACAAAACAAACGGTGCATGTAGAAAATTATAGCATCATACACAGACACAAATAAGAAAAAACAAACTATTTTGCTGGGCCAAATAGTTATTTGCACATACAGACTGACTCGATGGCATGGTACAAACACAATCAACTGAACGATGGCTTTTAGCGCAGATCCCTATCGGGATCGTTATACGTTATGATTACGGACACTGTAAATCGTGAAGCAATTACGGACAGACAAACTAACTAACATAAATTGACATCACTACAGGCAGTCCCCAAATTAATTACGCAAACACGTACTTATCGATCAAGTCAATCTATATATCACGAACTAAATGTCGGTGTGGAATAATTATTAAAATTTCATAAAACAACGGAACAAAATCCGGAATAACGACATTGTCAATAACAATATAGCAAAATACGAAGCCAGAAAAAAAAACATTTTAGATTGTTAAGCCAATCAAACGTTAAAATCAAAAGCTGGAGTTTCAAGTTAACAACTGTGATGAATAGAAGAGAAAGAAGCTGTAAGTGGCTAAAATGTAAAACCTCAAATCTCTAGCACAACTATTTAAAAAAATCCCCCCGGACATATTTAATACCATACGGAAAAACAAGTATTAAAAAAAAAACTAATAAGAGATAATGGAGCTGAATCAGCAATTTCAACGAATATTGCCTACATTATTCTTTTTTCTGTTTAAATTAAATTAATTATATGTATGTACGAATAAGGAGTAATATTCGTTGGCTGTAAACACTATAAAAATTTGGTCACTCCATTAGATGTAAAACGTTAAATTAGCATAACCAAGTGGCAGAAAGTAGAATAGACAGTAATACGGCTCACACAAAAATTAACAATTACATTTATGTTCTGGAGAGTAACATTTACTAGAAAAAAAAAGTATGCGTCATGCCACTATGCTACTACCATAATGAATACGATTAGAAAAATATAAATAAATAATAAAAGAGCTATTCTACATACAAATGGAATGCTTTCGGCATGTAAAAACAAAACCAGTAAAAATTCAGAATAGATTCATAGTAATATTGCCAAGGTGGTTAGTGTTCTGATATTAAAAATCAAGTAAAAAAATAAAAATAAAACAAAAACAGCTCATTAATTTTTTTTAATAATTTCAAAAAATTCAGTATACTATAACTGTATTATACCATCTGATTAAATATAGTGCTCAGTTTACGTCTTTCATGTACATACCTACTCTTTTCATACGAAAGAAAAAATTGCTGACATTTATTATTAACTAGATCTGCCAAATTTTTACTGTTTGAAAAGCAATAATTATTGAAAATAAAAATAAGTTAGAGAAGAAATTATTTTTCAATAAAAAATAAATTCTCAAATTATCAGGTGTCCCCCACAATGATAAACTATGCATTATTTACTTATTGCTGGTCTATCAAAAATTACAAAGTACAAAAAAGGTCAATTAAATGAGGAACATTTTACTTTGAAGATATGAAATCTAATTTCTATTTTACTGACCTTAACATTTCGTGCAACAATATTCTTAACATAAACTTTACAATTAATTTACCATCTTGTGATTTAAAAAAAACTCTACAACCTTAAATTTATGTATGTAAAAGTTGCAAAACTAAAAGTTTTATTACACTGATATCCAAAGCATAACACAAAAAAAAATATTTCAAAAATAGAAGGCCCAATATCAAATTTTCTGTTTGCTGTCGGAATTGTTGGTCTTTCATTTATACAGGGTTGTTTAAGTTAAGTGTTACACAAAAAATCTGCCGTTTGATTTACTCTGCTATGATGCCGCAATTAAAATAGATAAGAGTCCTTTTATGTGTCCTTCTTTACATCCCCATCTTTAAAACTTTTAATGATAGCCTGCAGAAAAAAGTGCAATTTTGACATTGTACGGTAGCGAACAATAAAATCCGGACACGTCACTTGTACAATGTAAACCTCACTTTGATACTTTTGACTTTTAATACATAACACAAAATATCACTAATAATTTTGACGTTTAATAGAAAATTTTATTATTTTGTTTTTTACAGAAATATAACCCCAAGCCTGATTTACCAAATTTGTCGAAATACTGACGACATGTCAAATTCTTGCCCGGATTTTATTGTCCGCTACTGTACATGAAAAAGAAGTAATTATTGTTAAAAATGCCTTTTGTAGATTGCTTATTTCAACAGTTATGTGTATTTATTTAGAAGTACAATTGCTGCACACGAATGTCAAAATTTAATTCAATAGCCAACAGTGAAATGTTGAGAATTACGCTTTACCTATAATAGTCCTTTGGCATGACATCTACACTGTCAGTGTGAAAATTTGAAAAAAATATTTGATTTTGAGTGTCCGTATACAGTCAGTTACTAACATGTCAGTGAATAAAAGCCAAATTGGATATGATATGGCGTATGACGTTATAGGATATATTTGCTTGCTCTCACAATTAACATTAAACTATTATGAATAAATTTAAAGATACTATTAAATAAAACAGAACATGTTACAAGTGTGCAGTGATGCCAACATATTGTTAAGTAAATGAACAGAATTTTAAATAAGAAATCATATATAGGTACCGTTTCAAATTCTCTGCTTCTTATTAAACGTCATACAAGAACACTCAAGCTTTATTTATGCGTAATCAGAGCCGAGCAAGTTACCAGTCAAAAGTAACTAGTTACAAGTTACAGTTACTTAAACAAAGAACTAACTAAGTTCCTCATCTGAAAAGTTACTTTATTCAAAATATATTTAAGTTACAGTTACTTAGTAACTTGTAGCTTTATGATAAGTTACTTTTATAAGTTACTTCTAGAATTCTGTTGCCGAGGCGTAGATTCCGCAGTCTACTGCCACATAGCAGAATATAAAGACACAGTTGTACATAAAATATTTTTACGTTATAAAATAGAAGTATATAATTATTTTGTTGCAGACACTTGGAAATACTGAGATTTATGTCGACTTTTCGCTGTGTGTTTGACAATTTTTCCAAGTGTTCGCAACAAAATAATTATATATATATTTTATAATAATTTTCATCGGACAAGGTAGTGCTTCAATTATTTTTACTGTGTTCACCGCTTCTTCAGTATAGAAATAAAAAAATAAAATATTTGACGTACTATTGCGGCCTTAAAACTTCGCACGATTCAGTTTTTGGTTGTAAATACTATTTTAACAACTTGCCAAAAATATCTGAATATAATTCTGAATTCTTCAGATTTAAAATTTTAAAGTTGAAATTTTTAAAATGCCAAGTCACAGGCTTTCTGAAGTAGAAAACAGTTTTGCTTATGTTTATTTTAATTTTCTGTTAAATTATATTATGTTCTAATTTAATACCTTTTTGTTGTAGTTAAAGTATAACCAAACATGCAAATATGAAAACTTTTCAATGTAACTAGTTATTTTACTGTAGTAACTTCATGAATATTTTCGTAGAATTTTCTGATTACTAATTACAATTATTTTTATTGAAGAGTAACTTGAATACAATTACTTTTCCGAAAAATGTAACTAAGTTACTAATTTAATTACTTTGTAACTAGCTACTGCCCGGCTCTGTGCGTATCACATATTGACTTGTCGAAATTCTAAGCATTTTACAAAAAAAAAATAAATATACAGTGTGTCCCCGGATTGAGTTCACTATACGTATAATGGACCAAAAATTTTTGAATTCAGATTTCATGTTCTGCAGTTCACGTCTGCTTGGCGTGAATTGAATTTGTGCCAAATTTGACGAAGAAAGTGGCAGAATTAACACAAGAAGAAGTAAAACCTGTGTAGGTAAAGTGGTCTTCCTTTTGAATTTAGGAGAAAAATTTAGTAAGATAGAATGATTCCCAGTTCAAATTAGGGAGACATACCGAATTCTAATATCCTAGAGAAAAAAATTGAATTACTGAAAATTAGGATTTCAGTACAGTTGTAAGACATTAACACTGTCAGGTGCTAATATGGACTGAGTGTTATTTAATAATCATATTTTATTTGTTTTTGGTCAATAAATATGTAGATGGCGTTAACATTTTACAACTTTACCGACATATTATTTATAATTAGTAATTTTCCTTAATTCAATTTTTTTTCTAGGATGTTGGAATTTAATTTTTTAATTTAAAATGAGAATCATTTTATCTTACTAAATTTTTCTCCTAAATTCAAAAGGAAGACACTTTACCTACACAGATTTTACTTCTTCTTGTGTTAATTCCACGCCACCTTGAAGACTTTTGACGTCAAATTTGGCACACATTCATTTCACGCCAAGCAGACCTGAACTGCAGAACATGAAATTTGAATTCAACAATTTTTGGTCCATTATACGTATAGTGAACTCAATCTGGGGACACACTATATAAAGAAAAATTACTTATTTTTATAAATCGTACTTTTTTATAAAGTATCATTTGAATTTTATGCTACTCTCTTGAATAGAAGAATGTGAAACTGCTTATTTCCATTTCGAAGGGTCCTTATTTATTATTTACAAAAGTGACCCCACAGGTTATAATAATCAGACATCTTTCTGTGAAACACTTAACTTGAGCCACACTGTATAATACAAAAAAAATAGACGTCGCATTTATGTAACTGTTTCCTTACATCAGATTTTATTTTAGTCTCCAAAAACTAATTAAAGGAATTTTAAACGACGTCTAACATTAAACGTTTAGCAATGTGTTAAAGAAAATAATATTTCCAAAATAAAATTAATTAATAAATAAAGAAGATATAAGTAAATTTCAACAAGCAACGGAAATTAATAATACAATAACATAAATTCAAAAGTTAATCTATTTTTAATTCATTTATTATAAAATTGCAAAAAATTTACAAAACCCAACAAATAAAACGATATATTTCGATGAAATCTGACGAATTTCTTTAATGTCAATCATAACTACAAGATACTAACAAATTTGTTTCCCTAAATTATTATTATATAATTAAAATAGAATTCAAAGTGAGACTATAAAATTTAAGTTGCTCTGAATTAATAACAATCTAATTTAAGTGCACTTTTGCATTGGATTTGTTTTTTCTTTTTTTGTTATACTTAGATTTTAATTAAAAACAATAAACTGAACACTATTTTTAATAACGATATAGTGATATATCTGACTTAAAATGATCATTAATGCAGTGTTATTTTAACTCCTCTGTCCAAGCTGCATGTTCTGTGATAACTTACCAGGTTTTTTTATAACTATTTTTGCCTGTTTCGCTGTGTAGGGGCGCGATTCCAAGGCGAATATAGACAAATAGTGAAAAATAGAAGTGTCAGAATAGAAGAAAAATATAAGCATACGAGTGCATGGATTGACTCAGTGACAATAACAAATCAGAATTTAGATTTTCAGTGCCGGAGAATTATGCAGTGCTATTAGAAAATCATAGAAACCGTAAATCTGTTTTTTTTTTTAATTTACAAAAAAGATGCTACTTGGGACATAATGCATTCTAATTTTACATATAATAAAGAGGGGAAATACGACAAAATTCATATGTATAAATGGTTCGATAACACAATCAGTTACATAAGGGTACACACAATAATATATTATCGCCAACGAAAAAACAAAACTAAATGAAAACAATTTCTGTATCCAATTACGAAACAAACATCGAAAAATCGAAGTGTACATTTACGACATATTTAACCACCCGTTTTCAATTCAATGAAATACTTTTAGCTCAGGAAAACGAAAACAAAACATGTAGTAAACTATCCAGGCAGACTAGATTTTATCTACAACTCGAAGCAAATTCGAAAATAAATTGAAACTGAATCTTACCATCTGTTATTCCAAGTAGCATTGAAAAAAGTAGTAAACGTTTTTGAATTTTTGTTCGACTCAAAAATAAGCGTGTTGTTAAAAAGATTTCTAAATCGTTCTAATCGTGTGTAACAGTTACATTAATATAATTAAATTCAAATTAGACGTTTCTTTCTTTTATTTTAACAACTGTTCACTATAAAGCTAACAGCTAACATTAAATACGTATAATTCTGAATTATTAACAAATTACTGCAAGGCAAGTGCAAACAAGTAGACATACATATTGAACTTTATATTGATCGCCCATCCTTGCCTTAATACCAAAGTTAACAGAACTTTGAACTCTTCTGAGTTTGTCAGAATTGATAATTTGCTGGAGTATCATCGTAGCTTACGGGCATTTACATATCGGTGTGCTTGAAAATTCAGATCATTTCTGAAATTGATACTATTTCCGCTTAATATCCAACAAGTTGGATCATTTCAGTAATGATTTACAGCTGCAACGCTCCAGAGATGTCAGTTACAAGTAGCACAGCAATATCTTACCCGTAACTCAATTTTCGTTTTTTAAACGAACCAACAGAACTTGAAGCGGATGCACAGAAGTTTACAAATTACATCATCAGAATAAACTTTTACTTCAACGTCTTCTATCCAAGAAGAGAAAATAAAAGGACTCATTTCTTTTCAGGGCGTTTCGACTCTCCGCTCCGAGTTTATCTTTACGATTATTTTATGATTCGTTGTGTGTTTGTCTCTGTTGGAGTTTGTACTTGAATAACTGCAACTTTTTAAAACGTCGTATCTGTGAATAATTCTACGTGTTTGCATTTGCTTGCAGTAAGTAAAACTTTTTGGTGACTCATTGCTTTTAAAGAATTCTAAACAGGAACAGTACTTACACAAACGTATAAAATCTCTGAAATATTAAATTGAAATTTTATGGAAGTGTCAATTATGTCCCTTGATACCAATCAAATAATTTGCCTGCTTATATACATAAGCACCATATACGTATGTATAACGTTCGCGGTTTGATTAGATTAATTATGTATTCCTCCTTTCTTAAATAAATTGCTAGTATTTTTTTGGAATACTCAATAAATCTAATCACCGAGTATTAATCACGACATACACTAAACATCGATTTGTACACGTTTCGAACTCAGAGACACCTACCTTCTTCTTGTCCATCATCACCATCTGAGACGAGTTCATCATCTGAGCAGATGTTGAGTACGTTGACGAGCATCTCCGTAACCTTCTCCCCGACGAACGGTAGCGACCACGTGAACACATCCATAAAGTTCGGCAACCAATAAGGATGCGGTGAACAATTAAATTGGCGAATATTCATCACATTATTTTCGTATTTTAGTACTGCCGCCTAAAAAAACCAATTGAGAAATCGTTCAGGACCATCAAAATCAAATTAAATCCAGAAATCGTTCAATCGTTCATGCTGTGTGATACGGTAAACTCAGAACTTGACGATATTTTAAAACATTGCGGCAAATGAGACCCCACAAAAAAGTAATGATTAAAAAAGGTGAAGCTTACCTTATTATTATACACGTCCAAATAATTGGGCGCCGAGAAAATCGTGATTAAGGAAGGGAAGCCGGTCGTTTGACTTTTTCTATACATTCGATACCTGCAAATAAAAAAACAGAAATCGTTTAGAATCAATAAATGCAATTAAATGTTTATAAAGGATGCCATAAAATTACGTTTTCGGTTCATTAATTCAGAGCTCTTTCGGAATGTCTCCATCCTCTATTATTACGTGAGGTTAGACAAGATGGAAATACTCTGAGAGTGCTATAGAATGACGAATCGAAAACGCTATAAATAAACTAAAGTTTCTTGGTCAATCCTATATGCAGTATGTCTCCGGATGAACTGAACGACGCATTTTGTTATCGAAAAATTAATCTAAAGTCCATGTTGCGGCAGCATCTTCCTCATTTTTTTGCTTTCCTTACGCTATCTCTTAAAAAAAATTAGAAGTTTGTTGCAAGTCGGTATAGATTGCAGTGAAATTCTCAAGCATGTCCTCTGGACAGTTATTTCGGCTCTAGTTGGAGCCTCTTCAGCAAAATAGTAGCTTGATAACTCCAATTCAAATCTCACCGACTTGTCCTATTCGATGTCGCGGTGTCACGACCTAAACTATTGTTTATTAATTAAAGCTTTTGTGCCCGATTTCTTAATTATTACATAACAGATGCATCTTAAAAAACTTTCTTATCTCTTAGGAGTTATAAAACCTTCCACCATTTTCATAACATAAAGCTAAGTACACACTGGAGGAACAATCGGGAACTTCTAGTTGCTGTTCCATGTTCCTTGAAAAAGTTACCGCTGGTTTCCGAGAGTTTCTTTAAGTTCCTTCACGTTTCTGTTTCCTCAATAACAAAACTTACTGTTTTTGCGTGTTTCCATTCGGATCGGTAAATATCAAAGGAAAATGGGAAACAAGCAGCATCATGCAAGAACAAAAAATAAAGTTCCTTCAGTGTATACCTCTTGTCACCAGTTTCGGTAATGGCTTGTAGCAATCAACACCACGTGTGCTTGAACTTTTGAAGAATTATTTGTTTTAAAATGTCTAGAAAGGTAAAGTGGGATAGTGACCTCATTTTTTAAATTAATTGAAATGTATAGAAGCTGTGAATGTCTTTGGATTCCTTCGGATAGTAAATATAAGTGCAGAAATGCAAAACAAGATGCATGGAAAAAATATCTGAAGATATCGCAGTAGATGATATTGTAGAAAGCTGTAGTAGCGAAAAGCATTCTTCAGTCATGACTCTCAACAATATTAACTTGTTTCTTGTGTGTGTGTGTACAGATTGTTATGTGCAACAATTTACAACAATGGAACAGAAACAAAATTCAGATGTTTCTCTATTTTGCTACCTTTAGTGTCGACAAAATGTTTCCACAAGTTGATGAAAGTTGAAAACTTTTGAAACATTTAGCAACAACCATCAATAAGTTTCTGTCTGTTCCTCCAATGTGTACTCAGCTTAACACTGAACAAGTAAGTTTTGTATAAAAAAATAAACATTAAACCGCTACTGTTATTATTAAAACAAAAATAAATTTGATGAATCAGAAATTATTTTTAAGGAAATTTAAAAAATATATATGTACAGCTAGAGAAGATGATTGTTGGTAATATCGTTTGGACATACCACCGTGATCAAAGTAACGGGAATGGTTCAATAATGGTTCAAGATTTATTTCATCCCCTTCAAAGTGTTCCTCTACCACTACAATGCACTTATGCCAACGTTCTTTCCGATCCACGAAACATGCTTTAAAATCGTTTTCGTGTAATACTTTAAGAATTTTCTTTTAAGGCATCAATCGACTCAAAACGCGAAAATTTTAATCGACGAGTTTGTGGAACTGTATTTGTTGAATTTTTGGCTAAAACTTAACGTTGCAAGTGCAATTAGCATAGCGCAAAATCCACGAGTTAACTTGCCACAAGTCACATCCCTTCTACGACAAGGTTCTGGAACATGTTCACTAATACCCGACAATCATTGAGCACCAAATCTCTAACTTGAGCGACATGTTGCTCATCACTTGAAGTGGATGGTTTACCAAAGCGTGGTGGTTCAACTTCGACCCGTTCTCTGTCTTTCTTCTATTTGTACATACTACGCGAAAACTCTTGTTTTTGTCACCAAAGGCTTTTTGCAACATTTTCAAGGTTTTTAAAATTGTTGCTCTTCGTTCAATTATCGCCGGAGTAAAAATTCTTACACACAAAACAAGCGTTTATTTGCAAACGAAAGCAGATGACATACAGATTGCACTAGATATCTTTGAGTCACACCAACTTGGGAAAAAAAACAATAAAGAGCCATCCTTAAAATATCGAGATGAGGGCTTGATCTATTGAAGCCTCTAATTATTTAATGGTCTTTGAAGGGTGAGGGAGAGCGGTGAGGATGATCTTTTAGCATAAAGCTCGAGCTCCCATGAATAGGAGCTTAAAGCCCTCGGAGCGACTCTTGAAACGAAAGCGACTTATATGAAAAAATTTAAAGATCAGTTGAGATGATTACAAACCCCATAACTTTTGGTTCGTTTGGGTTTGGTTCGAGAGGGTGCGATTGACAGTTAGAAGCAAAGAACAATCAAATCATGCCAAGAGGTAGGTATAATGTGCAACGCTTGAATCACTTTAGACCGCCTGCGCCTTAAACAAAAAAAAGCTTCTTTTAGGGAGTAGAACGCTTTTTTATGTTACACTCAGTTTGCAAAGAAAACTTGGGTTTTACTCCATATAAAAGATGTTGCAAAATATTCTCAATTAGAGAAGGCCATGGGAAAAAAAGTCACATTTGATCTTGAACCGTACTGTATATGTCATAAAGCAAACATCAAATAAACTTGCATGTTGGAAGCACATTTTCGTTCTGGATAAAAATGGTCATGCCATCTTTTTTGTCGATGGTGGTGGCAACAGCATTATTGCGTTCAAGATTGACTGACTGATTTTCACTGAGGTGCCTTTTACATACAATCAACAATTCTGTAACACTTTAATGCACTCAACAAGTTAATTTCATGAAACCGGAAATGTTGGGTGGAAATCCGGAAGCGGTAATCCAACCAAAAGGATTGCAGAAGTTCTGAAAAATGCTCCGCAAATCATCGCACTTCGGCACGACAAACGAAATTATCACTTTCAATTTGTCAGTGTATGTTGAGAAAGGATTTAAAAGTTACTAAACGGGAATAATTTTCTCATTGGTTTCTGACGAACGTAAGTGAAGACCTTTTAGCATGAATTCACCTTACAGAATATTAACTCCAAATATGAAATATGCGGATGAGGAGTCTTTCATCTTCAGAAAATTGATGTCTGGATCGGATTAAGTCGACAATGATTAATTGGTCCGATTTTTTTTTATGTTACCCTCATTACGAGACGAAATTCTTCAGAATTCCATAGGCCAACTCCATGATGATGATTTTTTCAAAAAGATGGAACAACAGCGAGGATAGTTAACTATATAAGGATGGCTCAATATCTGAAATCCGTCTGCCGAGCCCGCGTGACGTAGCCAACGGGCCAACTATCGCCTCGTGGAATGCGAGGGGATACGAGGACAGACTAAAGAGCGGGGTGGGCGGATTAGGCTAGATTTTAATTTAGCATTTTTAGTTACCTATTATTATTGATATACGAAATTATATTTTGCACAGATCATAAAACAACTTAGGAAAAACAACTCATAGAAAACAAAAGTCAAGAGGTTTGGAAGTTCTGATTAGTTCGGAACCGTCAAAATCAGTTACCCACCAAAATAATGACCGGTTCCAATAGCACCATCAAGTGCAGAACTTTAATGAATGCATACTTTTGACGGTTCCGAACTATTCATGTGATGTTACAATTGATAAACTAGCAAGTTATTTCGAGACGTTTGTGTATATACCCAAGAAGATGAGTTCAATGGCGGAAATGATGTATATTTAGCTGTAATTACGTGTGTGAAATAAATATATATTCCTAATGGAACAAACCTAATAAGAACTGGCGAATTCAAAATTTGGTCACGACATCTGCAGGTATTTTAGGAACTAACGTTTTATAAATGTGCTGTGACCTGTGACAATTAAACGGTGTTTGAAAGAAATTATGAAATTGCTGAAATTTGAAACACGAAAATAATTTTTTAAGAGTTAGAAATTCTCTGTTGCGCAAATTTCAAACAATGTTTGTTTTACGTAAAACGCCACCATCGGAAATTTAAGTAAGCGAGACCCGTTAGTGACGTCACATGTGGAGGGGAACGGGCTTACATTGCAGCATAGGAAATGAGCCATCCTATAAAGAGTTTAGTATCCTTGGAGCAAGCGCATATCCAACACAAGCAGATTTTAGAGAATTTTTGTACGACCACTTAATTAAGAGAAATACTCCCCCCAAAGTCCTATGACTTAACTTGTTACAGTTTATTTTCCGCCTGTGTACGAACACACCCTGTATAGTACACATTTCAACGTTCCGATCTATTTTTAACACGCGTCGTTTTGTTTCCCCATTAGGCGTAGGAATTTACGTTTCCTCGTCTGCGTAATTCACCCGAAACTTTCTTTGTAACATATTTTCGCTAAAAGCTTCCGATCCAAACGAACAAGCTCATTTTACAAAATTAGCCCCATCCTCGCTTAGGGTTGGAATTGTGTTAACGCGATGTTTAATTTTCTAATTTAAACGGTCCTACTTTGCGACGCGGATGGTAGCGGATGATCGAGTTCCTGGCTTTACGAAAAACGCTCGCACCTGAAACCGATGCATATGTCTGTAACCCTTGCCCTTTACTTTGGTTGGTTTCCGCTGATGTCACGAAAATCAGCTATTGGTAAATTCGAATGTGTCTCTCTCGTTTGATATTTTATTCTTTTCCGCCGACCAAGAGACACGAGATTGTTTCATTAATTTTCTGTTCGTCCCGTGAACCGCACGTTTTCTTCGCGGAAAATTTGTGTTGTGTATCCACTTCACCAAGGGGGTGAGAGTGAATTTGTATGGCTGTATGCCGAATTTGATTGGTTCATTTGGCGGCGAAAAAGCCGCGTTTCTTTTGCGGTTTGTGCCAGCCTAGCCCGACGCGACTAGGTAAGTTTTACGTGCTATTTCTCTCGATCTGGCCCTTATGTTCGCTTTTTTTCTTTTTTCTCGCTTAAAGGTTTTAGCGTCAGCTGTTTTAGCGTTAGCTGTAATTCCTGGTTCTGGTTCTTTTGTGACCTCTCTGATTTATGCCGTTGGGTATCCCTCTGCCACTCGCGACTCCGAGTTGTCCCGCATTTACGCCGAGAAGGCTGGCCATCCACGGAAATGCCTTACTGCTGGCCATCTCTGACGCCGCCGACAGACACATGGACGCTGCGTAACCAGGTCGAATTTTTTTTATTATTATTAATACGCTTACGGTGACTTTGATGTAACCGCGATTGTGCACGTAATTTTGCGTATACTCGCGAAGTAAACTCCATTTCGGAGGAAGTCACCCGCTATTTTGCGTCAAGCGAATAGAATGTAATTCGTCGAACGATTTCTTCGGCGTTAGAATAAGTAAATGTTGTCTTTGTCAATTTCATTAATTTTATGTAAATTTCGGATCCGAATAGTTAGGAATTGTCATTTAATGTTCTTCATGTTGTGCATTTGTTGATTGCTTTGTCTATTTGCGTTTATTTATTTAATAAATTGTTTCGTGCTTTGGACGTATCGTGTTTTTCTTAATTTTTACGCGATTCCCTTTCAAAAAAAATTAAGTGGCGCCTATTTCTGGTTTGGCCTTCTCGTTATGGAATAAGAACCCCCCGTCCCGCTGAAGCTGCTGGCGACACCGGATTAATTTTCGCTCCGGTGTTAAACTAGTACTTATCTACACAGGTAGGTAGCAAACTCCTCTTGCTTTTTTCTTGTGGCCATTTCTTAAATATGCAATTTTTAAAGCTCCGGGGTCACAATTGAAGAACTCCCCCAATGGATTACTGAAAAATGTGAGGAAGTGGTTTGTTGCAACAAGTTACTGACAGAGTTAAAAAGAAAAGCCCAATTATTCACATACAAGTGGATGGAAGTCATTTCCAACATCTAAATGTTTTCTAAATTTTCTAAATTGAACTTTGTTGTTTTGCATTACCTATGGGTGGTTTATTTGTGTGATCAAAGGACAGGACAGACAATCGTACAGGACCACTGTCACTTCAGTTGGTAGAAAGTAAGTTTTAAAAAAATTCCTTTGCTTTGCGGATTTATTTCTTGCCACGTAAATGGCTTAATGTTCATAATTGCAGAAGAAATTCGACGGAGGACGGCAAAAATGACAAACGCCTTCATATATAATACACTCCGCAGCACTTCCGTATTAAAAACTTACGCCATGTATCAAAACTGCAATTTTCCCTTTGCAATTCCCAAGAGTGTTCTATATTTTCGTTGTTTCTACCCGGCCGCCCGTTTCTTCTTTAAGCACATCGCGGTCAGCGAAAAAGAAAAACTCTCCACGCTTCCATTTCGTGCGAAACTTGATCTCATACTCCTTTGCTCACATGCGTTGTGGAAATGAAATTGAACCGTCACGCTTTACTCGTCTCTGAAGGAAAGGAAGTATTGTGATGTATGTATGTATTTACTGCGGTATGCGGCAGCAAAACTGTTCGGGGTCGATAAACACGAAAATATATCTCATGTTTATCTTGTCTCTTTTTTTTTGGAAAAGCGTACAGTAGAAAATGAATTAAAGATAGAAGTTTACCTTCAAGGCAATATCTTCCCTCCCTCATTATATTTGGTCAAACAATAATGTATTTTTTCAACTTCCTATTGGAAAACACAATGGCTCATATTCTCATCCTATGATTAATTTAATAACGTGTTTATTTCCCATGGCTACGCTTTCCGTCGTTCTCTTACACATTAAGTTGACATAAAGTTATATCGTTTCTTGTTTATTTTAATCGCGACTTTAATCATAAGATGAGAGTACGGGCCAATGTCTTTATTGGTGTTACTATTAAACACCTCTCACATTCAATTCAGCAGATATGACCTACCCGTTCAGGATATAAAATGTATGAGATATGAGCATTCCAAATATGACGAGTTCTCTTGGGAAGTTAATTTATTATTAACTGAAAGAAAACTAACCATTTCTTCTGGAAGTTCCACCTGAACTTTCTGCGATACATGTATTATTATTTTGGTAATAACAGCACATGGCAAATTGCAAATGTTCACATGACGTAACACTTCAGGGCAAGGGGAGGCGAATAAAAAGAGCTCGTTAAAGTTATAGATAGCAAAGTAAGCAGAACTCTAAGAAAGAAAATAGTGTTCCTCTCAAGGGTAAAATGAAACAATTCTATAAACTGCTGACCCTAACTCTATTGCAAAAAGAGAGCAACTAATGTGGAAGGGTCGCGAAAAATAAAACGCCTTGTAATATAAAACGAACGTAAAGAATACAATATATTCGGAAACGACGAAATGGCTTCCTGCTTAAAGTAAGATTTATCACCTTCGTAAATTCGTTACGCATAGCGAAATCAAATTTAGTTGCTTGTCAATACAGAGATTTGTTTATTTTTCATGACCCGAGTGTGTTTATAAAGTTTCAGAATTTTATGCACTTCTTTTATTTGAAGTATGTGTGAAATAGCTAGTCAATTTCAAGTTAAATTTATGCCTACAGTAATAGTTATAGAAAGATAGATACTGTATATACGAATATGAATAATTGAAATAGGGCATTAAAGTCGTCCCAGTTTGGTAGCGGTTTTATTGCCCTGCCAAAAAAAGCGACAGAAAGGCGACCGCAGGACGGTTTCTTTGAAGTTGTTTTTTATAGCAAGATCATAAAACCGATAGAAAACTTGGACGACTATACATCACGTCCTCTAGCTTACAGTGAGGATAATAAGTAATAATCGATTTACCATCCGTTAGTAATGCAGAAGTCTTTTTGATTAGTCATTTTGGGATTATTCAAAAGAAAAACAATACAAAATGTTTTATTAATACGTTTTAATACATAATTAATGTTGGAACAATAGACCAAGTCACGCTTGTGTCACATAACTCATTAATAAAACGCCCTAGCTACCGTGTATAACACGAAAGAGATTTTTAAAAAGAAGTGCGATAATATGCTAATTTTATATAGGGTAGGTACTAAGATCGGTTCAATTGCATGTCGGCCTGGCTTTGATTTTATGTTGGAGATAACACCATTTTTTACAGAGATAGTAGTAAGTAGTCTCTCTTAAACTCAACTCCCCTTGAATTAATATATTTGAAAACATTATTTTTAGTATATTTCTCTTCTTATTGATGAATTTATTTCAAAAACTCATTGATAATCGGTGCGACGATCTCCGGAGTATTCAAATGAAAATGATGATTGCCATCAACAACGAACCACGTTCCTATTTTTTGAAAACTTTCCGCGAGAGCAGGAAACTGCGTTTTATAAACATCATCATGATGTCTGCTCAAAATACAGACAACTTTAAAAGATATTTCGCTGGATGTCAACACTTCCGCAACATATCTTGCACTAGTTGGATAACTGACGTAATGTCTCAACCTTAAATCTCTGGTGAACCTAAACTTTCCATTGGCACATTTAATGAGCGAACGTTTGAGAAGAGCCTGCGTCGCTTCATGTGTTAAATCACTGTTGTCGAATCTCCAGCTGGTCATAATCTCCAACGCCTTTTCATAACTGACCTGAAAATCCAACTTTCGGCGGATGAGAATGTTGGCTTTTGCTATTTCGTCATACTTATTTCGTATCCACTTCAAATACTCGTCTGGTTCTATAATTTCACACCAAAGAGCGTCCAGAAGGAATACCGCCGACAGTTTCTCCGGATAAAACAATCCAAAATGTATACCCAACATAGCACCCAAGCTATGCCCTATTATAATATATTTATCGCGATCAAAATATTCTGTAATCAACTTCGTGACGTAGACGTAATCTATCATCTGCAAAGTTTGACCAGGTGAAATATGACTCGAAAAACCATGTCCAGGTAAATCAATGCTAACGTAATAATAACGAGTTGGCAGCAAAGGCACTAAGTAATCAAAAGTACCAGCGTTATCCATTAATCCATGAAGTAAGAGTACAAGGGGGTTAGCAGAAGCAGAACCCCAGGTTTTCCCTACGTGAAGTTAATTAAATTTTAAAGAACGGTAAAAATATGAGTAAACGTAATACCTGTGATTTTTCCCCAAGGAACGGGAATTTCAATTTCTTGTGTGTCCATTACTTTCTTATTTGGAAACAGACTGGCTATGAGATGGCTTGTGTTACCATTGTGTGTAAAACACATAATATCTTGTTATTCGTTGTTCGGGTGAAAGTTTAATAGAGAGGGAAAGGTCGAAATAATTATGCATGCAAAATAATAACCGAAACTGACTCAACAATAGAAGTCTGAATATTAAGTCTTTCCTTCTGAATAGGAAACATATTGTTAAACTAGGCAACACAACTTCTAATCCTTATGACTTATGTATGGGTGTTCCCCAAGGTTCGGCGTTGGGAGCATTATTATTCTCACTATTTGTACAATTGTAAATATCTGTAATTTGAAGACTCATTGATTGTCAATGAATGTATTTGTATATGTATCACTTTATTGTATTGACTGAGCGGTCCAGATCTATTGTATGTACTGAGCTACTGTGCTACTGACTTGTCCTATCCACTATTGTGGCAAAAAAAGGGATCAAAAAAAGATTATTATTATTAAGAGGTTTAAGTAGGTATGCCTAACTTCCGTAATAAGCTTTGAACTATTACGCCATGACACAGTATTATCAAGACGATCAAGAACCTTTAAACTAATTTCATTTAGAAAAATTTATAGTCATCTGGTGTTGTTATAATCAAAAAATGATAGTTCTTTCAGAGTGTTCTTTAAACAAAAAATTCGTATAAAGTATTTTCCCCATTTAATCACACTACCGATTCATAAATAGAAGTAGTTTCAAGCCTTCTGATATCTAATATTACAGCAATTTCCTATGTAACATTTTAAAGCCAAAGAAAATGTAATTGTGGTTGCACAACCGATTTGGTTAGGTCCTGGTGTATATTATTTCAAAATGAGAGATTGAGGAAGGAGACCTATCAGAAGGTCTCTCAGTTGGAAGAGGTTTAAAACAGGGAGATCCCCTATCGGCAATTTTATTTAACATAGTGTTTAAAAAAATAATAAGAGAAAGTGGAAAGGAAGAATTAGCTGGTATACCAAAAAAAAGTATGGACTTGTGATCAATCAAGAGGAAAGCAGCTAAAACGTAGTAATGAAAGAAAAATATTTTATTTAATATTAATACAACTTCCAACATGCTCTTACCGATACTGAATTTATTAGTTTATGCTTAGTTTATGCAAATGCAGGGTTCGTCAGGGAAACAAGCGATTTCAAAAAATGTGGCACATAAATACAATAAAGATTTCGAAGTCGTGTCTTCAAGTTCTTTTAAGATACCTCTGTACTGCTCAACTGTACATTTTTTTGATGCAATTACTTACCATAAAGGCGTATTTGCATTTAAAAGAATAAGTACCACTTAATGCAATAATAAACAATCATCCCCATTTCCCTGACAAATCCATTTTAAGTTGTTTCGTGCTATACAGGAAAACTACTCTCTTCCAAAAAACTCTGTATAATAGGTGCAACAATTTCCGGTTGATTTAAGTGCACATGATGAGTGCCATCAACGACGTACAATTCTCCACACTTCTTTAAGATTTCATAAACTTTAGGATGTTTCTCTTGATACTTGTTATCGTTGAACTTCGTCAGTATAAAAACCGCTTTAAAATCGAACTTGGACGATGTGAGCAATTCTTCAGCGTACCTTTCGTCAGCCGGATAACCCATGTAGTGCCTCAGCCTTAAATCTCTAGTAAATTTATACAATCCATTACCACACTCGACCAATGAGCGTTTTAAAAGAGTTTGAGTCGCCTGAGGTGTTAGTTCACAGTTGGGGTACCTATAGGCTGAGAACATTTCAGCAGCTTGCGCGTGTGTCACTCTAAAATCCGATTCAGAAGATGTTCTGGCGTTTGCCTTCTTAAATTCATCGAACCGCTTCCTCATCCAGCTTCTGAAGTTTTTGGGCTCAATTATTTCGAACCACAGCGTATCCAGCCCAAATACAACATCGACCTTCTCTGGGTAAATTAAACTATACTGAATCGCCAGTATAGAACCAAAACTGTGTCCGATTAAAATATTCTTGCCTCTGTTGAAGTGATCGATTATTAGTTTTAATACGTAAATGTAATCTATGCCTTGGAGAGTGAGGCCGGGTGAAATGTGGCTGGATTTTCCATGGCCGGGTAAATCAATGCTGACGTAATAGTAATTGGCTGGCAACAGGGGAATTAAATGGTCAAATGAAGCTGCGTTATCTAACAGCCCGTGAAACAATAGTACTATGGGATTTGAACTTGAGCCCCATGCTGTGCCTATGAAAAAATATAGGATTTTTTTACAAGCATTTCGAGTTTTGAAACTTACATCTAATATTGCCATAGTTATACCGTAAGTGTAATTCGAAGTCCAATCAGTGAAAACCAACCGCTCCAGAAAATATTGCCCCACTCTACGCAAGCATCTTGCAGCATATAGTAAGATACGTTGTAGTATAGAGCGGCACGTCTAATTTAATTTCCAATGAGTGGACTTCGAATTATTACACTTACGGTATACATAGTTTATGTTGCAAGCTGTCTTATGCAATCTCATAAGTAATGAAATGAGAGATAAGCCAAGATAAAATAAAAATCCCGGGTTTTCTTAATTTGCATTAAATATTGAAATTCACCAAAACCTCACGTCTAATTCAACACTCGAACTTAAAGCAATAAAAATTAAATGCAAAATAATATTCACCTGCAATGTGACCCCATGGTACAGTTATATTAATTTCTTCTGGACCCATTCTGTTAGTTTGTTTCAGTATTGTTGTATCTCACCATATATTCTACTAGCCCGTGGTATACATAAGCAGATCGGCGACATGTATGAGGTCAGATCAAAGTTTGTAGCGCGTCGCGCACACATAATTAACACTTCGATTACCATACAAATAGAGAGGTCAAGGTGATAAACACAGCACTTTTAAAGTTGAATATAAGAAGTTCACATGTCACTTTATTTTATTTTTTATACATAAATTGATGATTACATCGATTTCGCTATATCATACAATCACAACCCAAGACAATGTACAGGGTGACTGACAATTGTTTCGCCAAAGAAAAATTACGATAAGAAGCGACATCCGACATACTTTAGTTTTCGAGAAATAACTAAAGAACAATTATATCCAAGACGATGGGATGTCCCTGGTTAAGAAAGAGCAGCAGATGAATGAATAAATACAGTCATAAGTGTTTTATAGTTTTATTATTGTTATGGCGCCGGCGTGGCGCATGGCGTCGGGCATGAACTTGACTTTCAAACGGAATTCACGAATTACGAGCTCCAACATTTTCCCATGTTCTGGGAAGTACCTTCTTTTGTCAGTACTTTTTGTCGGTCTATACAGTGTTCATAAATGATTGAAAGGTATTTAAAGTTGACGGTTTACAGAAAACGTATGAATATACAAAAAAAAATTGGTAGAAAGTTTTAAAATTATTAAATAAATATAAACAAAGGATGTCTTTTACTGTTTCACGTAAGTAATCAATTTTTATAAAATTCCTCATATTTTTTCGGACAAATAGAATGTTAATTATTATTCATTTTATACAAAAATTCAAAACGAACATTTTTATAAGCCGAATTGACATTCTTGTACATGTTATGCTGCGTTTCCTTTTCTCCTACACCTTATTAGAGCATGTTATCCGTAGTTCTTTTGTTCACGTCCTTCCTTTGCAGGCAAAGTAGCTTAATCAAAGGGAATTTTACATTTCTCCCGTGAAAGGTCGAGCTAAGTAAACCTATGAAAAGCAACTGAAAAATAAAAATGCATGCAGATATACTTTGCTCGAGCTCTAAAGAGATATGTAGTCGCTCTCCTGAGGCAACGCAAGACGCAACACGGTTATTGTAAAAGCAAAGTCTACTCCAAAATTTAATTATTACAAAGACGTTGAAGTCAAGAGTCACTTGTGCAAGATTAATTTTAAAGAAAATTGAAGAAAACGCATAAGTATTGTGAATTTACGAGGGTAAGTCAATATTCGTATTCCCGAGCGTATGGCTGATCAGACCTTGTATGTTGGAAATGAGAATTTACTGGGGGGTAGTTTTCTTTTGGGCAATACTTCAGATATCAAAATCACATATTTTATTTTCTATGTACACATATGATGAGAAAATAAATCATGTTTTTTACTCACCCTGCGTCTTGTGCTTCGTGCGCCCTAATTATCGACAGGAGGTTATTATTTTGTAGGAAGTCGCAACAGGCGGCGTAGCTGTAACGATAAAGAATTTATTCGAACAACAATTAATTCAAGGTAATCAGTGACTTTACTAACCTGTAAAAATATGAGCAGCCTCTTACGGAATTGTGTGAAAAATGTTCTGCGTTGTTTTCATTACCAAAGTCTTCTAAGGGGTCCGACCATAGGAGATCACACATGGGACCGAAGGCCGGTGGTTCTTTGAATCTGTCTAACTGCAAACGAAAACGTGCGTGATTAAAGAAGAAAATAAACGGCACATTGGTTTTCTTTAATGGCGTAGTTGCAAGTGCCATTAACGAAACCGTTTACGGCAGCGCGGGCGTAAAATCCTTTGACTTTGAAATTGCCGCAATTTACAATTCATTTAATCCAATCCTTTCTCGCGCGCAAGGCCTTAATTTCGGTAATTTACTGATATATGGAAATTAAGGAAGACGTTGCCTTTAAATATGACCGGGGGCATGGGAGGCAAATTAAAATTTAATCCAACAGTAATATTAACAGGACATAGTTTCGCGTAATGTAATTATAAGACGAGAAAATAATTCCAGAACCCTTAATAACGTAGGAACTTCCCCCCTAATTGTTAAGATCAGCCAAAATCTTTAGCCAGCTGATCCGGTACCGAAAAAAAAAATTCGTTCGCTACTGTATGTTGAACTCTCCCTGTTTTAAAATTCGTTCGTGAAACAGAAATTTCATGTTAACTGATACCAACGGATTGCATGACTAAAGTTAATGTAATTTAAACCCATTTTTTCCCTTACACGAGATTCGCATGACTAAACAAAAGGCTGGTAGTTGAAACTAGACTCGCAAAGTTCAACAAAATAATCTGTTCTACCTGCATTTTAAATCCTAAATTATACTAAATTATGATTTCTTAAGAAAACACTTAGTTTATTAATAACAGGCAGCAAGTTTTATTAATGTTATCCTAATCAAAAAAGAAAAAAACTTGTTGTCCCTCTTATTAAAGCGACGCGACAGCTAGAACATATATTGAACGTCACTCAGAACTTAATTTTTTAATTTGTTAGATCTTACGGGAAATAATACAAAAGTTTCGTGGTGAACTTAATGACAACACGATCGCGTACAAGCAGCTAAAAGCTTTTCATTTTCCGTTTCCTTCCGAGCGGTGAAATACAATTTATTATTTAGACGAAATAATATATCTCACTAGTGATTTACGACCCGATAAAAACAATATAGACGTCTATACACTCATTAAAGAGACATATAGTCATCACCTAGCATCGAAAACAATATTTGATGAAAATAATTTTCTTTAGTTCCGGATTTTTTGATTATACCTTGCGGCTAATGTACGAGTATCCAATTTTTAAAGGCTTCATCCAAACTGCTTTGTGAGAAACTAGATAATATAAGTCGGTGCATTTTCAAGATGCAAAACGTGATGGAGTTACGTGACTTGTGAACGTACACTCTACTCAACAATCGAAAGATTTACTTGAAATCTACCGCCACAACTTGATAATAATGTTGATGTTTCTAAAGCTCAATATGAGTCGTCTATAACTTTCAACTAAACTCCATAAACTTCACTTTTTTATTTCAGAATAAAAAAAGAAGAAGCTCAACTTTTAAAGTGCCTTACAAATTTTGTTATAAATTTCTTTAATTTTAAATATCTTTACCAAGGCGTTCCTCATTCAGTATTTCTCTTACAAAGCGGATTAATTAATGTGGTATATAAATATAAAAATGAGAAATAAAACGAAATAATTTATTTGGGCTTTCGTATAGTACATCAAGAAAACACAAAAATGTTTTTCAAATATGACAAAAAAAACCAAAGAGATTCTTCATTTCTTGTCCTTCCTTTATCGACTGTAAACCAGTATTTCGAAATTACTGTAAACCAAATCCTTTTCATCAGAGGGTATCCTCAATCCTTTATACTGCGAATTGGCTCCAAAAACCTTCCCCACGATTATTTTGTTGTCGTGATTTACCCTACCAATATACAATTTCCACAGGTTTCCATCTACAATTTCGTACCCCCCGACGATTAAGTGATAATCGGTTAGAAGGTGGAGAGCTTCAACATTGATTTCACGCCAGCTAATTTTATCTCTTTTTGGCGAGCACAATATCTAGGGAAGTAATTATTATTGGATTAATCGGTTTTGGCTTCGCTGATCAGAACTTTTTACACTAATTGGAAGTAAACAATATTTAAAAAGATACCTTAACGTATTCATCGTGGTAAAACCTTCCACTGAAAGTTCCCTCAGCTGCCATCTGACCTGGATATATAATCGCTGGTATTACCCCCGCGCTAGTTCTAGCGGGTATTTGGCCAACATATGTGGCGTTGCTACCACTGAAGCCACCCTTTACTGCGTCGGTAGGTATGAAACCTTCATAAGGCCTCCAATAATAATCTGAGGCATATTTACGTATTTTTGATCTGCATCTCGGTTTAATTTTATTTAAAAAGAAACTCACCTAACTTCGGTACACTACAAGAGCACTCTGTAGATGACCTTTCTACCGCCCATGCATAACATCCAAGTCTACTCAGTAGTAAAATGGCACAAAAGGCTAAAGTGGATAGTTGCGTCATGATGTAAGTATGCTGGCCAGAAATTCAGTTGTGGCGCTTTTATATCAAGCTAACTGTTCTTATCTTTAGCACTGAGATATTAAAAACACCCAGTTGTATTTAATTACAATTTTATAACGATACGGAACACGCCCCGTTATTTATCGATAGTTGTTGTGAAGCCATCAAGCACTTTATACAAGCAGCAGGAACTTGAATTTTTCAGTCAGTTCACAAGTCTTTAAACCATCGTGATGATTTCGAGAGAAATAAAACCTCAAACTCCTCGAATCCCTTTCTTTTTCCTTCTCGAAAGCGTGACTTTTTATCCTTGAGAACACCTTGTATCAAGCACGAATACAAAAACGTAATCTATATTTAAGAAGCAAATAGTAATAAAAAAATCTCTGTCGCAGAAATGAAAATCATTTTTTTTATAAAACTTAAACAACAACAGGATAAAAGAAACTTAACATTTCAAAGTGCATTCGCCATGAACACCGAAAAAAACGCAAAGAAACAGCGAAACACGCTTTCCATAACAACATAAATATTAAAATAATCTCCGAGACGACGTTCTAAATGGACGTGGATCTGATGAATTATTCAACTGTATGTTTCTCACCTTCTTTGTCCTTTCCACCCCCTCGTGGCATTCTATTAAATATGAATAATTAAGTGCACCGACAAAAAATATGCAAGATCTACCAGAAGCGAGAAGCTATGAATGTAGAAAGTAAATAGACGAGGTGAAGAAGAAAGGCCACCGGGCAAAATTAATTACACTCTGTGATGTTTGCGTTTGAAGTCATCTTTAATATTGGACGTTTCGATTTAAATGGTACTCCTATTTATTTCTTATCGCATCTATCTCTTGCCAAATGTTAAAGCATTTGGATAAATTTATGGCCTTGGTTGAAATCAGTATGCATTACCTGCACTCACATATATGATAAGCGCCAGACGTGATGCTGGTTAGGAACTTGCTTCCGGTTGCATTTTTCGAACGAAATGATCAGAATCTCCTTACGTATGCAGCCAAGTGTTACTTCTTCGTGTAGTAGTGTGCTTCATGTGGTTATTACATTTATCTAGCAAGAAAATCAAAGTAAACGCTTAATAATTGCTTTAACTCTACATCCAGATAAAAATAAAGCTGAAATTAACCGCTGCCCTGGAGTTTATTATTTACGGATGTAAGTGTAAGAAGCATAAGCAAAAAGTAAAAGTACAACAAGTTTCGGCTATAAACATAGCCCATCATCGAGGAAAACTTAAACCAAACAAAGTAGTGAAAACCTTGTTATCATCAGTATCTTGTCATCTGCTTGGTTTGCTTTCCTGTTCAAAAGCTTTGACATTATTAAATTACAGTCAACAAATGCAATCGAATGTTCAATGATTTTCACAAATCATCCTTTTTGCGTTAGTCATGAATCAGGTTGAGTGCAGTAATGGCCGCCAAAGCCTTTGAAGCTGATGGCTACAGACCTATTAACTATAATTATAGATTGGATGTGGCCATATTGCCCACAACAATATAGATTGGATGTAGCGAGCAAAATAGATTTCGGATATCAAGGGTGTGAGCCGGGTTGCTGTAGGACATAATAGGCTGTGCAAATAGATATTTAAAACTGATGTCGTTGCTCTTTTGACCGAGAATGGGAAACTCCAAGATAAACGATCCATTAGAGCACCCGTCCGAAAAGTGAACATCATAGATCTTCAGATGCGTCAACGATAATTTATTAATCTTTCTTGAAAGCCTAAGGACATAAAATAGCCCACTACTTCGCCATGGAAGACATTCTGAAGGCGTTAGAGAAGTCGAAACATTTTGTCGAAGAGATGACACATTTAATCCCTGCAGAATCAAATAAACAAAAATTTCCAGAATATTCTGGACATAAATATTATGCGTGAGAAGTGAGTGTAATGACAAGGATAATAGAACCCCACCTATTTAATTTAATAAAATAATAATAATAATTTAATAAAATTAAATAAAATTTATACATCGCTATAATGAAAAATAAAATTATTTCTACATTAAAAAGAAACGTTCAAAAATGATCGCCATTTATTTAAATGTATTTGCAACGCCAGAAATTCTATGTTTTTATTTTCCGCTTTGCCGAATTTGTAACGTAAATTATAGCGTAAAAACATAAATTAGCATTTTAATTGAAACAATTCCGTGTCATCAACTATTGTTTGTTATATTTCAGTTTAAATGGGGAATGATGTTATTCTGTAATTAATATTGTAATGACTGTCTTCTAATAACGCATCTCTATTCCAAGGTACATTCTCATTATATAACAGTTTAAGAAACTTTTGTTGAAAGTACATCAAACCACAAGATTATAACTTTACAAACTCCAAGCCCCAAAATTAAGTAGAAAATAGTTTTTACAACTTTTCTTGCAAAGTTGAAACTCCGTGTAGCGAGACGTTGCAGATGCAATTAGCTGCAATGCTAATTGGTCGCTTTTGTTCTAATCTAATAATAGCAAGGAAAAAATTTTAGCAACGTCATTCCACCACGTCTAATTATATACTTTTCCATGACGTCACGAGTTGAATGATTTTCCTATACAAAAAGGAACTTGAAATTGGGTAAATAATACCGAACGCTCGTTTAGACGGCAATAAGAAAAGTAAGATTTGCATTTAACTTTGAGAATCTAAAAAGTACGTTTCTTTTCCCCATTCTACCAGTAACATCGTGCATACAGAACTTGCTTATGCAGCGTTTGTTGCCTGCATACGTGAATCGATACTTTAACTCCTAACTGTAGGAGGTTGTTCGCATGTTAATGTCTTAAAGTACTATTTGCTCAGCGGGCTTCATATGAAACTGGCGCCTTATATGAGCCTCTCAAATATTATTGAAGTAATAGAACCAGGGTAGTATTTTATATCTTGTTCCCATCAGGATACTAAGCGGAATTACTCTTTCGAAGGAGTCCTTAATGCTCGGAAGGAAAAATTAAATTCCTTATTAAATGGTTGCCAGAAGAAAGAAAACAAGTAACAGAAAGCAATTCTTTCCTCTTCCTCAAAAGCCAACCGAAAACTAAAGAATTTAAGAAAAAAATTACTTTAATATCCAAAAAATGAATTCAGTTTCAAATCAATTTTTAAAAAAGGCATATTTGTGATCGCTGTCTTCGCAGGATCTATGAAGTTTCCCAGAAAACGCGAATCCTCCGATTGTTTTTAAGTGATCCAAACAAATGGCAGAAAAAAAAGATAAGTTAGCACCCTATGAGGGTATTTATTTGTTTTGGGTTTTGGCATCAACGTGAGATCTTGCTATGTTATGTTTTGTTTCAATAAACAACCTTAGCCACTCTTAAGGGTTGACATTAAATCTGAATTTCATTTGAAGTCGAGCTTCCCGATATGAACCAAAGACAAACAGAACTTCTGATTTACCGTTCGGAAAAAAGTTCGAATCATTTAGGCAACGCAAACTAAAGTTATATTAACATAAGCAAAGTTGGTGTTTACGTTGCGAACATGCATGTACGCTACAGTGTTACACAAACATTCATCTAATAATTATATTTAATCAAGTTTATAATACTCCAGGCAACAAGATGCACGAAGACCACCAGAGACGGTTTGAACATCAACCGCGGTTTATCGCAAGTCAAATATTTAACTGAATTTACTGCGTAAAGAGGCCGCCGCAGTATCCTCAACTAAAACGAATTAATATCAGTCTGCGCACGTATCCGCTAGTTTAATAATTCATTACGGAATCGAACTTTAATGGAATTTACTACGCCACCAAACTATACGTATCTACAAATAAAGAGTATTCGATTGAAAGGTTCATCAAGTTAGCTGAGCGATGTTTGACGATGACAGTCAAAAGTTTATCTAATTCAAAGCTTACTTCACGATGTACTGAAAAATTGATGAACTTTTCATTTGCTTTTTCCTTAACATAAAATTTCTTACCTTTCGAATATCATCTAAGTTGTGAATTTCTGGTGAAAGACCTCCGTGGACGCAAAGAAACTGTTGGTTCATAAGCGCCGCCAAGGGCAGACAGTCAAACGCCTCCATACACGCATCATATACACGCTCTGAATACTTTATTTTACCTGCAACAATAACACATTACTGTAAAAAAATATTATAACGGATGAAATGATTTGAGTTGGAAACAAGGACGCATTTCTTGTATGCGAGTTTCAATGCAACACTCTGTATGTAAAACATCATCGCTATTATATTCAATTATACGTATATTCATTCTGATAGAACATATTCTTTTTTTGTTAAAATGGAAATTACTTTGTAAACACAGAGCTTTCACAACTAAATGAATATGTAGATCATTAAAACATGACGTATGAAATATAGCGAGGTGCTCGTTGCTGGAATACGTCAACTGTCAAAATATTTACTCTCTCTTCATTCTGCATTTTGCTTCCCTTCACGAGAGAAAACCACAATTCGGCTCCGCTTATGAAAAGCTCGGACGATTCATACCTTAATGAATTACGCCATTAACGAAATGAAACCGCGAACTCGCGCTCGTGATTGCGTAACCAAGAGTCACGATCTGCATAATACCTGTCTCACAAAAATTACACGAGCTCGCGTGGAATATTAACCAGGAACGTTTTAACTTTGAACGCCGGAAACGGAAGGGTGGCTGGCTGGGGTGAGCTTTACATGATAGAGGCGAATTTCGAGTTTCACGTAATTATCTCCCCCCTTTTTGTGGCTGTGGAATAATTTTTAACAATCTTATTATATTCCAGTCACAAATAAGTCCGTCATATTTTCCACTTTACAAAACATCCCTAATCTTATAAAAGTGAATATCAAGTAAGAGTTTAATTTCTCCTGTGCAGAGCTAAAGGTTGGAGGTTAAGTTGGTTCATTTTCTTTCTTCTTATGACTTTATTCTTTCGACTTTCAGGAATTAAAAAGGAACGATTTGAATCCGAACGCTGAAGCAATCAGGTTAAGTGCAATAATGGTCACCAAAGTCTTTGGAGCTTTTGGTTACAGATACATTAACTACAATGGAAATTGGATGCGGCCATATTACTACAATACAGACTGGATGTGACGAGCAAAACAGGTGTTGGATATCAAGGGGTGTGAGCCGAACATGGAATGCTATAGGACGAAATGGGCTGTACATATAAATAGATACTTAAAGCTTATGTCATTGCCCTTTTGACCGGAAATGGCAAACCCCAAGATAAACGATCCATTAGAACACGAATCTTCAGATACGTCAACGATTATTTATCAATCTGTCTTAATAGCATAAGGACAGAAAACAGCCCACTACTTCGCCATGGAAGACATCCTGAAGGCATTTTATACAAGGGCCGATCAGAGAAAATGCGCCTCATCAGCAGAAACGTCTTTAATCTATGGTATTAATTTCGACGAGATATAAAGCCTCAGACCTTTCCTTTCTCCTTCTCGAAAGTGTGGCCTTTTATTATTGAGAGTGCCTTGTATGAAGCACAAATACGAAAACGTAATCTATGTAGCCCTCATATTTAAGAAGCAAATAATAATTTAAAAAATCTCTGGGGCAGAAATGGAAATCATTTTTTTATAAAACCTAAAGTTTTTTATGTACAACAGGATAGAAGAAACTTAACATTTCAAAGTGCATTCGCCATGAACACTGAAAAGAAAACAAATAAACAATGAAACACCTTTTCCATAACAACATAAATATTAAAATAATCTCCAAGGCAACATTCTAAATGGACGTGGATCTGATGAATTATTCAACTGTATGTTTCTCAACCTTCTTTGTCCTTTCTGTCCCCTACGCCCCCTGGTGGCATTCCATTAAATATGATAATTAAGTGCACCGACCAAAAAAAAAATAAAAGATCTACCGGAAGCGAGGAGCTTTGAATGTAGGAAGTAAATAGACGAGGTGAACAAGAAAAGCCACGGGGAAAAATTAATTACACTCTTTGATGTCTGTGTTTGAAATCATCTTTAATATTGGACGTTTCGATTTAAATAGTACTCCTATTTATTTCTTATCGCATCTATCTCTTGCCAAATGTTATGGCATTTGGATAAATTTATAGACTTGGTTGAAATCAGTATGCATTACCTGCACTCACTTATATGATAAGCGCCAGACGTGATGCTGGTTAGGAGCTTGCTTCCGGTTGCATTTTTCGAACGAAATGATCAAAATCTCCTTACGTATGCATTATATACAGCCAAGTGCTACTTCTTCGTGTAGCAGTGTGCTTAATCTGGTTATTACATTTATCTAGCAAGAAACTGACATATATTTACCTTAAATGCTTAAAGATTACTTTAATTCCAATTTCCATATAAAAATAAAACCTAAATTAACCGCTGCACTGAAACATATTTTACATACATAAACGGATGTTTCAACTTATAAGTGTAAGATGCATTTTTAAAAATGCAACTAGATTCAGCTATAAACACAGCCATCGTCGAGGAAAACTGAAATCAAACGAAGTAGATGACACGGTAGTGAAAACCTTGTCATAATCAGCATCTTGTCATCTACTTGATTTGGTTTCATATTCAAAAGCTCTGACATTGTTAAATTACAGTCATCAAAAGTAATTGAATGTTCAGTATTTTCACAAATCAGTCTTTCCCCTACATGTACAGCTCAAACTAGTCGAATTTGAAATGAAATTTCAACCTTTACAACATTGTTACATTGGTCCTGAATGCTGAAGCAATCAGGTTGAGTGCAGTAATGGCCGCCAAGTCTTTGGAGCTGATGACTACAGACCTATTAACTATAATGTAGATTGGATGTGGCCATATTACCTACTGGTTGTGAATCGATATAGTTGGACTGTATCTTGGTTTTATGCTTTTATTGTTTACTGTTGCCCACACATTCTCCATGACACTCCCTTATGCTCTGATGTTGTACATGTGTATGTCACCAACATAAATCTCTGACTTATGCTAACATAAGCTCCCTGCCTTGAACTGATTTGTAAAAAATGTTCAAAATAGAATAACAAATAAGTAAGAATATCAAAATGTCCAAGGTAAGTATGAATTTTAGTCTGATATTTCAATAAGCACCACTTCACTGTTGTGTCATTTTCTTCATTTTCAGGCAATGGAAGAGGACATGATTTGGCTACGGCTCTCTTGAAATTACCCTTCGGTATTCTTATGGTTGCTACTCGTACGATGTTGTCATTCCCTGGGTGAAGCTGGATCACTCGTGCGAGGAGCCAATGGTGGCATGAAGGTAAATTGTCGTGTTTAATCATCACCATACTTCCTTCCTTTAAACTTGAGGTACCGTGTTTCCATTTTATTCTTTATTGTAGGTAACCCAAGTAATCGCGAGACCACCGCTTTCAGAAGCTTTGAAAGCTTTGAATGATTTGTTGTTGTAGTTGGAATCGTGACAATCTGTTTAGTGGAATGTCTATCACATCAGAATCGTCGAAGGAAGTATCGACAGTGGTTTACCAATCAAAAAGTGAACGTTGTTGCATTGGTCCTGAATGCTGAAGCAATAAGGTTGAGCAGTAATGGCCGCCATGCCTTTGGAGCTGATGGCTACAGACCTCTTAACTATAATGTATGTAACTACATTGGATGTGGCCATATTACCTACTACAGTACAGATTGGATGTGGCGGTAAAACAAATTTCGGATATCATAGTGTGTGAGCCGGAATGCCCTTTTGACTGGGAATGGGAAACTCCAAGATAAACGATCCATTAGAGCACCCGTGCGAAAAGTAGACATCATAGGCATCTTCAAATATGTCAAGGATTATTTATTAATCTGTCTTGAAAGCCGAAGGACATGAAATAGCCCACTATTTCGCCATGGAAGACATCCTGAAGGCGTTAGAGAAGTCGAAAAAGTTTGGCGAAGAGATAACACATTTAATCCCAACAGAACCAAATAAATAAAATTGTCCAGAATCTTCTAGACATAAATATTATGCCCGAAAAGTGAGTATCATGACCATGGTAATAGAATCCCGTCTATTTAATTAAATAAAATCTATACATCGCTATAATGAAAAAAGAATTATTTCTGAATGTATTTGCAGCGCCAGAAATTGTTTTTATTTTTATTTTATTTTTTTTTTTTAGTTTAAGATTTCTACAGGGAATGTAGCCAAACCGACTAAATAAAAAAATTCAAGTCAATTCTTTATAGAATTAAGGGTTTCAAAGAAAAAATTACATATAAGCATACTTTCATATTTTGAAAAGTAATATAAAAATGAAGAAGAAAAATAAATACAAACCAATTGAAAATTTAAATAAGGACACAGTTAATTTAACTGTTTTTGTAACGCGATTTATAAATTATCTACACTTAAAAAGTTTAGGTACTATAGTATGTAAAACTTCATATACAGCAATAAAATTTAAATGAAACCGAAAAATACCAACGCACGTTTAATACTGGATCATTATTACAAAGCAATGTCGCAACATAGGAAATATTTCCATTGAAACTGGTAGAACAAAAGGCTATCGATTTATTTGTGATAACTTCGTACATACATTCATAAAAAGAGTTCAAATAAAGCAAAAGAGAATCAATTGCAGTTAACAAAAAGCCTACAAACAAAGAACAACAAAAAAATACTCTGCGTTAATTCAAATAACAAATGAAACAAAACAGACAAAACTAAAGAAAATTAAATAAAGTATAATATAATTAGAGTTTTTGACAAATAACAATTGTTGCCAAATGTATCTACATATTTATATAAAACCAGAAATCGATTTAAAAAAAAAGAAAACTCAAGTTTGGCTTTTAGCATTTTTTATTATCCAACTATACAGGGTCTCTCATAACGTATGGAGGAGATTGAAAGGGTAGCTAGGGGAGATTAAAATGAAGCTTTTTTCCAAATCTGCTTTTGTCCCAAAACCAATAACAAGAAAGTTACAGCAATTTAAATTTCTTATAAATTTACGACCAAGAATTATTAGAAATAATATTTTCACGTTTCATGCTGATACTTTCGAACAAAAGCCAGAGCAACATTTTGTTCTCGTATAATCGGCTTTTAAGAAGCAATATGGAATGATTCGTTTAATTGGTAGATTTCTAAAACAAAACACACCGAATATTCTGGTTTCTATGAAGCTTTTATTGCCCAAGTGGAAACGTTTATTGTTTTATAATGTAAAGTACCATTCGGAAAACAATGCAAATGAAATTTAATTCTTCGATTGCGAACGTACCACGTTCAATAATCGGCGGCCGTAAATTTGCAAGCAAACAAATGACGGGGATAGGCAGAAAATCCGATAAAGAATATAAATGTATAACAGCGGATTTTAAAAGCACAGAGGCAATAAATCAATGCTGCCAAATGAAAGCCAACATCAGTGTAAATAAAACACCGATACACAACAAAACGACAGGCTCCAAACGCATGCGGAATCGAATATCGTGAGACGCTCGGCGGATGTAGGGCGCAGATAGATATACACCCCTTCCTTTTGATATTATTCGTGAAAGCTCGTAAATTCACCTTGTCACACCATTCATTTTAGAAATCTGTTTACGTCGCGAATGAATCAAAAGACGCTTCCGCACGTTAGTTGCGAATAGTTTTACCTTGGCTTATATAAACTACAATAACAAATCGTAAATTATATCTCGAAGGTTTACTTTTCATATCTAACATTTCTTCTTGGAAATTATTTGTTTTATTAACTAGGAAGTAAGTTGTATATTATTTATTACACAAGGGAAATAATTAAATAACTCCAATTTAGATAAACTCCTTTCTTCAGAAACTTCGTCTCTAATATGCTTATCTTACAAATGTATTTAAGTTACAGGTTTGACCTTTTGTGTAACATTTCCAGGATGGCGATCAATGGAGAAAATAATAAAGTATGAAAGCGCTCTTTGTGCCAGTATTCCTCGACAGGCGAACAAAAGGGAATGCAACAAGCCTTCAATAATGAGCTCATGTAATTGTATTGCCACGCAGAAACTGATTAAAGTTAATAAAACTGAAAAATGAAGTAATTACTTTATTATTCTAATATTTTCTGATTTCATTGTGATGAAAATTGTCCTTGTTCGTGAGAGTTAGGAAACTGATTCTATTCATACTATCCTTAAAATAAGCCAACAATGAATTAATTTAATGGAGATTATCATCGATAAACATTTCATTTATACAGGAAACTCCTGGTTGTAGACGAAATATTTTCATTTGGAGTTATGACTACTAATGAAAATGCATCATTGAAATCTGAAATTTAATTACCGGCTTGTACTACCGGCTGGTATTGCATTACCTCCAATGGAACGTTATTGATATAGTCTACATATATGTATGTATACTGCAGACCATCCCTTGCTCGCCTCACTACTACACCCTCGGGACCTCATCGCCTATGCTAACGTAATAATAAATTACGGTTACCATCTAATAACATAAATTTTCATGAGGTCTTGACGACAGGTTTCAGTGCACTTTTAGGCCGAACTGAATTAATTTGATACACTTTGGTTAAACCAAAAATGCAAAAAAAAAGTACTAATAACACAACAACAAAATGTACAGCAAATTAAAATTATAAAGCAAGTGCTTATAGCTTCAGTAAGAATTCAATAAAATATTTGAAGCTATTTTTACCTGTTATTTAAAAATATGTTTTTTACTTGTTCTTGCTACATGTTTTTTTTTAATTTCGCGCCCTCTCTCCCATACAGGAGACTCTCTATAGTCTGTAAACCCCCATAGTAGTCAAATAGATACCTGTATGTATAACTCAAAAATTGAAAATAATACAAGCTACGTTCTGGATAGTTTAATCGATATCTCCCGCTTTCAAAGTGAAATATTTGATTTGTTCAAATGTGAAACTCTGCTTCTTATGCAACGTCGAAAGAAAACAGAGAACCGAAACTGCATAAGGATAACTTATGCTCGTTCCACATCACAGAAACTGTGATACAACGACAATATTCTCTATACTTAAAGAACAGTAACATCTGTACGCTCTGCTTGCATTCATTGCACAATAGATCGATGCCGTTTCATTTTTATTTAAAAAAAAACCTTATATTTCAGATTTTAAAAAATTAGCAATTAGTAATTTGACCACATGTTTAAAAAACAACATAGAAATGATTTCAACGAAACGCTTGATGTTTTGAAAGCTTTATAATTTAATTATGTATTTACTGGCTTGTGAAGTTTCGAACAGTAAAAAAGAAATTGGAATAATAGGATGGCATGTACTTCAAACAAAAGCTTTTTTCGAATATACAAAGCCTTGTGTATTTTGAAATATAAAAGATAAAACTGATTTAATTGCAATTAGTTCAGAAGCTAATGTTATACCTCAATGTAACGTTTATAAGTATAAGAGAAAGTAAGCATATTATTGTAGGTACAGGGAAGTAAACGAAGTCTTTTTATATTGAACCCAGAAACTAGGTATAACACAAAGCGATCATTCTGCTCCAAGTAATATAATTGTTATTATTTCAGTTCAGGTGTGAAGCATAATATCATTTTCTTGTGCTTGTGTTTGCGTATGATTTTCGATTAAGTTGATCAATTACAGGTGTCCATGAACTAGCGTGCTTTTATTCCAATGAATTTCGAAAGAGATACAAAGGATTTTGGAAAATTTGATAGATTAATGATAAAATTAATAAAATGAAGACATACTTACATTCTTGTTTGAAGGTAAAGTACTCTGTGAGATGTCGGCACTCGTGATTACCGCGTAGGAGGAACAACGTGGTTGGGTAGCACAATTTCAGGGCCCACAGGTACAGCACGCACTGCCAACAAGAACCAGACCACACTGTAAACCAACACAACCATAGCCCCGGGCATCGCATCACTCAACTTTCATACAAGAAACTTTTCAAAGTCTAACCAGAATATGTTACAATTTACAATAACTAATAAAGAACCGCTTGTTTCCTCAAAATTAATTAAAATTTAATCAAATATATGTAAAAAAAAGGTGACACGCAATTTTAATTACATACAAGAAAGTATGTTCCTGTAAACAAATTAAATAACGCCGTCAATTAATGTAACTAATTATAGTGGAAAATTAATTATCATTTTAATTTATTTATAAAACTAGTTAGTAGCTAGATAAAGTGATGAATTATTTATTAGCAGGCAATCTTCATCAGTTTTAAAAGAGCTAAAATAAGTACGTAATTGAAAGGAGAATATTTAATTCTCTAATTAATTACAAACATGAGTTCAAATACCGAGAAATGTATGCTCGATACCTCAAAAATCTAACATTTAATTTGTTCACCCTGACTTACTTCAGGGTTGAATTAAGTTTAAATTTATACGTGCTCTTTCTCTTGAGAGTCAAAGAAAACGAAACATCTAAAAGAATGTCTTATATACAATTTTTTTATCCATAATATAATGCAGTTGGAATTTCTTCAATTGACGATGTTGCTGTTTACTTCTCGTTTCACTTTAAAGAAAAATTATAATTATGAATATAAAATTAAATACTACACATAGAAATTCTTTATTATTACATTAAAAGTATACAGGGTGTTACTAAACTTCAGTCTTTAATTACTACTGTAAGTTTCCCCATCATAAAACATTCTATATAAAGTGCCTCGTTTGGGCAATTAAGGGCAACTTCAACTCATATAAAGAAGACAAGCAGTTTATACAATCTACTGACAATGTATGTTCGCACTCGCAATATGTACTGAGGTCAACAATTTGTGAACGCTAGAAATTGTTTTAAATACAACAATTTTAACCACTTGCAAATTTTTTGAATTGTATGTTCCATCAGTGCCGTTTGTTTGTTGTCATTTTTCGATTTTGTGGTAAAAACAAATTTGACTAGTAACACTTTCAACCGCAGTCAACAGATACGCATTGTAATTTACTCTTTTAAAGTTATTTTAACAGTGCTACTAGTAAAGTAGTTTAAGAAATGTATAATTACGATTGTAGCATTTTTATATTAAAAAAAAGATAGTTATTACCTATGTTATTACAAGTGCATTCTGTCCGAGTTTCTTTTCTTCTCTTGAGAAAGAAATAGGCCTCATAAATAACTCAAATTCAGTAACACCTTGTATAAGCTAAATATTCGAATATACCGAGTGATTATTTATATTTTTATCAACTCTTGCCATGAAATCCGGACGGCATGTCTTAGCTTAAGTGAAAAGTATGTCATTGCACTCCTTTATGCTGTTTCAGTAAAGCTACGACATGCCCTCTAAATTCCATGGCAAGAGTTGATAAAAAATTTAAAAAATCACGCGGTATTTAACAACATAACGATTGTGAATTATATTTAATGAATGACATAGACATAAATATTTAGAAACAAATTGACAGAATTATACTTTACGAAGTATTTCATAAGATTAATCTAATAAATATGTCCATTCACGCTCAGTATCATCAAATGCCGACATCTCCGAAGTACCTACACCTAATAATTTATGCACAAAAACACGATTAGCAAACTTATTTTCTATGTATAAAATAATCAAAATTTTTAATTTATTATTTCCCTTACAGTTAATTTACTGGTAATTTTGCGCTAACATATTCCGGCTAAACATTACCTACCCTAAATTAAATCGCCAAAAAAAAAAAGAACTGAATCACAAAGTTTAACAAAAATTTCTGGAAAACGCCCCTAAATATAAAAAGTTCATTGCGCTAGAATAATAAACACATGCAGCTTACCTCTATACTAAAATATCCTCTATCGACGTAATCACCGAGAAAAAGGTATTTTGTACTAGCCGGTGGTCCTCCCACTTCGAATAATTTCATAAGGTCATAGAATTGACCGTGTATATCTCCGCATACTGAAACAAGAAGAACATACTTAGCACAATCAATCAACCGGCAAGTAATTTTATATTTCGGACATTCGAAACTATTTTGAAACAAGTACGACGAAATGGTTAGTTCATTTGGCATGTAACCAAAACCTGACACGACGTGACACGAGACAACGAAAAACAGTAACCGAATCCTGTAATTTTCAGCATGAGTTGTCACTCAACTTTTCAAGAAACTACAGGAGAATACAGAAATCGAATCGCCCCCTTTTTAACACCTATGGATACAGGCAGTGATATATGCGAGTTTAAATCAAAATATTTCCACACACAAAATTAATGAAGTGCCAACTTTAAAAGCGACGAATTTAATTTATAAAACTATGTAGAACCATAGAAATTTTTAAAACATAGGTATATACTCCTACTTAAATATTTATTCATATTTTAACATATACAGGGTTTAACATATAAGGGTTTAGGATAGACTGTATTGTGTTTTTCACTGTTTTTTTCATTTGAACGCAAGTCCATAAATCAATTTGTAAAATGATTTTTTAATCTCAGTCTTCTGTAGCCAAACAGGAAAAACAAATCGTACCGTACTTAGATCTAACAAAGTTCAAATTATCAACTTCCCGTCGAGACGAAGCCAAAGCACGAAATAATCTGCATTTACGAATATTAAAATCGTATAATCGAAGCGAAATAGCAGCAGCAGAAGCACCGAACCCAGCAATTTCATTAAACGCGCCGAGGGCACCACCGATAATGCTACTACCCTCGCGCGAATTTTAAATAAATCACCGCGACTCTGTAATTTTAAAATCTGGACGATGAGAGCGCGGAAATTAAAAAACGTAAAACAGGTATACGTCAAAGATTACGACCGGGCGCGGGCGGGACGTAATTTACGGGGAACAAACGAACGGAAAAGGAAAACGGTTCTGACAGAGTGGAAAATTATAATTTCGGACTCTTGAAGAAGTACATAAGCCGCAACGTTATTGTCTCACGAGAATAAAATGTAAAATGAATTATTTCAGGAGCGAAAAGAATAATAATGTAATGTCATTTACATTTTTTTTTAATTTATTTCAAAATACATGAAAACTCAATTCACTACAGAAAGGAAATTCATCTTTCAGTAAATATACAATTTGTAGCCCGGATGTTTAGACAATTGCAATATAAGCACAAGCGACAAACTTTAGTTAAAATCCTGATTTTTACACGCAAGGTAGCGGGGCCGGTCCAAGAACGCCTCGAGGATAGGCAACTTAAGTTACTTCAGTGACCTAAATGAGCGAGATCAAAAGGGGGACTCGTACAGATGCCGCCACCTCGCTCGCAGTCAGTCACAAATTACAAAAGGGGCTCGGATTTTGAAAATGTAAACAATACGATTCCGCAGGGAGAGAATATTCAAAAAATTAACTAATGTTCAAAGAGTCACTTTCGCGAACAACGCTAAAAAATATTTATTTAAAAAAAAAAATTTGAACAACGATTTGACAGTTTTATCCATAAAACAGTGAACATTTCCAATTTTTAATACTGATCATTACGTTCCCATAACAGAGCTCACGATTATTCATGATGCGGTTGTATAAAATATTTTTACGAGAAGTATGAAATCCGGAAAGTTATTGCCCTGGACGGGACATTTTTATGGACAATAAATTTACATCATATACATTCGTGCTCACGAAGATTTATGAAAAATCGTTTGGAACGAACCGCCGGTCTTAATTTATATGGGTACGAAATTATACGAACACTTTTATACGGGAAGGGACGTATTTATTGTGCGATCGCCCTTTTATTCGTTCCCTACCCCCACGGCTTAATTTATTTCAAGTATTCGCCTCTATTTATTATTGTAGAATTCCGTGAATATTCATGCGCGTTAAAGAATTTCGTTATTCCTTGCAATAAAGATAGATAAGAGATAGTGCAAGACTTCCAGAATTCTTTACTTAATAAACAAAAAAATCACTAACTTATACACCAAGTTTTCTTTCTTATTTAATTTAATCGAATTCGTCTTTATACGAAGTTTAATATTTCAGTTTGATTTTCTGATACACTTCCTCAAAAATTCAGTTTTTTTCCTTCAATTCTTTCTACCTTTCTGTATGTATTTACATTCAGATGTCATTCATGAAGCTTTCAGGCCCATCATACAGTACGCACATCACGTTTCTCTGACATGATTTTTTTATTGCTCTTCTTAATAGAGATTCAGGAACACTGCGGCTCCCTAACTTCAGTCCTTGTTTTTATGATGCGGTTTTATGATGCCACGATATTTCCTCTTCCATCGCATACCGTCAATCAGCTATTACTTTTTAGGACAGCGCAAGTAAAAGAGAGAAAATTGAGTCAGATAAATTATACCGCGCACCAACGAGCCGACAGCAATCATGAATTTTACAAGCAATTTTTCGCTGTATCCTGTGTAATTTACAAGGCGAGTTTAACGGTGATGAATCTCTTAAAATACAGTTCATGGTTTAAGAAATAAAATAGATATAAACAGATGATCAATATTTGTGATCGATTCTGCCAAGTAAATTATTAGAATGCATTGATGTTCACTTATGCCCAGTTTTATAATCGTGGAATAAGGACGGAATAACTGTTCGCTGAATATCCTTTAACGTTCCTCCATATCTACGTCACACCTACGCCACGTTATTCTAAGAATAATGCTTATCCGACGATTGTTAAAGGTGTAAATACACGATCGCCTTTTAGCAGCCGAGCAGCACTGGTGATCCAGCAATGTAGCTAATATAGGAACAATTGTTTAAATAATTGCAATAAACTGAAGATTAAAGTTAAACTGTGGCTGAAACTGAGCCATAGTGATTGTTACAGCATGTTACTACAACTGACGTTTGTTTTCCTATGACTGACAGATAACAGAACATTGTCATATAACAGCTGCCAATTTATTTACATTAGGGAATAAAATGTAGGAAATTCTCCAAAGCTTTTGTAGACACCTACACATGTTAGGTGTATTCTATTCTAATTCTATTTTTTGTCAACATATTTAAGATTATTGATTCGATTATAAAACAGACTATAGTCAAACCATTTCTTTTTTTATTTAAATGTACTGGAACAAGTCAAGGAAGCACACGTTGCTGCTGTTTTATAAATAACAAAAAGGAAACGCTTCCTTCATTACAAGTACGTGCTAAAGAGGTGATGCAGTGGTTAACATTGAACAGCACGCCGATCTCTATTGTACACTTGGGGTAGACCGGAACGTGTCAGGTTTGCGTGATAATACGAAATCGGTGCTTAATATTCACGGTCGGTGTTAAGCAATCGTGCCGCTCATTTTAAAGTATTTCATATTTTATGGTGTTGCTAAATTTACGAATGTGGGTTAATTATACATTCTGAATAGTCGGGCCGTTTGCAAGCTAATGTAACCGTTCCGGTTACAGGAAAAAAGTTGGCACAATAAGCTTACAACTATAAATAAATAAGAGAAATACAGCATCGGAATATCACAACATAGAGGGTGATTCTTGAATAGATCGACGAAGAAAAAATGGTGAAAGAAAAAACATCACAGAAAAATATCCCCTAAATGACGATACGTCCCTGGTTAAGGAATAACAATAACCCCACTTTGAACCCATGCTTTGACAGGTAGACAAATAAAACACTACAACATGAAAACAATTCAAATCTCCGTGTTAAGAATTCCTTGTAGTTTTGTGAACGACTGAACGATTCTGATTGTCTACATAGCGTAGCACCACAAACGTTTATTGTACGTCTTATGCAAGGTCGTAACGTGTATATTGGGTAAATTTTTAATTAATTATTTATAGATGGTTGTATGTCCTGAGAAGTCTCTTCTTTCGTCAGTATGTATCTCTTTGTCGGTCTATTCAAGAATCACGCTGTATATTTAAGAAAATATAAAACAGGTTTATTTCAGTAAAAAAAAGAAATTACAAAAGAAAATTACAAATGAGATTAAAACAGAAAATAGTATCAGACTCTTGATGAAATTAAATAATTGAAATGTCCATTTGAAACCCAACCAATTTAATTAACACTAGAGCAAACTTTATCCCGGTAGATTATCACAGAGCACATAATCCTACATGATTAAATTTAATTACGCTTTGATATCACGATCCGCTACTGTAATTTTACGAGCCTGAACTATTTAAAACATCAACATTGAACAATATAATCATTACGCAATAAGTTCATAGAACTTACACAGATATTATAGAAAGTGAAATAAATAAGCAAACACGAAGCCATTTATCATAACTGCAAAGGGAAGACGAATTGGTGAAAACGTTTGGTTCAATAATGCAAATGTGAAAGCTCATATAAAAAGATATGCAAATTTTAAATGTTTTTACGACCTTCATATCACACACTACATCTGCGTATATTACAAATTAATTTTACATCTGTTTTTGCTTGTAGATGGTATTAAAATAAAATAAAAGATTAAATTAACAATTATATTTAGTTAAAAGTAACAAATATTTAGAAAAAGAAATTAATTCTTCTTCATTTATACAAAAATTAAAATATTTTAAAGTCGTTCATATTAAAAAAAATTCTGATCGAAGAAATGGTATTAAACATTATCTTGGGTCAATAAATATGATTGGGATTTCCTCTTGTAAATCGGAACTCCAGTATTTAAGTAACTTTGCCTCAGCTATGAAGATTGAGTTCATAAGCTCATGGATCTTAATAGTTATGACATCTGTTTACTTAAATGTGTCATCCCGCGTATTTCTGTCATAAAGAATTTCGAAATAATACACTGTAACACGAAATTATACACAATTCAAACGTTGAATGAAAGCCAAATTTTTCCCAAAGTATTTCAGCATCAAAAAATAATAAAAATTGATTTATGGAATTATCTTGCACATATAGGACTGGAAAATCAGTAAATTCAAATCCAAGCAGCTTTTCTTCAGTGCTTCGAAATCCATTCCTACTGAAACCATTCCATTAAACTCTCAATTAAACAAACAATTGTGCTTTTACTATGTTATGGTTGGGTAAGGTCTCCTTAGTGGGTTTCGTGAAAATTTAAGGGGCCACCAAATTCTGCAGGATATAAAGTTTACATTCAGCGCTTCGAATTCAGAAACGGCTTCGTTACTTCGGACGGAATTCTGTGTATTTAAACGAAAAGTCGTAAAAACTTTCCCAGTCACATAAAATTACGGGAATTAAGCTATTTGCTATAAAACCGTGTAGATGTAATCTTTCAGTCGAGGGCGAAAAGCACATTGAAATATAAAGTATGCGCGTAAAAAAGAAACTTTAAAAATGCGTTGTGAAACTGGAATTAATGTTCTGGAAAATTAGAAAATTCCACCAGATGAAATGATGTGCTTTACAGGTCACACCATATCCATGTGTCTATATGGCTTTTGCAGATTCACTTTTTAATCCCGGGAAGTTTTTAATAACTTGTTTACGGCAATTATGATTGCATTACACAATTTGTCACACTATTTAATTAAATTAACACACGCCTGTTAACACAGTTATCACAGGATAATAGAGTTTCGTTTAGAATATACTATTCAATTAAATTAAATAAAACAGGTAACGGTTTTCAATAACAGGTAGTAGTTTTCAAATAACAGATACCATTTTCCAATTAAAAGGTTACAAACAGTTAAATGGGTGATTATATTATAATTCGAAGATATATTTTTCTATAAAAAAAAGATAGAGAATTTTTTTCGTCCTTTGTGCCGAATTCTAAATCGTAATTCAATTTCCTATCGACTTCGGAAAGAGTGCTTCAACTTTTTGTTGCTAGTTTCATCTAGACCGCGGTACCGAATATTGGGAAAAAGCCGGGCATTGTGAAGTGCTCCTTCACCCGCAGCTATAAAGCCGTCAATGTGCTTGTTGAACCTTTGCTACTTTTGCTTCGTCCCCTTAAGAAAACGTGCGGAATTCACTGCGTTAACCTCTTTCGAATTCAAATCGAATCCCTACGTTTTCGCGCGTTTCATTTACGTTGTTACCAATTAAATCACATTTAAATATAGAATTAGATTTTCTACTTGAGCTTAAAACTTTTTTTTGAGTTTAGCAATTCGAGAACTCAGAAGCAAGCAGCATCTTTTATGTATTCGCGTCCTTCCTGCCCAATCGCTAAAATAATACTACCTAGTAACACTACGAGTTATAAATAAACGTTGGCAAGTGGCTGCTTGTGAGTGTAATATTTTTCTCAACGCTGCAGACACATAGGCAACAAATAAAATTAGCAAATTGCAGTTAAATATACAACACCGTTTTGCACTGTAGTTTTATCTCTATTTTTAGTCGGAAAATTCATTAATACCCACATTGCGTTTTATAGGTAGAGCGAAGCTACGGCGATTTTTTTATTAGTAACAAAAAGCGAATTATTTAGTTAACAAATTTTTCAAAGGGCAATTTCTTTCCTATGATTTACTTAAAGCGATTAGCAAATATTAGAACAGTTAGCAAAGAATAAAACCATAAGCGAAGATTAATACCATAAGCAAAGAACCAAACTATTAGCAAAAATGAAAACCAAAATACAAAATTAATGAAAATCAACCTACTGTATAAAGTAAAAATATACAAAAAAAAATTGTAAAGAAAACTTGAGTACCCTTTATTTTATTAAAATTAAGAGGAGCCGCTGAAGCGATTAGATATTAGAAAAGTCAACAAGAATTACCACCATTAGCAAAGATTAAAACCATTAGCGAAGATTAATATCGTAAGCAGAGATCTAAACCATTAGCAAAAATTAGAACCAAAATACAAAATTAACCAAAATAAAATTATCATTCTGTAAAGTAAAAATATACAAAATATTTTGTAAAGAAGATAGAGATAAGAAAGTAAGGGAAACTACTAAAGGGATTAGACATTAGAATAGTTAGCAAAGATTACCACCATTAGCAAAGATTAAAACCATTAGCGAAGATTAATACCCTAAGCAAAGATCCAAACCATTAGCAAAAATTAGCACCAAAATACAAAATCAATCAAAGTCAAGTTACTCTGTAAAACAAAAATATACAAAATATTCTGTATAGAAATTATGAATAGGTACACTTTTTTTATAAAATTAAATTCTAAAAGCCTACATGCTTACCGAAACAAAACTATTAATATAAAAGTAAGGGGAACTAACTAAAGCGATTAGATAGTAGAATAGTTAGCAAGGATTACCACCATTTACAAAGGTTAAAACCATTAGCAAAGATTAATTGGCGATTTCAGTAAACTACTCTCCCTCTGGTAGTCATAACTGGAACTGCCACAGACAAGTAATGGTCAATGTTTTGCATTTATTTACGTTAGATTACAGCTGAATTCGTTTTATCTGATCTATCTGACTTTTTTTTGAAAAAAAGTATTTTTCTGTGTTTGAATATCTTCGAGGGGAGCGGTGCGTTTTAGACACCCTGTAGCTTAATAGATTATGCTGATGGAATTTTTAAGAACCTTAAAGCTTCAACTACAATATTAGCTATTACAAATAAAATTGCTTCAATAACAACTGTGTTATAATTTTTTGAAAATCAGATTGCAGAATCTAAATTTCTAAGAAAATTCAAAATATCTCAAAAATGATGCATTTTAGAGATAGGGAAATGTATTGCAACTTAACATATTTTTACATGTAGAATTCAAAAACGTGATAAAAAATATAGCATTCCATTTAAAATAAGCGAGTTGATAGGGACTTCCGGTACAACCGGAAGTGATACAAAGACAATTTTATTTTATTTAAAGAGATCTCTAGGGAAAACCCTTGCTCCTTAAATTTCAAATATCTACGTGAACTGCAACCTTGAAAACTTTTAACGAATGGTTTATGTGGATATCCCTGTATAACGTGCAGAATACGCAAGGTTCTTTACGAACAGTTCTAGTGATCAGATCAGGTAAAACACGTTAAAACTAATACGCCGTATGTGTTACACTTTCTGTTAATTTAGTTTAAAAGTGCCTCCCAAAACGGTGCATAACACAAACTGTTGTGTTTTTAATTGCCATTCTAGAAAGAATAATGATTGCACTGCATTCTTATTTGTTGTTTTCGACGAAAAATGCAGGTTCTCTGCACTAACCTACTACAAAATTTGTTATACTTTGCTTAACAAAGTGTAGAATATTATGGTTAGCACTTACCAAACGATAATTACGTATAACTTTCCAAAAAGTCTAAATACGAAAAGCAGAACTAAATCTGTTGATAATAAAGTATAGATGTTAGAGTCTGAAGCACCGTGGTCTGCAGAAACAATCAATCCGAATATTATTTACTAATGAACTCGCAATAATTTGCAAAACAATAACAATAATTTTCTTTACGAAAAGTACACTTAAATGTTGTTTAACTAAACATTTTATCACAAATAAATCAAACGCAAACAAAACTCATTACTTGTCTACGATGGCTCCCTCACACGTGCCGTGGTCAGTTTATTTCCCAATACCGTAAATAAAATAAGTAAGTAAGTAAAATACAAAATTAATCTAAATCAAATTACTTTACAAAGCAAAAATCTACAAGATATTTTGTAAAGAAATTTTGAAAATCTATTATTTCGAAAGCTTGCAAATACTCGATCGAGATCTCTAAAGTTTACAAACAGATGATGATGTATGACCTGAAAAGCTCTCACATAGATCATGAATAAGCTTGAAAACTCATAAAACGGCGTCAATAATCTCAATGGACATTGAGAGCTCCAAAAAAGTCACTACAGTCCCCGAAAGCTCGCAAAGAGTTGCTCAAGATCTCTAAAACTCAAAAACAAATGATGAATGACCTGAAAAGCTCAAGAATAAATTATGAATGACCCAGAAAGCTTATCAACAGAAAATCTAAGATTTTGAAAGCTTGCAATTACTCGATAGAGGTCTCGAAAATTTACAAGCAAATGATGTATGACCTGGAAAACTCTCAAATAGATTATAAATGACCTTGAAAACTCACAACTCAAAGATTTACATTAGTAGTGAGACCTGATAGCACGTATGTACCTACAGTAAAGGTCCTATAACACTTTCTTGAGCGACTCAATACAAAATTAATCAAAATCAAATTACTCTATAAAGCAAAAATATACAAAATATTCTGTACAGAAATTTTAAATACACTTTTTTTATACAATTAAATTCTAAAAGCCTACATGCTAGCCGAGACAAAACTTTTAACATAAAAGTAAGGGGAACTACTAAAGCGATTAGTTAATAGAATAGTTAGCAAGGATTACCACCATTTGCAAAGGTTAAAACCATTAGCGAAGATTAATACCTTAAGCAAGGATCAAAACCTTTAGCAGAATTAGGCCCAGTTTCATAAAACGTAGTTAACCGCTCGATCAAGTTAATCATGTGATTAAGCAATATCATTGGTGAAAACTTAAACTTTCCTCCACAAAGATCCAAACCATTAGCAAAAATTAGAACCAAAGTACAAAATTAACCAAAAAAAAAATTACTCTATAAAGCAAAAATATACAAAATATTTTGCAAAGAAATTTTGAATACATTGTCTTTTATAAAAATTAACTACATCAAAGCGGCCCGTCACGATTATTTGTGCGGCCCAAGCCCTACTGGTAAGTAAATGTCGCGTAAACGCACCATTCTACACCCCTCACTAAGAATGAATATTTTAGCAGATTGTGACCACATTTTGCGGCCCAAATAAACTTATTCCTTGTTTATTTGGCCCATGTCAGCCTTTGAGTTTGACACGCTTGGCCTACATGCTTGCTGAAACAAACCTTTTAATACTAAAGTAAGGGGAAGTATTAAAGCGATTAGATATTAGAATAGTTAGCAAGGATAACCACCATAGCAAAGATTAAAACCACTGGCGAAGGCTACCGTAAATCAGGGCATGGAATCTTAAATCGTCACGGCCATGCCTGTATGTTTAATTCTGCACTAATTTACTAGATGACAGTAGATGGTGTTGTTTAGAAATCTGTAAAAATGCTGAGAAGTACAAAATTTGAAATTTTTAATTTGTATTCATACCTGAATTGTTACTTTAAAGTTTTTAATATTAAATGATTACGTATTCTCGGCTCGTTAATTTATTCTTGAATGGCTGTGGATCGTATATTTCAAAATTTTAAACAAGAAAAGTGAAGCCATTATCGCCATATCCTTGATTATGATTTGCACTAATTTACCAGATGGCGCAAAGATACTAGCCTTAGCTAGGAACCTTAACATTCCTATCTTTTTTGTTAATCTTTGCCGTAAACTGTAAGCTAAGATCCAAACCATTAGCAAAAATTAGAACCAAAATCAACAGAGTGGCTGACCTCTTACGGCCACTTTTGTAACCACTGAGATAGGGAAAGCATTAGAATTATCAATAACACTGTGTGTAACAATTTGAGTTGCAAATAGTATGAAATAGTGTTTAATTGGTGAAAATAAATAACTAAACATGACTAGTACACTTTTGTGCAATAAAATTAATCACATTGAAATATGTATTACAATTTAAAGCGGGCGTAAAGAACAAATATAATATTATTCAGAATAAAACATATATGAATTTATTAGTGTCATTAATCACATGGACCAAATAGTACGGTCAATATTAATATTTACCGATAGTTATTAATACAAAGTGGTCAAGAATCACTGTTTGAGTTGGCAGTGTTGAATTTTATTTTTAAATGGTACAACTGGAGTAGCTTCCGGTTGTTGACGGTTTGACACTGACAGCCGTCACTTTACAAGCGTCATTTGACATTTCAAATTCAAATTAAAACGCTATTTTTTTGTTCACATAAACTACAATCTCGTCGCTGTGCAGGTTACGTCAAATAAACCACAAAACGTATATCCGGTTGCAGTGTTGCAAAGAGCCGAATAAAAAAATGCTCTTAATCGTATTGCCAACTCAAACAGTTATTCTTGACCACTTTGTACTAATCGGATTCATCACGCTGGCGGTAACATAACCACACATGCAAAGGGAATGTTTTCCCTATTTCGTTGGCGCTTTTGATTGGTTATTGATAAGGTTACTGTATCGAGAAGGTAGCGCCAACTTTCTATCTCTTTTAATTTGAGGTTAATCAAATTCATTCATAAACTCCTTAGCAACAGTAACTTGTTATGTATCTATCCTTTTTCTTCTTTAGCGTTTCATCGCTTCCTTTTTAATTTGGGGGACGAAGCCGCGGAAATGAATGGCGGTACTTTCTAAATACAGTAACCTTAGTTATTGACATAAGAAAGCGCCACCTGGCGGTTGCTGATTTTCTCCTATTACTGTGTAAAAACAAAATATACAAAATACTTTGTAAAGAAATTTTAATAAAAATTAAATCCTAAAAGCCTAATGTGTTTGCCAAAACAAAACTTTTAATATGAACGTAAGGAGGAGTATTTAGTAAGCGTTATTAGATCTTAATGGAACTTGTGCATCTACCTCATGAGGGTAACAAGTTTCAAAACTTGCTGCATCCCTCGTACAAGAGTACATTTAAGTGATTCTGTCTTTCACATTACTCGTTCTTTTAAGTAATGTTAACGAATATTCCCATTCTGAGATCTGTAAATACTTCTCCTGCTCCCAACGTTTGATTTATAATCAAACATAAACGATTTAGTTTCTAAATACTAGTCCGATTATAAGTAGGATTCGTTTATTTTTCTAAAACATTTACATAACTTGTTAACAAGCAGCTTAAAATTAGCACAAATATCAACGTTTCGTTTATTTGACAGCTTCGTCAGAAAACAGCGAAATCTTTCCCAATTGTTTTAATGTTTGCTAATGATTTTATCTTTGTTAATAATCTTGCTTTTTCACAATTAAAAGCAGGGATGGAAAATGTAACCGGTTCCCAAGCATCTAAGAGGAAGAGAACCGGTCCAAGGAACAGAATTCACGTTACTTTTCCATCCATGAATTTAAAAGTCATAATTGATTCCTGAATCTATATTTTTGTAAATACCATATACAAGTCTAAAATATAACCCTATCTTATTGAATATAAATCGCATCTCTGCTTCTTGAAATGATCAAGATCTCCACGCGGAGAATTTGAAACTCTCAATGTGGGATAGCCAGGAATTAATTCAGAACACGGTCGTATTCCGATCATCTGTGCCGAGCGCTTCCAATAATTGCACAGTCACGAATCCACAATTTAGATCAATAGAGCTCACAGTTTAGATCAACCAAATTGGACAGTCTTGCACGTTTCGCTTCCACTTCAAAGAGTGCGATGTTTTCAAGCTAAATAAGAAAACAAAAAAAAATTTTTTCTTTGAAAGAGCGAACATCCTTTCATCTGAGAATGCATGCGCCTTCTTTAGTAAACTTTTAAAAAGCAAAGTTATTAACTACGCCCCTCACGGTTAATTAAACTTAAAAGAATTGAATGCACGGAATTATTAGCGAAGAAGGGGAGATGCTTGAAGGATTCGCTCTCGTAAGGGCAAAACAAACAAAAAAAGTTTTGATCTGATTTATAATCGTTAAGGAGATACAGTTGTTAAAACACACAAGACTTTCAAATTTAATTTCAATCAGTGTGCATTTAATATTTTTATTTTTCCATATAAAGTTTGGTTTGCCTCGAATTCCTTTCTTTTCTTGAATTTCGTTCTGTAACGATAACCTCACACAAGGAACTCGTACGGGAGTTGTGATGTGATAAAACATGTATCCAACTACCATTTTAAAACGATTATATTTGATAAATTGAACTATTTGGCACACACAATGGTTCCGTATATCTTTTTCATGCCGCTTCTGCATCATTACGGCACGTAAATACGCTGGAAATATTTATTCTGGCGTAAACACCAAATAATTAATTTTAAAAGATTGATTAATGATAATGCATAGAAAGCAAACTTTCTTTTACCCCTCTGATTTATGATTGGCGGAACTTTTTAATTTAAGGCGCGATGAGGGTGCATTTTTTTATAACCTTCATCGAATGTCTGATTAGTACAAGATTTCGTAATTTTCAACAATTATAAAAATAGGTTAATATACCGAGCCTTCGAATGAATTCCTGATTAAAGTAAACTGTGATATTTTTATACGCATTGCAAGTAAGAGTTAGAAGACAGCTGTCAATAACTGTCAGTATCATATTGTCTAATCTAACATCACACAAAACGCAAAATTCAGAAAAACACTTAATTAATTCACTGCAAAACAACACTAAAACTTAAAGCGGATGTTGCCCATCAGCTTGAATGCACAAACTTACCCTGCGCTTCAAGTTTTCAAACGCGTTTACCAAGTGTCGAAGGCGGTTATGTTAGCACAAACAAATATGTATAATTAGAAAGCTGTCAGTGCTACAAAACCTTTAGGAGAAAGTACATTGAAATCATAGCCTACTTTAATTAGGAATTTAATTGAATGCACAATACTATGCATATTGTGATAAGATAAATATCTATAACATTTTTATTGAACAAAAACGATTTAAATATTGTGGAAAAAATTGTATTTTGAATATGAATAAAGTTTTTTTGGCATTAAAAATGAATTGTTTATAAAACTATTACACGGATATCACTAATTAATTTATTTTTGGATTTAACTAGATTGGGAGGAGGCAATTAAAAAAGGGTTGAAGGTACAGTTTGATAAAGCTTACTTACTAAGACCGGAAGTAATTCAATTTACACTACATCGGCATCGGGGGGCAACTAGAGTGCTAGAAAATTTAAACAAAAAATGTCTCAACCAAAACACAATTTAATTTCACTATCAATAGCATGGTAACACCCTGTAAGACAACTACTAAATAAATAAACGGATTTTGACGTCTTTTATTATTGTTCTGTCGTGAAGTATAAAATTCTTAATTTTTATTGTAAGCTCGTGTACTGGCAAGAAAATTATTTAAAGTATAATTTAAAAATTATGAGTCATCATAAACTATTTCGTTATCGTGATGTGACGCTGTTTGGTTTTATGATAAGGCAAAATGTATTCAAAAGTTTTAGGTAAACTGTTGTTTTAATGCAAAGACGAACTTACAATTACAATTCCATAACACGCAGTCACTGAGCGATAAAAGTTAGCCAATATTATTATTTACAGACTCGGCGTTTAATAATTTGTTTATACAGGGTGATTCTTGAATAGACTGACAGGAAAAAAAAATGTGAATCAAAAGTGAATCTTTTCACAAAGCGAATAATCAAATTCGAAAAACATCAAAGTAAAATACTTCAAATATACTTTTACTCGATGTAAATTTGTTTTCTTTTCGATATTACAACATCACGAGTAAAAATTGCACCAAACTCATCTATAGAAAACTGTATTTGCAAATGCCAATAATAAATAATAATAAATAAACCTATATACGTTTTGACTAGTGAAGAGTGGCTGAAACAAGAGAGAGAAAAGTTGATAGAAAAAGAAAAAAAAATGAAAATGAGAAACAAGACGGGAAACGCCAGAAAAGAAAAAAATTAAAGAATAAAGAAACTAAAGGGAAAAGAGACGAACCGAAGTAAAATTGATAAAGAGAGTCATGGCTAATTATCCTTGACCTTACTTAAATCATGTAATAAAAACCTAATGTGACAAAAAAAAGAAAGATACTTTAAAAATCTACAAAAAGAATTTTAAGAGAAACAGAAAATATGGAAAAAGTGATAGAACAAGTGACAAAACTACAAGTAAATGTGTTGCAATGGAAGAGAAAAATAATAACTTACGTATATCATCTGTACCTGTTAAAAAATAATGTTTAAATGTACTAGAGAAGCGAAGAGAAGCAAAGATTCACCTGTACCTATAAAAATAAGTGCTTTCCAAAAACTGACGCCTGAAGTCATTAGGGCAGTAGATAAATGTTGTGAATGACTCAGTCCTCGTAAAATTTAAACAAAAAGGAATATAGTTGGAAGTTGACAAAATGAATAGAAAGTAGAATTTTCTGATATAAAATCAAATTTGTAACAGATTCGTTATTCTAGCAATAATTGATGACTAAATGATCACTGCCAAATGCCAATCATTGATCTAATTGGTATTAATTATTGTACTTCAAGTGTCAATAACTACTTTTAAGGATATTATTGTTAATTTTCAAATATTTTAATAAATATTTCAGTTGTACCTTAACAAACTGCTTTAATTATTAATTTAATCCTTATTGAACAATCCCACGCTGCCGCTGGTGTGAAACTCTGCACTACTTCAATTAATTAATCGCAAGCAAATAAAAATGGAATACAGTTTACCTTACTTGACAAAGCATACAAATCACCTAAAGTAAATTATTCCGTACAAATTGAAAAAAATAAGTATAATAACGGCCCCACTTTGAACACATGCTTTAACAGGTAAACAAATAAATCACTATAACACGAAAACATTATTGGAGCGTTGCACACCAGAATATGAAAGAGGACATCAAAATCTATCGATCTGAGGTGGGCCCGAGTTTTGGCCGGACCGTTCTCTATAGAAAACGGCCGCGGAGTCAACTATAAATGAGCATAATTTTTATTGGAACGTTGCACACAGAATTTCTTGCAGGATATGAAAGAGGACATCAAACTCAAATCTCCGTGTTAAGAATTCCTAGTATATTTTTCAAATCGTAATTTAAATTGTATTGTAAATAAAGTTTATTCCCACAATCAACGTGTCCGTCATAAATATATCGGCAACCTTTTATGGCCTTTTATGATCTTCGCTGATGATTTTAAATGTTGCTAATGGTGGAAATCTTAGCTAACTGTTCTAATATTTGCTGATCAGTTTAAAAACTGTTCTAATATTTGCTGATCAGTTTAAAAACTGATTAGCAAATATTAGAACAGTTAGCTAAGATTTCCACCATTAGCAACAATTAAAATCATCAGCGAAGATCATACCATCAGCAAAGATCAAAACCATTAGCAAAAATTAGAAGCAAAATAAAAAATTAATCACTAACAAATTACTCTATAAAGCAAACATATAGACAATATTTTGTAAAAATTACCACCGTTATCAAAGATTAAAACCATTACATTCCAGCTCCTTGAAGGCCCATGACTACTTTTATTTTCCGTTATTTCACAGCTCCTTAACTTTTAGCACAACTCTTCTCCATCTTCATCTCTATCCATAGCTCTACTTCTCCAATCCTCAACTCCTGTTCTTCTCACATCAGTCACAACAGCATCCAGCCACCTCTTTTTTGGTCGTCCCACCAATCCCTTCCTCCAACACCCTTCTTGCATGTCTATTCTCTGGCATACGACTAACGTGTCCCAGCCACCTTACTCTCTAAGCTCTTATGTGTGCCGTTATGGATGGAGTTCCAAAAATTTCTTGTACTTATTGGTTTGTTCTTCGCCTCCACTTTCCGTCGTCCATCTTTACTCCTCTTAAAACCCTTTTTAACACCCTTCTCTCCCATATTTCCAGTTTTAATTCGATCTGTTTCGTCATTTCCCATATCTCGCATGCGTAAGTAACAGAGGGTCGTACGATTGTATTATATATTCTTAATTTTGCAGCTCTAGAAATCTTCTTGGACTTGAATATTTTGCTAATCGCACCTACTGTCTTGCTACCTTTTGTAATTTTCTTTTGGACTTCTAAACTCTCGTCTATAGTGCTTGTTAATGTCACTCCAAGGTATTAGAAGCTCATTACTTTCTCAAGTTTATAGTCCCTTCCTTCCATCTTGAAACTAACATAAGTATCCTTCGTAACATTTTGACGCATCTCCATGTACTTTGTTTTCTTTTCATTTATTGTTAACCCATGTGTCCTTGCTGTACTTTCTAGTTTGCCAAATACTGATTCCAACTCCTTCCTTGATCTTGTAATTATGGAAAATACCAATATATTTTGTGCATTTGTGATTACCTAAGGCCCACGACCGTTCATGCCAGCTTTCAATTAAAAAACTAATGATTATGCTACCTTTGCACGGTCAGAGTACCGCGGCCATTAAATTACAATTGAAAAAAAATTCTTCTATCTCTCCACAAAGAATTCAAAACTCTCAGATCGTCGGCATATGCCACCATCTGATAACGTCGTTGGTAAATCACCCGTTTCAATGCCGCTTTCCCTCAGTATTGCCTCCAAAACAAAATTAAACAGTACCGTTGCTAGTGGATCACCCTGTCTGACATCTTTGTTTCCGGCGATACTTTCCATTACCATCAATCAGGATTTTGTTATTAGTCGTCGTTAGGTCGTCAGTAGGGTTGTTTTTCTGCATTTTCCCTCAGTCTTAAACGGCAAACGGAATTACCAGTCGTAATTAATTTTAATCAAACTCATAGCAATTTATACGACTTGCGCTTGTACGACGCATTCATCATCAGCTGTGCAACTGTGTGTGACAAGATCACGGTCAAGTTTTACGACTAAACAGCTCTAATTCTCTGCGTAACACCATAAATGTTTATTTCAGGAATTACATCACGTTCGATAACTAAACCCATTACAGCAATTTAAAAGGCAGAAAAAAGATAATCCAACGCATCGCTCGTTCCACCGACTATCGAGTAATTGGCACTTCCTCGTCATTTCCTTCACACTCACGACTCCTACATTTATCACCTCACCGATGCATTTGCGTGAGCACGATGTGCAGATCAAGTCGGCAAGTGGATTACACACGCCATCCCACAGGTATTCAGTCAATAGCCAATGCAGGTCACACGACGGCATTCAACCACGCGAACGTGTGAATAATGTCACATTACACCTGGCGACACGCTTGCAAACGTTCGGTGTACCGCGAACAATAAAGATTTAATGACATTGTGGTTTCTGGAAAATATTTAATAACCCTATACGTTCACCTGCACAAATTATGTATAACATTAGGACAATGATACGTTCACATCACTGGCTTGCTTGTAGACATGCTTGTAAATTTTAATTAAATTATTCTCAAAATATGACAACTCTTCTCAGCTTGCAACTTCAACTTTGTAATGTTGGGAGTCATTCTAATCGAATTTGCAACCTAGCAACGGTGGTGCCTCCTTGGCAACTGGTAAGAAGGTACAAGATCGGCAATGTTCGGTGGTAACAGGATACAACGTTGTGCAATGTGCAGTCTCGATAATGCTCGGAAGTAGGAACATAGCAAGTTGTAACTTGCAATCCCGATTAGAATGGCCCTCTAACTCTAAACTGGGTATTGGGAATGATTAATCTCTCGAGCAAATCTACAAGCATGTCTACACGTACGTACAGGCTTTTTTCATTCTTCCACCCTTCAACCTCTAAAACGTTCAACCTGTAACAACGAGTCGTATCTTCAAAGTAATCTCTAAAACACCAACCCACATTATCTACTCTTTCCTAGACACTGCACAAAACGAATTGTATTTCTTCGAAATAAAGCCATTTTCATGCTGCTCTATCAGGTTTCATGTTTTTTAAATCTTTTGATACAATTTGTAATTTTATGTAGCGTGCATGAAATAGGCGATTCCTTCTGGATAAACGATAAGCGCGAGGGTAATTTAATGCGGCACAGTCACCTTTCGGTATTAAAATTTTATTTATCAAAATTCAGCATCGACTTTAAAGAACTGCGTCGTGGGGTAAAATCGAACGTATTTATCGCTCCCCGAGGAGGAAATCGTCACGTGGAAAAACTACGCTCAATTAACATGCAAAAATTATCTGATTAAAATATGAGTGCATGCAATATTCGCTTAAACTACTGCAGTAAGTTGGAAAAACACTGAAAACAGTAGTCGGTAATATTACAACCACATAAACCTTTAAAGGTAAGAAAATTTAGAAATCGAAAAGAATTCTTAAAATCACTAACTTAACGTTTCGTAGCTTGTTTTGTTGCTTTATCTAAGGTGGAAATTGAGAAGAGAAAAAGTGTTTGAATTATATTGACGATTAAACAAGAATGATTTATAAGAAATCAAGTTTACTTATTCATCCTCTGAAACATAGATATTCTAAGAAATGAATTCTATTTAAAAATTCCAGATTTATTAGACTGGACGTATTCAAAAGAACCGCGCTTCTACATATACAAAAACAGACAGGTTCGGTGGAAAATTTTCGAAAAGCAAAAATAGTGCGTAAACAGAACGAAACACTCGCTTTAATATTAAAATGAATTTGCAGATCATTAATACGTAACGCGTGTTTACTGCTGCAACGATTGGCGATTTAATAAATAAAGGACGCAAATGGAATTTTTAATTCGAAAAATCGATGCGTCACACACAGCTCAAAAAATTGACGCCGGATTTTCTTTCATAAAAGACCTGAAGTTTCGTGTGCCTAGGTCGTCATCATTTTGTCACGCCTCGAATGTTTCAATTTTCCTAAGTAAATCTCTCCTGGATGGGCGGGGGAAAGCCCTGGGGGCGTTATGTAATCTGTACAGCTGGAACTGGATTTATTCAAAGTAATTTTTTAGCTTGTGATGTACAATCTTACTTGGCAACTCTTGGTAACTTATTGATTCATTTTGCATTGCGGTGACGAATCTGCCTGCCAGCAAAGCTCGGTTTAAATTTTGCTGACCCTATCTACATCGCGACAGCATTTTCCATTTGCATTCAGAAACTATTTTTCTTTTTCGCTAGTAAGATTAACACTGTAGACAATATAGAGGTTATAGAAAACCAGTACCTAACACAAGATGAAGGCACAACAGGAATTAAAAAAAAACTTACTTCTAAAAGATAGTATTTGCTATTTTTTTTTTTAGAAGTGAGCAACCTTGTATTTAAAGAAAGTACCTGTACGAAAAAGAAACCCAACACCAATTCGACATGTACTACAGACACGTAAAAGTGCGACGAAACAAAATTTCTGCCCTTGATCTTGAATTAGTTACATTGTATCCGATTCCGTTTACTGCCGCAATAAAATCACAGTCAATAATCAAATATACCGGGGATTTATTTCCTTTCCGCTTCGAGACTCGCGGAAATACAATTCTGTGCCCCAGTAAAACGAGATGAGTCACCTCGCATTCAATTTAAGAGCATGCACGGTCCAAATTAAATTTCAGGACGTTAGGGCACTTAAAATATAAGAAACGTCTCGTAAAAATCACTCAAACGAAAGACGGTCACGGTTCAGGTTTTAAGACACTAATAATTGCGAATGAAAAGACATTGTAAAACTAACACCCTGTAGAGTATTATAATTACCCACGACAGACATGAATTCAACAAAATAAATAATGCCTTCTTGTTAGTAGTACATACTTTCGAAAATTGAACTGTATAATGCAAGTCCCTTTTTCAAGTATCAAAGACTGTACGACATTACTGAAATCTAATAGAAAAGATGAGATCTTGCAAACTACTTTCAGTAGCGCATCCAAATTAAAAGACGACACCCAGTACAACTCTTATAGAGTTAATTTCCATAAAATATATATATTTTTTTAAATAAGTTTAAACTAAAAAGTAAATAAATTTATCGTATTTCTGAACTAATCTGTTGTACAACCTACACACGTAATAATAACAGTAATGGTAATTTCTCAATAAACAGAAATGTCTATTCGTCTATGCTCTCTGGTATACTGATACTTTTATCAAATTTTCAAAAATTGTCAACAGCTGATTTCACAAAACGCATTTACACAAACAGAAACCGGTTAACAAACAAGAACTGCTCATAAAATGACGTAACATTTGCATATTCACAGTCGTACATATTTGCATTCACAAATGGTCGTATCTAGAGAGAACAATTTATTAATCATGAGACACGTTTATTATAAGCACATTTAAATTTGCTATTAATTGCAATTTTTAGCTGTGTTGATATATGTGTTACTTCGTAACATGATTGCAACCCACTTACATTTCATACTTAAAGTAAAAACTAATTTAAAGCAGATTAAGTAATCACGAGGCAATATGAGGGCAATTCATCAAGTAAATTATTATACTTAGATTATGATTAACTTGCAAAGATTCGTATTGGTAGAGCAACTAGAAAAATAGTTGAGTTACATTTATTTTTATTCCATGACACAGGTTTCTCTTCATAATCTTTAGAAGACTATGCTTTTTATTTAGGAAAAGAAGGCCCGATGAATATTTTCAAAACACAATATATTTCAGTTTTTTTTGGAATATATTACTCACTCAATTATTAAAGAAACTAAACCCTAAATAATATACAGGGTGATTCACGATGTAACGACAAAATCTCTGGGGATTATTCGTAGGTCGCTGATGTGATGAGTAAAGAAGTCCTGTAATATTTTCAAGTGGATGAATTTATTCGTACTTGTAAAAAACTCAAATACGTAACAACTGACTCAAGTATGTTTCAAAAACCCATTTGTTTATTATTACTGACTTAAGTTAAAAATGAAATTTGTAGTGACCATTAAGTTAAATAAAAATAAATACCAATTAAACACAATTGCAATTTACAACCAGTAAACTGGTACAACGGACAACTAACTATGAGTTGTGGTGATTGTCATCCCCTACCTTAATAAATAAGGAAAAAAGCTCTATACAGCTTAGAGCAGCTTCGAACCGATTTCGTAATGAAACAAAGCAGTCACTTTACCTGAGACAAAAAGTGTGTTAATAAAATTTTCTTCTCTTTTGGAATGGAAATTATAGGAATCATGTTCATCCACCTTAATAAACTTTACGGTTCTTTGTGGTAACTGTTTAAATATCGTTAATATTTTAAAGTAAGCAAAAACTAGAAGTAAAGACTAAATGGCCGTGACCGATTCCTACATAACGGCGAGGCCACCACCCCCACAAGGCCGCGAGGGTGCGGTGTATGTGCGAAGCGAGACCTGTCATCGATCCATATTCTCCCGACTTTGTGGACTGGTTTTAGTACTAACATTCCCGCAACTACCGCGATCGTAACTCATTAATTCCCTGAGATTTGTAATAACTAGAGACAAAGTATATCATCTCCTAAGAACGTAGAATTAAACCACATTCGGATATCAAAGTTAACTGTGCCGCCATGAGATTTCGAATTTACAAGAATCCTTTTTTGAGAACGATCCAGAACTTCATTCAAGGTAAAATATGATGAGAACGTAAATAATTAATTAATATGAAAGTCTAGTCAAATGAATTTCAACCTTAACATAAATAAACGAGACACGAAATATGAACTAACTTACCCCCTGGGATCAAGAGGTGAGATTAATTTTAAAAGAAGCTCGCACTGAAATTTTACAGAGAAATATAACTTATTTATGCCTGGTAGTCCATAAACCGGTAGTCGCTTTATACGACTTTGGGCTATGCGAGGGGTTTCTTCGGGGGTAGTAAATTGTTACGAGTGGGCTTGGACTATCGAATTCTTTTCGAGACGACATCAATGAACGGAACAATTAAAATATATACGGCCCGAAATAACGTTTTAATATTTATCGTTGAACATTAACGCCGAAGCTATTACGGCTTTATAGCATATTACGCTATAAAACGGGATATGATAATGCGAGAAATAAAATGGGTTTAGTATTTTATTAAAAAAAAAAAGTTGAATTGTTGAAATTGCATTGGGTTCGATAGTAATTACAAGTTGAAAAGTATTTTATTTATTTATTGCTTAATTTCTTAAGGCCAGATCCACATGATAGGGCATAAACAAACAACCTTGAAATCCGAACTCTAAAATGATTATGTAATTAAACTCATTTAAACTAAATACTAGAGGTCTCTATTTCACGTACACGTGTATACGCATCATAATCACGAGTACCCGTGTATTTTAATTTCACGAATACACATGTACATTACACGTGTATTTAATATCAAAACACATCCGTTGTTAGGTAAACCTGGATTTGAACGTACGTATACAATAAGAGTTAATAATACGTGAAGTAAAAACACGTGTATTTAATTCGCGAATGTCGTTACACGGATTTCCATATACACGTCTACCTACAATACACGTTCGAAACCGTAGAGTCTACTAAATACTCCACGTTTTACAAAAACAGTCAATGCAAATATATTTTATTTATCAATTCAATTAACATAGATGTATTATTTCCAAAACCACGACTTTCAATTCACTAAACAAATGAAATAATCCTAGTCCAAAATTAAACTCGTCAAATTCGAACCAAAATCCCTTTTGTAAACCAAATGAATTTTGATTCAATTAAAACAGTGGTGCAGCAGCAAGCAAGGGCGACCGTCTCCTAAAACACTAACCGAATTAGAAAACAAACGAACTTCAGTTACTTTATTCTATTATGAAACAATCAAGCACCGCGTAGCATTTCAATTTCAGTTCCATTAAGCCTTCTGCTTGCAGGAGCTTCAACAATGCTCGACTAATTACAAAACGTATACGCCAGAGGCAACAATAACGTAATTATCACACGATGAGTTAGCAATACCGAATAATTCGACGTCGCAAACTTGTCTAACGTGGTGCAAAGTTAATTGGAGATGTAAAGCACATGCAAATTAGACAAAGCTTGTGCGTGCTGCTAAGAACTCCTCTCTCTGATTTAGCAATTGATATGCTATCAACAACCTCATTTGGCATTTCACCGCCACAAACCACACTTGCTCTAATGACTTTATCTGCCACTTCCATATCATTAAACAAGATCTATAATGTCCCTTAATTTTCGATATTACCATTCTTTCAATTAATTTTATGAATGGTGTACGGATAGTGAGTAGTGAGTAATGGGCAGACCCCCACTCTATTAGAGTTAAAAGCAATAACAAGAAATACATCCTTTCATTGGATAACCAAAAGTTTCCATAATACAATGGTACCTTAACAGAGAGACATGAGATCAGATCATTTTCAACGATGAGTATCAAATGGTCGTGAAAGGAGGAAAAATTTGGATCTAGTCCAAAGATACCAAATAACCTGAGGTCACGTTACTTTGTTTAATTTAGGTAATTAATTAGGAAATTAGGATTGTTCTTGTACTGGGTCCAATTGCAAGACCTTATCATCAATCTCCTCTTCAAGAGGATAATGCTCGCCCTCACACTGTCATTATTAAACAAGGGTTCGTGGAAAAACACAACATAAACATTTTGGCCCGGCCAGCTTGATTGAATTTAAACCCCATCGAATATACAAAAATAAATGCCAACTACGTCATCCAGCAAATACTTTAAATCCAAGCCATTTGAAACACGTTTGCAACAACTTGATTGATGAACATACCTTAATGCCATTTCATTTCAAAACAAAAAAAAGTCTTAAGGAAAGAAATGCGCGATGGAGTAGCCTATCTGGGGTGCATAAGACCCCTGGTGCAAGTCATTCACTGGGGCTCTCATCTCACCCTTCTAAGACATAAAGGTGGTTAAGTCGTAGTTACAAACGTGTACCTACAACATACGAGTATATTTGTGACCTAGTTTTTATTTTTAGGGCCGACATGAAAATAATAAGGTTATTAATGACCCCACAGAAAAGGATATAAAAAATAATGAAAGAAGCGTACATGTAGGTCTGTGCCATAAAATGTTCTACACGCATATTTAAAAGTACGAAGGTACACGCAAGTGAAACTTATAGATGAATACATAGAGGCAAAAAGCAACATACTTTGGAAAGTAGAACCCCCGAAAATAAGATAATAAAATGATCAACAGAAAAAGTGCAGCACTGATTATAAGAAATTTACAGCGAAAATAACGGTGCCAGTAAATATAGCCACCAGGATAGGATATTATAGGATGACCTCGTAGTATTGGCTCATTAACTATTATTGTACACGAACAATTCATTTTTAATTGCCTCACCTGTAGCTCCTCTCTCCGTTGTTAATGTAGATATTCCATGCGGGTCAGCGTAAATGTCACTGTTAATTGCACTATTCTATTTTGATAATTAGTTGACATTAAGACGACAACGTTAAAGCCAATACCTATCTAGCATACATACATAAGCCTGAGCGATACAAAAATAAAAAACAAATTCAAACAAGGATTGACAGTATCCTGTATACTATCTCTTATCAATGGCAACAGTGTACAGTATACAATGTTGCCCCAACTTGAAACTTCATTTACTTAAAACGAGATTGTTTAAGTTGGAGTTGGATGACGCAATCGTAAAAATAAATAAGAAAAACACAAGTTAATTTAAAACAACCTCACATTTGAACAAAATTTTCCCTGATAACGTGGCCAATAAAATATCCTGTCACGTTTACAAAACAACGCAGTGTAAACAACAAATTTTTATTGCAAACGTGCCAGGTGTAACTTGTTTTTTAAAATCTAGGCACATTATCCGACCTTAAGTTTTTTAAAAGCATTTGCATTTAAATCGAGTTTAACAGAGACGCGACGTAACGAACTTTGTTATTAACTAAGTAAATAATTTATTTGTTGCGCTGCCGCCCGTGCAGATTGCATTTTATGTCGAAACTGAACGTGAACAGTTTTTGATGAAGACTTCCGACCCAAAAAATCAAACTTAAATGAAACTTTGCAAAGTTTAATCCTTTACATATTAAAGAGCTTTTCAAGTCAGATAAAAGCTCACAGTTTTGTGTAAAGGAAGACGCGGAAAGTTCTGAATATACCGGAAAGAACGGACGAAGTATTTTCCGATTTTATGTACTTCACATTTAAGATGTGTATAATAAAATTCTGTACAGTTGTCAGAATATATTGTTCGGAAGTCAACCGCTAAAAATTTAACAAATGGCGAAATACTAATCAATTCTACAAAAGATAGAAAGTCACAAGATACTATCCACGATATAAATTGTTAACATGCTACTAGAGAAAAATACAGGGGGTAATTTTAAAACAATTATACATTTACAAATGTCACTTGTATCTATCGCATACAGGCACAACAACAAACTATTTCAAGGACTCCTTTTAGGAAATTAAGTTAGAACTATAATTACATATTTGTAACCTAATATATGATATACTATTAAATAGTATCTACCTTCATCTCAAGTATAAATGTACTGTCTTGTCATACCACAAACTTTACTCAATTTGAAACGGCCTGTATGCTGAAACTGTTAATAGAATTTAATAAATTTGTTGTTAATTTGACAAGGTAAATAATTACATCCAATTATGCGTTAAATTAAAGCGCCGTGTACAGTTATCTTAATTTACCATCAAGATACACGGGCTTATAAATAACTAATTCACTATACTACGCACAACTAATCAATGTCCCGAACCTGCTGACATTTTCTTCCCTTCGAGTCACTAGGATTTTAAAAATTCATTCCTCTAAGTTAACTTAGGCATACAGAAGCAGTTGACGTTTTCATTACATTACTTTTGGCAGAAAATTACAGACGAGAGTAAATGGTTGATTAAAGTAATGTGGTGTAGGTTTCGTTGAAAGTTATTTACAAATACTTACAAATCGATTAAATTCCACTTGTAACTTATGTAGTTACTTGTATTGCTTGACCTCCAACTTTCGAAATCTTTCCTATTGCGATTGAAATAATTTCCTAGGCGCCAAATAACATCTGCATTGTGCCGAAAACGAAAATAAAAAAACACGTGAATTTTTCCCTCTAACAAACGCTTTTATTCACAGTTGTGTTTATTGGTTGTTCAACAGAGACATAATATGCAAATAATAGTTTCAACAAATCGAAACACCTCAGGAGCGTAAAGCTTGCCGATGCAAAAATAAATTTTACGCGCATTTTTCGTTCTAAAATAAAACATGACAGTTTTTTAAATACGCATTGTTCGGAAATTACGAATTCTTGGATGAGGTTTTTATTTGCAACAATCATCAACCTGACATGAATTTCGAACATTTCAAATTATTTGATACTCGTATTTTAAAAGCTTTAAGAAATTACCAACCTTAGTGACTTCTTTATAAAGGTTAAGGTCAAGCTCCAAATAATTCGAAATGTTCTATACAGTCTATAATTCAATATTTGTACGTCCTGACTGTTAAGGAGACTATAAAGACTATAAGACTACTAAGACTATAAGACTATAAAGACTTCTCTACGAGATAAGTAGAAGGCATTTTTACTTAACCAAATCAAGATTATGTCATTATACTTTGTATTATTATTTATTTTTCTTAGCTTAATTAAATTTATAGAACGACGCGACGGCGTAAACAAATAATGACTTGGCAAAACAACATCTCTCATTAATGTGTTCTGAAAGTGTGACCCCCCAAAGCTGTAATTAAATTAATTTAATTTTGGGCTTTCCCACATAGCTGAAAACAAGAACTCGTTAAGGCGTCCCAAATTCTTGATGGTTACTTCAATCAGTAGTTTATTTAGGTCTTCGATAACGTAATGTCAACAGCTCGAGCAATTCTCAACGAATTCCTCTTTCTTTCTAAGGAACAAGAAAATATCAAGCAACATGTATTCCCTAGGAAGAAAAATTCTATCGAGTTTAACAAACATTTAATAACAGTATTGATATATATAATAAAAGATACTTTTTTTTAGTGGCAATATAAAAAAAATTAAGAAGTGGCAATTACTAAAATATTTTATAAAATAAACTTCAGCATTCGGTTAATTTATCGAGCTCCGAGCAACCACATGTATTTAAAATAACCTCTTGCAAAAATACTGCTCTATTTTTAGATTTTTTTATACGAGAACGGAGTTCATGCAAAATATTGTAAACACACAAAGGCTTTTAAGCTTGGGCAATGCCAAGTTCACGACGAGCTGCTAAATTATGTACAAATGTCGAGGTGCTAACGCGTAATTAACTCTTCGAAACATTACGGAAAGTAAAATCAAAGAAAATGTATACATGTACATAAACAATAAAATTATGAAAGAAATTACATATCGTTAGTTTAATATACAATGGAAAAAGAGGACATTCCACATGTAAGTTGATATTTTATGTGTTTACGCAAGGTTGAAGTATATAAAAAATAAATTACAGTTGCACGTGTGTATTTAATTGAAACGTGTATGTGCCACAAAAACGACTCAAGCTTAAAAGCAATAAAATCATTATACACTGTTGTCGAAAAGTTTCTAATTTCCGACAGAACTGCGATGTAGAATGCACCAAAAATATAATTAAAAGAGCACAATACATATTCTCTTTACATGTGTTTTCGAATTTCTAAAGTATTTTTCTTCATCATTTGAATTTGACGTCAATTATGGTTGGGTGCATCAAATAATACACTGTAATTTTTCAAATCTGACAGTGATTGTATATAACGCCACCACATACACACGAAAATCATTTGCGTAGTAGTAAACAATGACGAATGAAACTGATCTGCAATAATATAAGGTCATTCCTCATCATTCGACGTAAAATACATTTGACGGTGAATAAATATAGAGCCGCGGACGGATATCTGCAACGTTATTAATGGTAAACAAACATTTATCCATCAAATTAACTCCAACAAGTGCTACGAAGCAAGAAGGAACATGTAGAATCAATCCGACTTTAAGGAGTGATAAATCAAATGTCAACTGTCGACTTAAGAATGATTTATTTCCTACGAACCGCTCTTGTTAGAATACGAAAAATTTAGCAAACATTAGTAAACTAATACTCCCGACGCCTGATCCATTAATCTTTTTTTTTTCTGCTGATAACACATTCCAATAATACGTATCAATACTTATGATTTAATTTAGTAACCACATAAAGAATTTAGTTCAAATTATTGTTCTCCATGTACAGTCTCAATCTTAAATCATGTCATACCGAAGCTATTCTTCCTCTCTCACTGTAATACACATAATGTAAGGCACGCGATCTTTTGAAATGCTCTCTCTGCATACAATATCAGGCAGGTTCGTGATTTAGGCAATCATTCTGGAAGAAGCAATATTCAGTGATCCGCACAGCCCGACTTAATTATACATCTCCGTGTTCCTATCAATTATTCAGGCGGTTGAATTTCTAATAATCCCCGCTATCACGCGTTCGCCTTTATTGCCTTGTTAGGCGCGAGTTTAATATAATAAATCCGGTTTGTTAATCCGGTGCACACGAACGAACGTGTAATATTGAATTTAAATGTGTGATGAGAACATCTAAAGCTTAGAGAGAGAAAGGGGGCTGAAACTGTATAGTACACTGTTGCTCAAAAGTTTCTAATATCAAACAGTAATTATTGTATTGTATGAGACAACAATGTACATAAAAGTATTTCTTTTTGATTATATCAATGTTTACTTTGGCGAAACTAAACCAACGCATTCATTATCAAAACAGTTCATATATCTATCATAGTTTATCAACAACGACTTCAGTATATCGTAATATTCTAAAATGTACGAACGTATACATGATGCAGTATCATCACTACCATCAGTGTTATGTTAGTTATTTAACGCCTATCGTCAATATCCGATATTTTTGTGTCTATTAAGGCATATGTATTGTCCCTAATATGAAAAGAGGTGCAAGTTATATAATTCATGAAATTGTTATGTGTCTTCACACATTATTCAATATCTTGTCTTGTCGTTGAATCTTGTGACTTGCGGATGTTCGTAAAAGGGAGTCGATAAAATAAAATTGAGGCACGCGAATAATTTAACAAAATGTGTGTCGATGTTTTATGCTAATGGAACAGTAATCATCCTTAAGGACCAAAGTAGGAAGACGTGTTTATATTTGAACCCTTTTAGCGGGTTATACTCGCGAGAGCCGTGTCCTGGGCGACAGATAATTTATTCACCTTGAAAATAAGTAAAAGCGCAAGCAAAACGTGTTGTACCTAAAGGTGGCCACTTTAGGCCACACTCTTTCAACTTTTCGTTCAATTTATAGAATAATATTTAAGCTACAGATGTTTAGAAATAGAACAGGTTCATTTTTTTCAGACCTAGCTTTTGATATTGTGTGATACTGAACAGTTCAGACACAAAATTTCATGCGAACTGTAAAAGCGTACGATTGATATGACCTTGACCACCAACGACCAATCACGTGATGTATGGGAGACTCAAGACGTATTTCAGTTTGAAGTCCCACTTTTCTTTGATCTCATGGTTTATAATAACAGTATTTAACCACAATATACTTTAAAAGAGAGAATTATTTCTGAGAAATATAGGTAGGTACGTGTATTTAGATAATTTCATAAAATAAGTCATTAATTTTAATAAAAATGATTGATGATAAAAATAATGAACAAAAAAATTAGTCGTGTTACGTCTTTATGTAGAAGACAGTTCGTGATACCCTAACATTGAAAATGCTTTTTTTTAAAGCACTCCTGAATTAATCGATATTCATGAATTCCTAATGACCCACACGGTTATTTTTATTTTTGTTTGTATTTTGGTTATAAATAAACAGCCATTGATATTTCAAGTGACAATAATGAGGTTCAAATAAAAAAATAATCAGCGGGTGTTTTGATGACCCTCCAAGCCTAAAATTACTTCGGAATAAATTCGATTTCTATTCTAATTGTGGCCTTGCAATACAATTACTGTATTACTACAGAAAAATAATATTGTCTACTATAATCGGAAAGGACGAAATGACGTGAAAACTTTCGACATGACAAAAATAATTGATATTTACATATTTTGCGTAGCGTCCGTGTAATACCGCCGATTTATAAATAAATGAAATGTGTTTGTGTTAAGTCACTACGTCACCAATATGATAATTTTTAAGTCTGCGCGTCACAAAACATGCGATAAAAAAGTGTCAACATGATAGTAAAATCTGAGGCTTCATTGAAGTGAGCATTTCATTTACAAATAAGACATACTCTTTTCGTTAATCATAAATTAGACTAATGTTAAGTTGTACAAGAAAGTTAATCTTAATATAATAAATAAATGAATTTAATTCTATCGCATTTAGTTCTATGTATTATACCAAAAACTCCTTTTTTTAATACCTAAAAGATTAAATTTTATACTGTAATTAAAAGTGGTTTCAAAGAAATTCGCGACCAGTGTTTAGCATACGAATGTAATTTTTTTTCCCACCTTCTTAAAGCAAGGACATGAATAATGATGTGCAAATTAATTTACTATTTGCATAAGACCCCAAAGTATAACAGCAACATAGAATTTCAGTGCCAACTTTTTGCATGAAATATGACCACCATAAATACTGTACGTAATTAGTTTATCTATCAGCGATGCAAATTTATTTAGTTCGTTTAGATGGAAATTTCGAAATATCTTCACCATAAATTATGGCATTACATATGAAGGTTTCATGCATATTAACATAATTTAATAAGAAATAACGCGAAATATATGAAATCTTTATAACCAATCAAACAAACGTCTTCACGTATCTCTGTTTCGTGACATCTGAGTTTGAAATCTTTCAAGAAACATTATACTGTTAAGTTGGTACCACTTAGCGTACCGTTCCTACAAGTAGGTCTGAAACATGGTTTCATTTGAATATTTGTTTGAGAGTGACATGCGAACTCCTCAGAGATCTTCTATGATTTTGAACTGCACAAGATCTTCAATTATTGATCGAACGAGTGGAATTGAAAAGAAAAGTCAAACCTGTGACAGGAGCTTCTATGTCTATCATCGTTTTCTCCGCTCGCAGGAGTGCGGCACCTTCATTAATGATGCGGAGCGCGGCGTTTTCATCGATACGACCTTCTAATATAAAGTGTTGCTTCAGCACATCGGGTCGCGGTTTTGCCGTTCGCGTTTCGAACACTTCAGCTACGGTCAGTTTATGACTTGGCGGAAACGGTACGGCTGAAACAAAAACACAATGTTATACTAAAATACCCAAATCATCTTACAACAATCAAAGTTATCACTTTATACTCAGTACTAAATAATTGTAAGTACTTCACTATGTACGACGGGGTCCAAATGTATTCGCCCGATTAGCAATAAAGCTGTTCGAAATTGAAGCTTATTGATATGTTCGTTAAGTATACTGTGTGTGAATACATTTGGACACCAGTGTACAAATGAGACTAAGAGAGCTGAAGTAAAAAGACTGTTACACAATCATATTTCAAAAGTAAGTAAGAATGACAGTATTTGCTGCACATGTCAAAGTTGAATGATACATATCCCTTAAGAAAAGAATATCTTATGACGTTTATAATATAAATATAAATCCGTGGATTTAAAATTGTATACAACTTTAGAAAATTTGTTATTTAATACTTCCAACGACTACCAGCACAAAATAATAAGCCACTCATCAACAGATTACAGGGCAAGTTGAGTGGAAAATCGCATCTATAAATCAATACTCAACGTGTTCGGAAAATGTCAATTACGCCCCGGATGTAAGCGCACAAACGCGACCGTAAAATATGGAGACAGAAATCACATTTCAGCCGACACAACAGACGTGGGCGAATTTTCCACATTTTCACGATCCATATTTACCATACAAAAGATATATTTATAGCATCGTAACAGCCCGTATTAAGATTAAGAAGATGATATACGAAATACATCCCTTAAATTTTCCATCTAAATAACACCCTGTACAATCGAAATAATTAATCATGACGCTTACAGAAAGCTTGCAGGACATCGTATCCATCTCCTTAAAAATTATGAACGCCTAATGCATCCAAATCTTACTTCTTAAAAGTGAATCCTGAGTTTTTCTGTATACGTTATGTCACGACTAATTATTGAGATTGTACAGCTTACAGGAAGCTTACAGGACATCGTATTCATCTCCTTAAAAACTATGAACGTCTAATGCATCCAAATCTTACTTTTTAAAAGTGAATCCTGGATGTCATAAATTATTTTTTTGCTTAGAAACCACAAATAAAATGTCCACGATGTGTTTTTCTGTAAACGTTATGTCATGACTAATTATTGTGTGTTGTCGTTGTATATTTTATCAAGTTTAGAATTTAGGAAAGTTTACACATTTTCAATGTATCCGTAAAACACGAGCATGTTTGTTTATTTTATCTTATGGTTTGGAGTATGATACGGGGTACGACTCAAGTAGAGGGATGAAACGAAAGCACTTCAGTCTCGGGCGGCGATTCTTGTAGGGCGAACGTCTTGGTAAAGTTACGCTAATTACGCGAACGGGCTCACGAGTGTTACAATGAATTGCAATGACATGAGAGTATCATGAGGGATCATTTCTCCTGTATACGGCATTTGACCCTATCCGCTACTGCAGATGCATGAGTAGTAGATGCCGGTAAAACAACTAGTTGTATACCTGACCAGGTGATTGCCTTGTGCTTTCAAAATGGTCATGACTTGGTGCTAAATGTGCACCAATGATTCTGAAAACGTACGCTCACTTGGGGTTCGTCCTTATGCATGCGAAGTGCGAAGATGGACATTCGAGAACACCTTCTCCGTGAGTTCGTATCCCAACAGGGAGCGTCCGTATCTAGAATCGCCGCTGGAATTAGAGGGGCCGGAAAGGGCCCCGGTAAGTAAAGTGTTCCACATTATCGAGTAGATGCTCATAAATGGTCATTTGTAATTTTGCATGACATCCTTATCGAATCGAAAAGCGAAGCCCAGATGTTAAGGCGTTTACCCTCAGCTCCGCAGTAGTCGTGAAAGAGAGAAAGAAAGCAGGGAAAGAGAGATCTAACCAAAGAGTGAGTGAATGTTTATTGTAACTCAGTCCTCTGACATTGTTATCAGTTTATGTTATATTTATGTTTGTCATGTTTAACACAAAGAAAAAAAAACTAGCCTACATGTGATTGTACATTTCATCCGTATACATCAATTAAGTAATTCTTTTTGAACTATAAAGTACCCGGGTCGCTTAACGAGCCTATCCTGTGTACACCAAAAAAACAGGCTAATCTGTCAGATGTACTAATTAAACAGCTTCCCCCGGCGAAGTACTTAATTGAATTTATCCCCATCGGCTGCCTCCCGGCGCAAAAAGCTTCATTTGAAAAATAAATTAATCAAGTTCCAAATAAATGCCTGACTTATCCGAAAATAAAAGCTTCCATTTATGCTTTCCACTCGGTAATTCCGAAAACAAGATAATTATTTGTCATTTAATTCTGTAATGTGTGCGCGTGGTTTGCGGTGCCCAACAATTTAACCGCCAATTAGTGAATGGTGGCAAACATTTTTTGATACCACTACTTGTTAAAATATTTTGTACTGAATATTTACGAGGGTCACACATAAAATAATGACAATATTGCTGTAAACACCGATCTCAATGGCCCTGGACAAGTGTGGAAACTGGTCAAATTGAATTATATTTACAACAGAACAGTATGCACATCTAAATTGTAGAATTCGTATCCTCTAAAGTGTCCCAATAAAAAATAATATGAAGCATATTGATTTCATCCTTCATAACGATAAGGGTTGACTGGGGAATATATTTAGAAGCCTTTCTATTAATAAAAAAATCTCTACCAAGATTCCTTTTTAACTCGGAATTCGGATTTTAAGTTTGGTTGGATAACCCTGCAATTATATTCTTTCGTGACTGTTCTTTAAAAAAAATCTTACGTGTATCTGACACAATCCCTTTCTTTCTCTGACTTTACGATCTGTCAATTTAATGAAGTGTTTGTTAGAATGAAAATATTTACACTGTAAAGTATATTTCATAAAGCTTTTATCATGAAAGAGAAGACGATAGCGAATTAAAGAGTAATAATAAACATATTTTGCAATTTCACGTTCAAGATTTACGGTCAAGGCAATAATTCACTTTCTATGCAAATTGTACTGCGTTTATACATCCACATTCAAAGGATTAAGATTTCTCAAGTAATATTATTTGTTTTAGCATATATCTCGTTTCTTGAATGAGTTTACGAAATAAGGACAAGAAAACGGCGGGGTCAATATACCGTGGCGAAGACACGTCCAATTTTCCGTTTCGTATTCGGTGACTGGGCCAATTTAAACGAATCTCATCTGCATACATATACCCCGGGTCTTCGGGTTCCCGGGTTTACGAAAGCTCCATGAAATTGAGTTACTCCGCACGTAACGAGGTTTCTTCGGCACACAAAACAGCCCCGAAATCATAATCCGATGAATTAATAATACATGCCATCGTCCGTCAATAAGTGAATGTGAAAATTCGCATTTTAATGAATTTATGAATTCTTGAACCTGCATTCGTTAATAAGCTTTTCTATTCTAATTCGTTACAGAACTGCTTCAGTTTAATTAAAAATAAAATTTAGCACTTCAAGATAAAAGTTAAAAAAAAACATTGTACATGTTTTCCCATCGCGGAATTAAGAACAATTGTTGTATGTTATTATGTAACTACACAAGAATGTTCTTGTTTATAATTCGCTTTCCAGATGGCTTATAAAAATAACATCAGTATTTAATTCCTTCACTTATAACATATGTTGGTCCTACATTCACCAAGAAATGTAGAATAAAACTTAATTCATCTATAAAAATGTGACAAGGAAATTATATTTTAGAAAAATTTTTACTAAACTTCTTCTATTGCACATGGAAAAAAAATAACCAACTAGTTACCATACAGCTTAGCTGGATATATAAGGATATAGACCTCGTATTTAAACAAACTTTATTCGTCAAGTCAAAAGAATTTTTGTTACAACACAGATTAGTAATTGTATCTGTATATTGTAAATATAACATATTTGAGATTTATGTATATATAAAGCAATCGGTAAAATAAGATTGGTTTTGCTACGTCAACCAAGTGAAACACAGCAAAGAGCTTTAATAACAAGGAAAAACTCTAATAACACATCTACGGACTACACAAAACAAATAATCCCATTTATAAAGATGGAAGGTCGAAGTCCATGCACCTCGGGAATTGAAAAGGTAATGCGAAGTTTAACTGAGCGATCGATGTCAACGACTTACAAACACCACTTAGAAGTTGGGAATCCTATTTCCCGGAGTCACTTAAAACTACATTTTGCAGTTTGAAGGCAAAGTGATAAGTAACTACCGGACGGAAAAAGTTGTCCGAGAAATTTTCCGACGAATCTGTACGCCGGCGACTGGAAACTTTTTATCTAATTATGATTTCCGTCGAAGATAATAATTTCTCTGAGAACTTGATGTTTTCAGACTTATCGTACCTACTTCACTTTAAAATTAAATGGACCGACTTTAAATAAATCATTGCATTGTCTAACTTCAAATTGCTGACGTCGTTAGAATTTCATTACAGGAAAGCCACTAAATACAAAAAACAAGAATTGAATGAGAATCATATATTAACTTCTAATTACTCAGTGGTGTGATTTTTCATTCAAGAATTCGAAAACCACACGCATTTATCATTCGTTAATAACATCAACCCACACTTTTTATTCGCGACGCTTTTAGCAGTAAAGAGATTTTATTTTTCACTGATTTTTTTTTCTCATTTCGCCGCACCTATAACTCTCACATTTAAATTAAAACACTTTCGTTTGCCCACTTAATTTTCTTAGAAAAATAGTCATCGTAAATTTAACGAAATTAACAGATAATATCAGCACATCGCACTTCAGTTCTTTTCAATTTACATTTACGCAAACGTGCTAAAAATAAAACTACATACACGACTCTCTGAAGCACTTTTGTTTACGCATCGACGAAATCGAACCAATGGCTGGGATCAACGGCTCAGTGTTTGTAGTGCAACGCTATTGTTCTAGGTCAGTATAAGTTAAAAATGTCTTACCCAACTGTAGTAATAATAATATCCATTTGGTCACTATTTAAGAAGAATATACACGATTCAATTTGGACAAAACTTTAAGGTGGGGGAGGGGTTACTGTTATCACTAAAGGGTCGAGAATCGTAAGCTCAATCACACAGGCGTTCAATTGCGTGCATGGAAGGGACGTACATTTCTCGATATCCCGATAAACTCAGAGATCGCAACAGTATATTACTGGTTAATTGATTTTGACAATTATAATATTTCGCTATGGTATTTTGCTTTTTGTGCTTTTTATCGTTTAGGCCTTATTTCTGTTACTTCATTTTTTATATCATAGATATTTGATTTTTCCGAAATGAAAAGCTTTATTTTATTTACAAAAAGCGCCTCTTAGAAGCTGCGATGTTGAGCGATCATTTTCCCGTTTTAAAGATATTCTTACGGCGAAGCGAGCAAATATCACGGAAGAGAATTTAGAATACTCCTATTATTTAATAATTAATTTTCATAATTAATAGTTGAAAGATTTTAAAATTATTTTTAAATTAATACAAGATCAGGAAAATATAGGACCTGCTCCTTATTCAAATACGTGTGAATTACTTTACCACGTGCGTCTCTGTAAGACTGGGCAATCGGTCAATTCAGATCTGTGATATACCGCTAGTGTGGCGGTGTGTAATCGACGTCTTGCCGACTAGACGGGCTTTTTTGCGCGACACTTTAGTTATCACTGGTGTCCAGCAGATGTGGAGGTTTAGAAAATGCTATATGCCAAGTGAAAAGCAATAGAGGAGGACTAGTGCCCAGCGAATTATAACGAACAATGGAAAGATTGAAAATACAGTAAGGAAAAATGGGATTAGAAATTAGACGAAGAGAAAATAAAATATGCAACATCTCGACAATTTGCCGAACGTGTTGATGCAAGGCAGTCTCTTCAACAATTTTGTTCGGAAACCTAAGTTAAAACTGTGCTTTGCATTCAAGAATGGAATATAGCCATTCCCCATTTACTACACGTCCAGATCGGAAATAAGCTTCAATAATGAAAGTATACAATAGATTACACTGATAAAAGTGGTAGTAAATTTACACTATTTTTACATTAATTGAATTTTTAATATTACATAGAATTCTATATGTATTATTACTTAATAATAGTAAAAAAACATTTAAAAATGGACATAAAACTAAAAAGGGTGGAAAAGCTAGGAGTTAAAACATGTTCAGTGGTACTTGAGAACGAAACGGATAAGGCGGAGTTAATGAGGAATAAAGCGAAATTAAGAGGCTTGAGAGAGAGAATTTTTATAAATGAAGAGTTGACTAGAACCGAAATGCAGAAGCAAAAAGCCCTACGAACATTAGCAAGAGAAGAGAAAGAAAAAGGAAAAGAGGTAAAAGTGGGTTATAACAAAGTAATTATAGATGGGGAGAAATGGAGGCGGAACAATACCACAGGTAAAACAAAGAAACCCAATTCAAAAAACTAATGACAAATAGGGGACAGACACTTTTGTTGACGGACCATAGCGAGGAAAAAGATAAGAATAGTACAAGCGAAATAAATGCAAGAACCAGGGATTTAGAAATTCGGGAAAGAGTTAAAGTAGAGAAACACATAGCACGGCCATGTGATAATCCCTCAGTAAAGGTAAAAATAAAAGAACGAAACATGGAAAACGAAGAGCAACAAACAGTTTCTAAAGAAGCCGCAAATATAATATAAATATAATAAATATAAGCCGCAAGAACAACAAAATCAAGCAGTAGATGTAACGGAAGAAAAAGCAGTAATGAAGAACAGCAGGGAGTGGAGGGGAAGCACAACAAAGATAAAGCCAAAAACAAAACGAAGTGAAGTCCAAAAAGTGAAGATGGGAACGAAGTGGTAGGCAAAGGAACTAAAGGAAATACATAAGGGATATAAGTTATACTGGTCAGGAGTAGACAAGGGAGAGAATGCCAAGGAAGGAGTAGCATTAATCGCCAATAGAGATGAAGCGGATAAGATAACAAGAGAAATATATGTAAACGAGAGAATTATAATAGTTGAAACCAAAATCACAAAAAAGAGGTGGCGGCAATAGTTGTAGTTTACGCTGCGAATGACAACGCGAGGAAAGAAGTGAAAGATGAATTTTACGACAGGCTACAGTCAGAACTAGATCAACTAAACGCCGACATAGTAATAGTCATGGGCGAAACAACGACGAGAGAACAGAAAGATGGATGGGCAAAGAAGGAGAAACACTAAAAAATAATAATGGCCACAGAATGATAGAATTTTGTGTCGGTACTGATCTAATTATAACGAATTCTAAATTCAAACACAAAGACATCCACAATTACACAAGAGAGCAACCGTCTAGAAAGGAAAAATCGATAATTGATTACTTTTTAATAAACAAGGAAAAATGGAATTGGATGACAGACACAAAAGTCATGAGGCACGCTGAAATTGGAAGCGATCATTTCCTATTAATAATGGAACTAAAGATAGAAACAAAAGAAGACCAGTTGGAAAGAAGAAAAATAATAAAGAAGAAAATAAAAAGCTTCAAACTAAGGGAAGAAGTATGCATGAAAGTTTACTAAATGAAACTGAAAAACAAGTTGTCAATTATACCGCATCAGAAAGACATAGAAGACAATTGGAAATGGTGGAAATATAATATATTGGAAGCAGCGGAAGAGACGTGTGGAACCATTAAAGTCTCGAACAGAACCATAAAAAGGACAAGATGGTGGAACGAAGAAGTGAAAAGGAAAGTAAAAGAGAAAAAGGAAAAGTGCAGGAAGTATCTACATTCAAAAAGAAAGGAAGACTATAAATATACAAGAAATTTAGACAAGATAGCAATAGGATAATAAGACAAGCAAAACATGGAAGGAATTCGGTGAATGAATGCATGACAGAAGAATATAGCCAGAATCAAAAAGTGTTTTTTAATATGATGAAACAATTAAGAGGAAAGAAACAGTACACTATGAAGAATTTAAAGATAAAGAAGGAAACTTACTCACAGATGAAGACAGCATAATGGCATAATCTTTTTCGCTTTTTCAACTGAATACTCGTTATATTGTTTTAGTTAAATACTTCATGTAGATCACCTTAAACTATGGGAACTATATTGAATTCAAAATATCTTCAACATTAAAGTTGAATTCAAAATCCTCACCTGCAATACCACTAAAAACACTCTTATTAACTTCTCTACTTTTATTTGTCTAGCCATTTTCACAACCATTTACATTATCAGCCTCTAAATAGCTACTTAATTGAATTGACTTTTCAACCGCCAGCAAATTGTTTGAAGATGAAATTTTTTTCTTTTTTTTGTACCAAATCGGCTTCACTTCCAGACATAAAATCTTCTTCGTAATTATCAAGTGAATTGAATTCCTTACTGTACGGCGAGGGCAAGAGCATGTCATTGCAACTTGCAACGTGGCTTAGTCATTATTGGCAGAGGTGGCAAACCTGACAAGGAGATTAAACTACTCTTTGTTTTCAACTTTTCCGATTTTCACGGTGACAGTTTCAGTTTTTCAAACGACAATTCAAATTTAGACAACTTTCCGTCTCTTACGAAACTCGGAATCACTGCCCATTTGATCAGAGAACCCTTTCAACTTTTCAGACTCACCATTTGAACTCTTCTCAAGATTCATAAGGTCGTCCTGAATACTTTTTCTTACACTATCTTCTGCAATAGAGCTTGTGCCCTCAAAGGTGTCATCTTTTTCAACCAGATCTTTAACACATTGCACAATTGAAACAGTGTCACTTGCTTGTTTATTTTGATCTTGTACATTGGTTAAATTATTTTTGAGCACTACAGTTTCATGTTTCAGCTGATTGCTTGGACTTACATCAAAAGTTTCGCTTAGTTTATTTGTAACCGTTGAAACTTTAGCGGTGACGGTTCGATTTTCTTGTTGCGAAATTGATCTTGTATTATTAGAAATTGATTCATCAGTGGTATCAGGAGGGTTAACTATATCTTTGCGTTAATGGGATTGTTCATACGATCATGCAGAGGAACTTGTGATCGAGCAATTTGTATCCACTGCAACAATAAAGACAACGTCGATTTATCATGTAACTGCGGTATTTTAGATTCTTGCACAATTTTACTTCTTCCTTCGTAATAATATTGTGATCCCTTGTAGGTCTCCAGTCCTTACACTGAAATTGTAAACTCGAGGTTGAAGTATGAACAGAGTAAGAAGAAAAGAAAAAGAATCGAGAGGAGCATGTAAAGCTCTTACAAACTTGACCGGTTCGTAAACCTCCGACATATAAGAGAACAGAAGGCAAACACAATGCCAAAAGAAAGCTTGGACCAGTACAGGAGAAGAAAGATAACGGGAAGAACAAGAGACGAAAATAAACGTGGAAAGAAAAAAGAAGAGACTAGATGAAAGGAAATGGTGGAAATACCACGGACCTGCTAAACTTGCGAAGCTAAATTATTATTATTATTCTCGTTTATAAACCAAGAATGTCTACCCAATGAGTAAACAAAAAAACTCCCTAAATAGAAGGCTTCAGAGGCCGTTGTCCATCTTCATCTGGTTTTCGTCACAAATTCTTCTTTCAGCCAATGTTCCGTCTTTTCTTGCATGAAAGCTTCTTCAGCAGCAGCAGCGGCGACAAAAACATCAACAGCAGCAACCTAGAGGAAGTATTTTTGCAAGAAAAGATGAAACATCCACGAAAAAAGTCCTGTCAATGTCCTGTCATTGTGATCTGTCGAAGGTAATGCAGTCTCTACAACGAGTATTTGAAATTTTTATCGATTTGGGTTGGGATTTCCACTTCGCGCTCCCTCAGCTTTCACTTTCAGAATTCTTCTGCTATACTCTTCCTCAACTTTACCTTCAAAGTTCTTGCTTTTGCACGACTGGTTCTTTCCCATCTGTTTTCTTTTCATTGGGAATTGAAATATTTTTGTTTCTGTATTAATATGTGCACCTTTTTATTATTAACGCTGAAACGACCGCTCAAGTAGTTCCCATCTACGGTCTTTTGGTCTACTGTATTCCCCAAATTTCCCCACTTTCTAGTTTTATCCTCTTCAATTAATCCAGGTTCCGCTTATGTAAGCTCCTCTTTTTTAAAAGTATTACTTCTGGCGGCAAAAGTATTCCTGAGACTCTTCAAATACAGAAATATGTCTTCTTCCTGTCTGTAATCTCTGCGTCAATCGCAAAACCAAATAGTTGAGGTGGCCAATAAAAGACTGCTGTATTCATTAAGTGGCTTCGTCTTTTTTAGTGTGTCTCTGTTTAATTTGAGTGGATCATGAGTCCTAATATTGAGAAAAGCGTTGGAATGTCTTGTTAATTAATTAACACAATTAATTACCTTACGTGCCGTCAAAGTTGTATACGTTACAACTTGTTCCGGGGAATGTTAAAGCAGGTAGCTCACAAAAGCTTTTAGTGGATTAAATACATAACGCGCGCCGTTTAAAAATTTAAGACCTCGGGCGCTTTAAATTCGACGGCCGCAAACCGACAAATATAAAACCCAAATTGGAAAATCAAGCCGGAATATAAAATATGTTGTTACGCTTTACGATCGGTGAATCTTTCAGATCTGAGGAAATTTTATGCTCGAGGCAGATTGCACATTGACGCGCTTTGAATTTATTGCGCGAAAATGACGATGGATGATGTTATGGGAAAAAAATACTTTCGATTTCCAATTGACAATGAAGTTACATTACAGTATAATCTGAAGAGAATAATATCTTAATGACTAATGAAATCATCAGAAATACGAAATTTTATTTAAAATTTTGACCAAAAAACAGTATAATAAATAAATGTTAATTTAAACAAAGAGCAAAGCAAGAGGTAAAAATACTTTGAGATGAAACTAAATTTAATTAGTAAATTGACACATTTTCAATCTAGAAATATTTTTGCAACTTTAAGGAAATTTTCAGCATGGCTCTCAGTGGAATTGGATTTTGTTCTTCGTTACAGAAGGACTGTTGATCTTCCGTTGCCACGTTATTCTTCTTGCTGTTGTCACTTCGTAGAGACTGATGGTCGCTTGTTTGAGTTGCTCTATTTATTGCTGGCGGATGGGGATAATGAAACGGAACGAGCGGGGATCGGATTGGTGGGGCATGACCCTTGACTAATTACACTGATTCATGTCCACCAATCCGAGCTCCGCTCGTTCCACTTCATTACCCCCATTCCCATCAATAAATAGATCAAACCAAACAAGCAACCATCAGTCTCTACGAAGCTGCAGCTGCGATAGCAACAAGATCAGCAGCCCTGAAGAAGTTTCTCTATAATGAAAAAGGAAACGTCGCCAAGCAGAAGCCATCAAATCTACGAAGAAAAAACGTCAAAATATCTATACGTAGAGCCACTATCTTACACAAACATAATTTAAATAAAATAGCGCGTCAATTACAAAACATTCATCAATTATTATTGAAAAAAAAAATCGTTGGTAACAAAATACAGCTATCATGAATAATTACTTTATTCGTGTTTTTATAGCAAACAAAACAATACATCGTTTACCGAAACTTATTCGAGAGAACGTGCGTTCTCGTAACTTCTGAAATGTTTATGCGTTTATTGATTGTATAACGAATAATTTATAAAAACGCCTCTGCTTGTTTTTGAAAATAAATCAGGTGGACTGGAATAATTTACCAGTAAAAACCGTTTACTGAATCCGTTGGAGGAAACAACTTCGCACAAAAGCGTTATTTTCGCAAAGAAGTTTCATTTTCAAGCTCACTTATGAAGACTTATTGCATCAGACGAAACCAATACGAGCCAATAATGTGATTGCTAATACTTGTTTACGTTTTCGAATAGTCCTGTTGTTTGCAACAAAAAGTTTAAAAGAAAAGAAACTGCTTCAATGATTTTTTTTATCACCAAAAGGATACTGCTTATTTAAGAACTATTATGTACAGCTGTACCGAATTAGTTGAATATGACTGTACATCCAAGGCATGTATACATAATTTTTTAATGATTATAGATCTTGATTAATTAAGTTCCAAATGATTTATGTATTACAAATAATCATTTACGAATGCATAAATCCACGTGGACATGCCAGTAATGATGTCTCTATTACATTAACCGATCATTAACAACAACAGTTTCACTCAAAAATAAAAAAGGTCCATTATTGAGTTCTGCTTTTTTTATACTTTTACATAAAACACAAACAAATATAATAGCATCCAGTAGAGCACGCAAATTAAACCAAGCAGGTAATTGGTTGTTGGACGGAAAAGTTGATTGATTGGGCTTCTTATCTTTATTACAAAAAGTGCATTTAATAATAGCACACGTCGACGTGGTAAACAGGAGCAAGCCTTTCTGAAGTCATTGGTTTTCTGTCTTGGGTTAAAGGCACATTTTATATTTACTTATCAAATTAATTTGTTTTAAAGTGAATTAAAACATTAAAAATAAATTGGTTTAATCAGTAATAATAAATATTAATCACGTGCTAAATCACTTGAACAATAAAAGGTCTGTTCACAGTAAATTATATCTTTAATATATGTACAAACGCATCCAACTGAATCGATACGTGTACCCTTACTGATGATGGAAAATGATGGAGTGATTTCAGTGAAAAACATACAAATTAAAAAATCTAGATTGAAGGTCAAAAAAGACAACACCAATGTGAACTTCGTGGAGACGAAATAAGGACACAAATTTAAATAACATTATGGTGTCATGCAAAATGCCACTTCTACTTCCGACATTGAATTTTCTTTCCAGTTAAATTTAAATAATACCTGCAGCTTATCACTTATTGCCCATGGCAGCCCTGACCCCCTAGTATGATGACGTAAATTAAACTTTTTCGACCTTTAGAAAAGATGTGCCAGAAAAGAGTATCGAACGCCAAAAATAAATAATTTTATAGATGGCCACGTTCCCAAAAATTTCAAATATCTAGCAAGTAAAAATCACTTCGTAGGTTATTTGCAGGCTGAAGTTCCTAAACGTCAATAGAAAATACGAACGAAATTTAAACATGCAAATTCAAAGTGAAGACTTAACTAGCAGCACTCTAAATTTTAGAGATCCCGCCGAATTAGCAGAAGGGAACAGCTTTCCTGATCTCATCATTTCCGGAATCTGCATCTTCACCTTCTATCTTCTCCTTGTCATCATTACAAAAACCGTGTGTGATAAGACTAAAGAAATGCCCCTAGAAATTAACACAGAAACTTTAGTGTACAACGCAGACGAGTGCCCCATTTGCTTAAATGAAACTGTGATACCCATGCGTATTCTTTGTGGACATGTTTATTGCTTGAGGTGTTTGGTGTCGTACTTGAAATTCATTCGCAAAGAAAAAAGATGCGTGTGTCCTCTATGTAAGTCAAGGATAACTCAAGCCGCGGTTCTTAGCAGACAGAACAGTATCATCTTAAGGGACACAGACATGCGCGTATTTGAAGAAATAGCCGAAATATTCATCAAAGACGCCACTCCTTCTTACAGGTTTCGGCAATGGAATCCCTCCTTCCTGAACATTAGCGTAATATACATTATTCTTTGCATGTTTATTTTATATTTCTTTGATGTATAAATGTAATTTTATATTCTTTTTTGTACTGCTTTATTATTTTTATAACAACTTCTATTACGAATGAAATGCATTCGCATATAACATAGCATTTTTAAAAATACGCAACTGCTGCTTGCCAAGAAGAATATTTTATATACATGATTACTAAATTGAAATATATCACTGCTGAATTTATAAGAATAGTAAGTATTTATACAGTGTAAAATTTAAAATTTGTCTTAGGTTTCAGTACCCACCCAAGTATCGATAAAACTGGAATCTATTAATTAAAGAAGTAGTTCAAGTCTTCGTCTAGACGAATTCATTTCGAACTAATTACTCAACGTTGTAGAGAGCAAACGCGATAATCTATCTGAACATAACATTGAAGTTTGGATTTTACATTCTTGAACGCGATAAACTTAGCCCCTGCGGTTTAAAATTTTGTTAAGGAAGTAATATCGCATGTATGATTCAGTAAGTAGTCGACCTTCTAAAAACCGACGCGACATATGTGTATATTATAATATTTTTTGGCTCTTGTACAACATGTTTTACAAATTATAAACAAGTGCTGTCGTATGAAAATGTACGGTTTAAATTTCTCATTTATAATAATGAATGAACTGAAACAATAACTCTTTACTTAAAGAAGAAATATTAATAATTAGTGTGTCACTAAAAAAGTTACTAATAAATTCCTATACAAAATGTTATTTCATTAAAACAGTTGAAATAAAAATGAACCTACTTATAAACAATATAACTTTCAATATCTTTACTTAAAACGCTGATGAGGTGGCACTGAGTGGCGAACCCAAACATAACAGCCACGCAGCTGGCCATGATCAAATAAGTTTAACCATATTAAAAAATAAATTAAATAATATCCTTTTTCGTTTCTAGTAGGTCCGAAACAATTCGTTGCTTGATTCACTGTATTATTTGTAAATCTACATACCCCCTTATTGTTCCAATAGAAAATATTGACGAGAGAAATCTCATGGTCTCACCTGCAACAAAAAAAAAACACATTTTAGCTCACTGGAACAAGTTTAATATAATAGGTCTGTTCCAAGCACGCTTTGTGACCGTTTCGAAACCGTCACAAGCATGCACTCATCAAAGTTTTACACTCGACAAAGTTGTCAACATCGATCATTATTTCGGTGGGCAACTGATTATGACGGTTTCTTGAACGGTCAGAAAGCGTGGTTGGAACAGAGCTAATAATAAGCAATTAACTAAGTAATTTAAAAAATACATGTATACAATATCAATTCTAGGATGATTAGGAAAAAAGAAAACGTCCTTGTCGATGTATACAAGACGTAAGGAATTATTTTATGAAATGCGGGACAAAATCTCCACACTTCAGATCGGCCTTGCTCTTCAAGGATTCAATAATTGGTTTAAAATATACGTCACAAATCGCGTTACTGTTCAGGACACTGCAAATGCATTTTAAACACAAAATTTATTACGCAGACTCATACAGTTTTTGAGGGTTAAATTTACACGTTAGGAAATTTATTTAATATATTTGTTTACTTTAAGATCCCGACAATCTTAGAATATTTCGGTTTTTCCTATATTGGCCTCCGCGACCGCCAGATTTAAATCCTTGTGATACTTTTACTGGGGGGTGGACGAAACACCTTGTTTATTCCACCCAGTAAAAACTCTACGGGATGAAGAAATGCATGTTAAAACATTATTTTGCTAAAGGATCTGTTACGGCTCGCACGTTGCTCAGCGACCAACGAAACACGTCATGATGACAGATGACAATAAAATGTCAAAATGACTGTTGTTAGAAACATCAAAAGGACAGTTACCACAAACGTCAAATTGACAGACGACACAATGTCAGGTATTCAAATACGGGCAAAGCATTACGTTGACATTTGCGCAGCAAAGCAACGATGACAATCGTCGCAAATAAACAAAATTTAGGCCACCTCTTGATGAATTAAAACGAAACTGCATTTGTTCATAATTGGCCCGCAGATTTGATCGCTAAGATAACCCCCGGAGTAAACACAAAAAAGACTGCCCTCTGATGAATGAGATACAGATCTGATCATCGGTAATTCGTTTACACCCTCAGACCAATGAAGCAGAGTTACTTCACCCCCGCTATGAGAAAGCCCTATAAAAGCGAGAGCACAAACCCTCTACCTTCAGTGTATCTTGAACAGCCTACTGTTGGGAACACTCACCAGAGCCTCCCGTGCAACCAATAGGAGCAACATAACCCTGCCGTGCAACCAATGTCAGGAACAACGCACATAACCCTGCCGTGCAACCAATGTCAGGAACAACGCACATAACCCTTCCATGCAACTTATTGTCAGGAGCAACACACACACTCTTCCGTGCAGCTTGTTGTCGGAAGTATCTACCACACGTCCATCAGCATCATCAAAGCCAGTTGTTGAAAAGAAATAGAACTCGAACAGAAGCAAGATAACCTGAGATAGTTCCTACGTCAACCCCATGTTCAACATCCGTTACTACTACTACGTTACCAGAGACTTATAACGATAACCGACCAGGAGAGCAGAACGTCGCACATATTATTATTTATTGATTTTATACTGTTCATCCGTTTATTTCCATTTGTTGTTAAAGTTTCAAGTTGTGTTAAATAAAATTATATACCAGAACACGCTACAAATCGAAAGAAAAACTAATGGAATAAGTACGGGAATTTGATAAATAATAACGAAGTTATCAACAGTAAACAGAACTGATTTTATTAGCCTGACAATATTTAACAAAACTAACATTAGGTCTGTTCGTTTGTTCTGCACTTTTCTACACTTTTTCCACCAACCGCTCCTGAGAGAGAGCAAGATATATATGATATAATATAAGTAGGAGTGAGAAAGGTTGAGTAAAGGAGTTAAAAGTGTAGAAAGTGCAGAACAAACGAACAAACCTATTGTGTATTTACATCACATGTTTTATATGATCTCTTGATAATAGTACATAAGCTATTGAGAAAAGGGTGCGAATTGTGAATCCCAACACTCTCCCTCAATTTGTACACCGTTGATCATTTGAAGAGGTCAGTCCGAATCCGGAAGAATACATAGAGTGTTTAAGTGAAGACAATCCCTTAGTCAGCGCGTCCGCAATCATTTCTTCGGTAGATAGACAAACCAGTTGAATGGGATACCTCTTCAGTACGTCTCGGATGAAGTGGTACCTCATGTCGATGTGTTTTGACTTGAAGTGGAGTATTGGCTTGTCGGCGAGTTTGCCAGCACTTCGGTTTTAACATTGAAGATTTCAGTTCAGATGGTTAGTGCCTTTGAGGTATCGTACCACTCGTTTGGAAGCTATCCAATGCTCTTGGTTAGAGCAGTTATTAAACTGTCCGAGGACACTCACAGCATGGGCGATGTTCGGACTAGTTCCAAGACCTGTATACATGAGCGCCACGATCAACTTTCTATACGGAAAAGCTTGGTCACATTTACCATCTGAAGGTTTCTTGTTAAGCTTGGTGCCTGAAACCAATGGAGTCCTGACAGACTCATGCCAAACTTACGCCAAATCTCCTGGATGTAGATCCTCTGAGAAAGAAAGACATTCTCCGTTTTTTGCTGAATTTCGAAACCCAGGAAATATTTAGCGTCCCCGAGATCCTATACCTTGAAAGCTTCGGATTTTTCTTTGATCTTGCTCTCTCTTTCGATCATTCGTCACGATCAGGATGTCGTCGACATAGAAGAGGACGAAGGTCACCTTCCCTTCTTCGATGAAAACGCATGCATCCGCACTCGAAGGGGTCAGGCTGATTTCGTGAAAAACTGCAGTCAGCTCTGAATGCCATTGACGTCCAGCTTGAAACAAGCCGTAGATTGCTTTATTGAGTCATACCTTTGGTGCTGTCTTCATTTTTGCTATCATCTTGCGGGTTCGCCTAGGAAGTATGGGATCCGAACTGTCGGTAGTCATTCTCTTCAGCATCTCGTGCAAGAGTTCCATGATTACCTCGGTGTCCATCTTGCCGTTTAGGTAAACGGTCTCGATGTCCAGTTGCCAAATATGTAAGTCATATCTCGTGACCTAAGGCTAAGGGAACTAAATCGTGCGACGAGCGCAAAAAGTTTCGAAATAGTCGGTACCTGTCCTCTGCACGTAACCAGACGCAACCCTTTGCAACTACTCGAGCTTTTCTTCGATCTAACTGTCCGTTAGCGATGTATTTGTTTCTGAGCACTGTTCGGCAACTAATGATCTTTCCGTTTGTTAGTCTGTCCGCAAGATCAAATGTGTTGTTTGAGACGAGACTCTTGATTTCGGAATATATTGCGTCCTTCCATTCGTCAGCATTTGGTCCTGTTATACCAAAAGACATTGGAATTTGATGGTCTGGAGCGATATGCTGATTCGGGCCTTCGTCCAGAATACGTTGATCTGGGCCGTAATGGAGATCATAGTCCAATTCCCGATTTAGAGTAAATTCTGTATCGCGAGACGTTTCGGGCACTGCTTGCTCAGGCGGAAATTCTGGACGTCGCGTGTTATTCGGATTTTACCTGCGGATGGTATCCATGTTCTGTAGGCTTTCGCAGTGTTGGAATATCCCACAAAGATGCCTTGGATTCTTCGAGGTAGTAGTTTGTCTTTGCCTGGTGACTTGTCGAGGTAGTACACTTTGACACCGAACTTACTGAACAGCCGACGTTGGATCTCTTGCCTGTCCACAGTTCATGTGGTGCCCAAGATTTTTGTGATGCACCGGTTACGGACGTGATAAAATAGGAAAAAGATCCAGTATGGGACACTAAGCAGGAAAGGTTAAACCAAACCAGAAAGACAAGATGATTAGAACCACTTCAAAGCCACAGAAGTGACGAAGTCAAGAAGAAGGGGAAATGGAAATAAATCGTGCAAGAGGCAAAAAACAATAGACTATAGCTACAAGAAAAATAAAGAAGGAATATGAACTGATGTACCACAAGAAATAGTCTACAGAGCTCCGGAGAAGAGGAAAGTTCACCTGTACGTGAAATATTGGATTATGGTTTATGGAAATGGTTCAAAACGGATTTTACCAAACAAAATAAGTCAAAAACAAAAAAGGCAATGGTATTGTTGGTTCGAGAAAATAGCAAGAGCGACGATATACTATCCCTCTTAGAACATGAGTTGCAAAGTACATTTAGCTTCACGGTTTAATTTTAGAACCTTTGTCTTGAACGTTACACGTGGTATCCATTCGTTATTTAGTAGTTTCAAGAAATTTCTTTGAAACTATTAAAAATAGTAACTGTAATCATTCACTTATTTAGGTACTTATTAGGTATTTAGGTAGACTAGGTACCTAGTCTATCATCTTCTTGGCTCACACTGTATTATCTCTTGCGTGCTTTGATTTACCCAAAAGAAGTTTTTGCTGGCGGCGTTTTTTTTTCTTTTCTTTAATTTATGACTTATACGCCTCACGCTGCAGTTTATTCAAAAGTCCGCATTGTTAATCACGCCCAACCAAAACCGCTACAAACAAGACTGAAACTGTTCCAAACTGCACTCTCCACAATTAACTGCAATTTGTTCCGTGCGCGAGATTTCAGTACGAACACTTCAGCCGAGTACCCCATTTAATATACGATTTCGCCAAGTGTTCTGAAATATATCATTTTAGAATAACTCTGGGAAATCTATCCAAGCAATTCTTTAGTTTTCATGTTGGCACTCATTCAAGTGCACTGTTATGAATATAGCGGATAGGGAATTTATCTGAAGATACCCGCAAATCTCTTTTCTTGAATTGTTTCAATATCTAATTTTATTTTACAAAAATAAATTATTTATTAGCGCTATGTATGGAGATTCTAAATTCTAAAAGCGTACCATGGGGAAACTATTTCACCTAAATATGAAATTACTACCAGAACGTGAGCTGAAAAACAATATTGATCGTAAAAGGAGAGCCTCGAACAATCTCTAAGCATCAGACGTGCCTTTCATAAATGCAATGAAAATACTGCATTAAAAATTAGCTTTTCGCTGTAATAACGGCCGTAACGATAATAGCTCGAGCATTATAAAAATCGAGAAAAGCTCGATCAATTTCGTTCGGTATTACTTGGCACGAAGTCCGATCACAGAAAGGTTATTATTATTATCCTGACGTTTCTACGCAATATAAGTCAAAATTTCTTTATTCTTCTTTTACTTGGAAACTGAAATAAATAAATTACACAAGAAGGTTATTATTATTACACTGACGTTTTTACGCAATATAAGTCAAAATTTCTTTATTCTTCTTTTACTTGGAAACTGGAAAAAATAAATTTCAGCAAACAACTCGCGCGAAGCTCGCTCATTCCTGTAAACATCACAAATTAAAGCTTAATTCCTAAAGTTTCCGTTTTGTCTGAAGTGCCTCTCGAGCAAGTTCAACTCGACGAAAAAAAAGAGCCCCCCGTTTTTAAGGGAAGAAGCGTCGAGCAATTTATCGTCGATGGAAAAATCAAAAGTTTCTTTTCAGCGCAATAAGCCATCGTACTCGCGAAGCGTCTGTTTCAACGAAACGTAGTACTTTTAAATGTGCCAGATTTTATTGTTATCCCTCGTTATTTTTGTTTTTATTGACAGTTTTATGGCGACAGTTTGGCACAGTTTCAAAAATGAATATTTTCAAGTGGGATATGCCTACCTGCGTACAAAAAGTATAAATCGGAAAGGCATCAATAAACTTTTGTATTGTTTCAAGTAATTTTATTTTTATTGAAAATACCAGACGTGATGCAAAATATTTATCGAATGTCAGATTCAATTTGTTCGGAACGCGAAATTTGAACAAAACAAAACGTAATTACATCGCGCCTGAATAAACTTCGAAAAGCTAAATCAAAATCAAGTTAGAACTGCTAAATTAATCACAAGCAAAACTGTTATTCCCGCGTATAATAATTACACTTGCTCACTGTATAATTCACCCGAATGTAATACCGCATGCATAATGAATAAGCGAAACCGCCGTTGAGTGCGCGGTCTGAAACAACGAGAACTCTACAATAAAGTTAACATTGAGGGAATTGAAGCTCTTAATAATGCAGACATACGCGATACGAGACCGAAAATTGTTATTTCGTGAAATGAATGCACTTTGTCCCGGGCTAAATTGCAAGTGTCCCAAAGGAAACCATTGTCGAATTAAAACCAACACACTGTATATAATTAGCCACATCTTCTTATAGTATATTATTTAACGAGCATATAATTCACGAGGGTGAAGTTTATACACGAGCCAAAGCCGAGTATAAGTTTATACACTCGGCTTTGGCTCGTGTATAAACTTATACAGGCTGTCCCATAAATATGAGGCCATACGGCGGCAGCAGTGGATAGGTGACCACATATAAAAACTTTTTTCCTCTAACAAAATTACGAAAAATTACTACGTCCGAAGCATTGCCCATCCTGTACAAATTATAATTGGCTTTATTTTGGTGAATATTATTTTAGTCACCCTGTATGTATCTTCAATTATGGCACACAATTAATGTACTAGCGAATGAAACGCCCAGGTCAAATAAAAACGTATAATTACATTACTTATGTAAGTAACGTAGGCGAATAACGATGTGACAGTGGCGGAAGATAACACCACGACCGGAGATATCACTAGTTAAGTAATTAGGCTATTCAAATTAAGTTATCATCTTGCACATCTAGATCGACCTAGCTCTCATATGCTGCCTTTACTGCGGGATCAGTTCTGTGCTCCCGGATTTAATTTATTTAATACCCTTAAGAAATTATATTTCTTAATTACCGCGCGTTCCTCGTCTATACGTACTTCCCCCATGGCAAACATAGATTCCACCCCAATTTTGTTTTCAAATTTTATGCAAATTGAAATACGCCACGGAATGGGTTTTAGCTTGATTAGATACTAAGCTGGAATTTTATTTTTATTAATGTGTTTTTAATATGAGTGTGTGTGTGTGTGATGCGAAATAAGGCACGCTGTAGATACATTGCTTTTTTTTTAATTATGAAAATCGATTTTAATGAAATTTGTATTTCCGGTAAAACATGGAAACGCAATTTAGAAACACGCTTATTAGTTATGTCGGAAATTACACGAGCTTTAATTTTTTATAAATTTTATGATATACCGGGCAAAATCTCCACTAGGCAGAACGCCAATCATTAGTTAAAAATTTACGTAGCGAATCGCGTATCTGTTCAGGATACTGCAAATATATTGTTACGACTTCGGGTTCACAAATTTAAACGTTATTTATTTTAAAACACTTTAATGTCTACGATCATTACACACAATAAAAGTACAATAATATCGAGCTGTACACTTATCTGACAAAATAACACTTAAACGTTAATAAATTCGCTTGCTACACATCGCCTTCTAAATAAGGCTGATTTAAAAATCGCGCTCCGGCTGGGTTTTATAACAGCCAGCGCTCTTCGAGAATGAATAAATTCGCTTGCTACACATCGCCTTCTAAATAAGGCTGATTTAAAAATCGCGCTCCGGCTGGGTTTTATAACAGCCAGCGCTCTTCGAGAATGGGAACGAATAATGCTAGATTTTTCTAGTAAATTCGATGCGTGTCTAGAATAGATTAGAATCTTGCCTGCGTCACAGGTGGCGCGACCAGTATATAAAAATAGAATTTACTTCTTATAATGTAATAATATTTTAAACACAAAATTTATTACGTAGATTCATACGGATTCAAGGACTGAACTTAAACGTTAGAAAATTTATTTGTTTAGTTTAGATTCCGACGATCTTACAATAATTCGGATTTCCCTACATTGGTCCCCACAATCGCCTCACTTAAATCCTTGTGATTTTTTTTTTGTAGAGGTGGATGAAACAGCTTGTTTATTCCATCCCAGTGAAAAAGAGACAAGATGAGCCTCAGAAGTGACGAACTGAAAAAGAGGGGAAAAATGGAAATAAATCGTGGAAGAGGCGAAAGTAAAAGGCTATAGCTAAAAGGAGGACGAACAAGAAGGAATATGTACTAATTTACCACAAAAAAATAATTTGTTGAGCCCCGGAAAAGAGAAAAGTGCCCCTGTACTTGAAATATTGGATTATGGTTTACCAAACAAAATAAAGTGATTCTTGAATAAGCCAACAAAGGAAAAATATTGAAAGAATAGACATCACAGAAAATGGGAAAAATCTTATGTGTTTTAGTTTATCAGAAATAATTTATGAAATATTGTACCCAAGCGACAATACATACTTCCATAGCGAATAAAGAGTAGGCGATGAACAGAAAGTATCAGAAAGTTTTGTAAAAACGAGTGGATTCACACACGTCCTTATCGATGTTTACATGACGTAAGTTGTTTATATATTTTATGACATATATGTATATATACATTAGCTCTGCGAACCTGACAAGCCATGGCTTGGTTAGTCTCTCCATAATTTCCTGTTCTTCGCTTTTTCCTTCCGTCTGCTAATCCTCAACTATTTATTATCATTCTCCATTTCCCTTAGCCATCTTGTTTTCGGTCTACTTCTTCTTCTTGTCCCTTCGATTGTGCTTGCTAATATTAGTTTTGGCACTCTTGCTTCTCCCATCCTTTCCACATACCCACTCCATCGCAATCTTTGTGTTCTTGCCATCTCTGTTATTCCTACTTCTTTGTATATGTCCTTCGGTTCTTTATTTGTTCTCCTCATCCACTTATCACTTACTTTTTTCCTCCAAATATCTTCCTAAGTACCTTTCTTTCCCAAATCTCCAAACTAGCTATTTAGCCTCTATAGTGTCCATGCTTCCCATGCATACAGTACTCTCGGACTTATGACTGTCCTGTACAGCTTTAATTTTGACCCATTCGAGATGCTTTTATTCCTTAATACCCTATTTATTATTCTCGCTATTATTTCTGTTTCTATACTTGGTTTCCTTGTAAATGTCGTCCCCAGACAGTTAAACTTATCCACTTCTTCGATTGTGACGGTATCTGCTCCTTTTCCCACATTTCTTTAATTAGTTTGTGCATATGCTCCATTACCCTTTGTCCCTCATACTTAAATATCTCAGCCGTTAGCCTGTCCGTTCATAGGCTTTTATTATTTTTTAATTATTTCCTCTATCTGTTCTTTGCTTAGTGGTGATTCCACTTCCTGTGGTTGCTGTTTTATTTCATCTTCTTCTGTTTTATCCTCAGTCCTATTTTCTCCATTCAACAAATGATCGAAATATTCTCTCCATCTGACCAGAACTTCTTCGTCTCCTGTTATAAATTCTCCCTTTTTTTCCCTTGCAGACCATCGTAGTCGCTTGATATACCTGTCTTTCATTTTTTACTGTCAGGTAGTTACAAGTTTCTGATTTGGTCGCTTTTAAAATTTTCTTCTACCATTTTTTCATTTTTTCTTTCCTTGTTCCTTGGTATCCTTTTTGTTTTCTTTCTTTGTTGTTCATATTAGTTTTTTACTTCTTCGCCGCCCTCTGTTAGCATTCTTAATCTTAGCTTTCTTCTTTTTTCTATTTCATGCTTACATTCTTCATCGAACCACCTCCTTTTTTTTGGCTTTTCTTCGGTATTACAGATTTTTGAGATTCTTTCTATTATCTCTTCAAACTCCGCGCATTTTTCTTCTATACTGCCTGTTCCTATGATGTTCTCTACTTCTTCCCCGATTATTTCCTTGTATTTCTTTTGATCTTCTGAATTTCTTAGTCTTATTGCCTTTTTACCCCTTCTCTACTTTCCTTTTTGGTTTCTGATTTCCGGTGTTATCTGTGTGATCTTCGCTCCTACCAGCGTCTATGATATACCGAGCAAAATCTCCACCATTCAGCTCGCCTAGTGACCTTGCTCTCGCCAGATTTAATAATTATTTAAAAACTTACGTAGCAAATCGCGTTACTGTTCAGGACACTGTAAACACAATTTATTAAGCAGAGTCATACAGGTTTTAAAGATTTAATTTAAACTGAAGCTTACGTTAGGAAATTTATTGTTTAGCTTAAGACTCCGACAATCTTACAATAATTCGGTTTGCTCTCGCGATTGCCAGACTTAAATACTTGTGATTTTGTTTGTGGGGGTGGACGAAACAGCTTGTTTATTCCACCCCAGGAGTTACTTGACCGAATCGAAAATTATGAATTGTTTCTATCGTCTGCATTGTCGGTCTATTCAAGCAACACCCAGTATTGGTCAGAAAGGAATAGACCATAATTTAACTATTTATTGAAGGGACGTTATTTTTGATTGCCAGTATATGTACAAGTCGCACCAACATCTCTGGCAACATTTCCACCTGTGCTTAACCCGCAGAACATTTAAAATGCATACGAGATAAGAGCTTACGTATGTAGTCGAGCTACCCCCCCAAACAATATGAATTTATACTTCTATATATTATTTAAACGCTTCCAGCGGTATCTTTTTTTATTGGAGTGCGAAATTAATTAACCGTAAGTAGAGCATGCAGGTAATTAATTTTACTGTTTGCCATAGAAAATCGTTATTTGTAACCAGGCGCGTGTTTTAAAGACAACTTTTTATTCGGACTAAAACATTACTTATGGCAAATAAAGGCAACAACAATAGCATTTACGGATCACAGAGCACTACAATAATTAACAACAAAAGAAACTATAGTGGCAAAATATTAGGTTTCTAGCAAGATGTATTTATAAGCTCTTTAACACAACTATGAAACTTAAAGGTGTAGGTACTCTAATAATATAAGTCACATGTGTATGCGTATCTTGGCTTTATTCCAAATTTTACTACTGCTTCGGCATGAAGCGTTAGGTGTTTTATCAGTAACTTATGCACGACAATAAACATTTACAAATTTTTGCTCTTTAATTAACATATTAAAAATGAAGTTGCGAATTGATCTAAAAGAAGTATCTCATGTGCTCTTTACTCTAATGGCCCTATTTCTTGTACAAGAATTGGTTCTTAGACGATTTAATTTATGTAGTAAATTGTATCGAAATTTAAACTGAATCAAAAACTATCTGCAGAAATAGAACATGTTCTATCTCCAAGCCGTACCTGCAGCCGAAAAATGTCTTTTTATTTTAGAAATGGAACCAAATCTTGTACAAGAAATAGGCTGGTCTAGAACGACCCTTACTAAATTACACGACTGCATTTGCATATACCCTACTTATTATAACATACTAAACAAAACGGAAATTCTGAAACTATTCATGAAGTAGTTGGAAGACATGTTAAAATTGTCACGAAATAGGTTACAGCTATTACCAACTCTAAACCTGTTTCGCCCAAGACTGTAGCGATCAATAATTATTATTTAGCTGTAAATATTTACATAGCCAATGACCGGAAATATGTTTATAATAATTCGCAAGCGAATTCTCCAATTAAGAATTATTTTCCCATCATATCAACAAGTTTTGCGTTACTCCGCCCGTTATCACTGTTAATCACTGCAGGCGACGCCATAAAAATAATTTTAATTAGCCGAGTTTACGTAGTCTATATGCATATCACATAAATAATTTATTATGCTTGTATGTAATTTTTTTTTAATTAAAATGTCGCTTATAATTTCCTCTACTTAATCATAAAAAAAAAACTAACTAATGAAATATTCAGAGGACTGAAACATATTTTATGGGTTGACTATTGATTTACAACATCAAAGGCTAGGAAGTTAATAAATAATTAAAATTTTATTTTATGTAAATAACTTCTGCGGGCAAAAAGTTCCTAAGTTACGAACCGCCAACTAAGAAGAAGAACTAGCACTTCCTTTAATAGTTTTGAGCTTGTATTGTACATACATTATGTTCATTTTATTAAGAAAATGCCTAATCTATGAACAGGAAAAGAACAGAACATGTAGTACAAAGGAAAATGAAAGAGATGTAGATAAATGTGCCTATTTTCCCTTATTATGTATAACTTTTAATACCAAATGGATCTTTTTCTAGCGAATTTAAACGAGCTGTACATTATGTTACTTAACTTCTTTTAATGTCTGGAGTCGAATAATACGTCTGAAAGCTATTATTACTAATGCAAATAACAAATTGAAGACTAATTGAAAAATTCATTTGCCATTTAACATAGAATATAATATCAAGGGAACAAGAACGGTTATTTATCAGCCGCTCAGATCAAAAATGTCACCAAAAACAGGTTAATAATTGCTGGAACGAAATAAAACATACATTAAAAATAATGAACTGCGTCAGTATGTAATCTATTTTTAACCGGCCATCGTCAGTCAAGCATTAAACATTCTGGTTTCTGTATAGGAAGCAAATTAATGATGGCCTTTAATGGAATACTTTTGTGAAATCTTTAAATTACAATTAAGAACAGTTCTAAAGAATAATCTTTTATTTAACCAGCACGAATCAATAAGATTATAATTACCTGGAATTGAAGATAAAATAAATTTAAGAATTTTTTTATCAGTGCCTGACATGATAAAAATCCAATTTTTTATAGTGTCATTAATTACTCTTATAATTGAAGGTTTAAAATAAAATTTTGAAAAAAAATATATACCAGGTGTTTCCCGAAAAGCTGTCACCCGCTTAACTGGACGCACCCCTCTGAGTGAATACATCCTTGTATACCCAGAAAGCTTAGCCATTACGAGTACTTTACACACTTTATTTCCTAATACAACCATTTCTACATTTTTTTTTAAGTTTGAATGAAACAAACAGTATGTTAACTTACTTCGAGAGTTTCGTCGTCAGTTATTTTCTAGAAAGCAAAACTTCTGAATGAAATCTATCAAATTCCACATACTTAAAGTAAAACAAAACGTATTCGACTTAATTTATTATCTACTGAATTACGTTGTTTCATAAATAACTGCGCTGAATTATTTATGCAAACGCCGCCCAAACAACAACCGTAATCAGCTTCGGCTTCAAGAGACAGCTGTTTACGACGATTCAGAAAAGGTGAACAGATTTTGCATTAAGCCGCCCGCCGACCACAAATAAAATTCAAGCTCACGTTAGTCATGTTCGTGTATAATGTGGGTGTTCTGGCAAGAACCGTCTGCCAGTACAATGAGATCTTAGTTCCCGTATTTCTATTTCATAATCACGTGAGCTGAATTCTGTTTGGAATAAGGAGGGGGCACATCTGCGTTGTATGTAGATACAAACGTTTGAGTTGCTGATTTATTTTTTCATAATTGTTTACAGAGCGCCAAATTTTAATATCTCTCTTTCTCTTACCCAGCTCTTAGCACAAATATAACTATGTATTCAACAGACACCTGTTAAATCATGTACATATTATAGTTACTACATTCCAATTTCTTATTTATATCGTAATAACAACGTCGCTTTTAAATTGTTATAATTTTTATAACATACAACATTTTTATCTACGCGTACCATAAAAGTGCTTACCAATAATACCACTTTTGAGTTCATTAAGAAATATCATGATGAAACAAATTCATAAACGAGGGACTGATTCGTGGACTTAGAGAAGGCCTTCGATAAAATCAAAAGAGAACGTTGAGAAAGAAACAATAATAAAAGGAATCTAAAGCCAATATGTAAGGGCAACGAATTATGTACGAACAAAATTACTGACAACTGGATATACGTTTGTAACAAAACAATCTGGAGTTGTAAAGGAAAATACAGACGGGTGGTCATTTTATATGTGCATGAAGTGCACATGTTCTGAGGATATGAAACTTTACCTATTTCGCAACGGTTCCGCATGGGCGAACACAAATCATCAATTTGAACTAACTAATTAAATCTACCCGGAAACATAGAAATGTAACATGTCCGGCTAGTGTAATGGAAATCTGATGCTGAATCTAACTACCTCTCGACGACCGACGGTCTCAATGCACTTGTTTGGCTAAAACTTAATTTAACAATGTTTGCAGTGAGTTAAATTATTTACAGTGTGTTTTTTAAGTAATTACTGCACTTTATTTATAAAATACAATTGCCGAACGTAACAGTAATAACATATTTAACACCTTAATTTAAACTGCAGTTGCTAAGCTACGGAAATTATTGATGATGGTCGAAGTCGCATCCAGTACGCAGCTTCTACGTATTTCCTTCTCCTAGCCCAGTTGGTTCGGAAATGCCTCCATCGCTTTAGGAAGCTATAAATTAAAGCAACCACTAGGTTGATGGCAATCAGGCACTTTAATGTTAAACAAAACCGATTTATGGTGGATCTAAATAAATTTATAAGACATGTGATATTAGATATTCATTACTAACTACCAGGACCCCACTCTTAGGGCCAGTTGCTCAAACATCGTTCAACTCTGAACTTGGTTCTACCATTACGACAACATATGCCTTTACAAATGTTGTCATGGAAATAGAACCAAGTTCAGAGCTGAACCATGGTTCAAATGTTCGAACAACTGGCCCTAACAGTCAGAAGATTCTGCAAGGAAGGTCAATCATTAAAAGACACTCCCTGCCTCATATACATATTTTAAAGGATCTCATCTCCGATTTGGAGCAATTTTCCGTTATTGCGCCAAGCTTATAATGAAGAAGGATGAAGAAAAAAGGGGGAAGAAGGCATTATATGCAGAATTTACGTGATAATCGTAAATTGGATGGTTTTAACGAATGTATATTTTGTGGATGCATACTTTCTTGTCCATCATATTGGTGGAATGGAGATAGATATTAAGGTCCGGCTACCTACAGAAAGATTATAGATTAGAGACAATGCTAGACAAGGAGAGTCCTTAGATTTCATATTTTTTGAATGACAAAAGGCTTATTTATATCCAGCACAAACAATTGCCTAAAAAAGGACTCTTATTACCGCCAACGAAATAAAAAGAGAACATGAAGAAAAATACGGAGGAAAACAGATAGAGAACTTTTGGAAAAGGAAGTCAAACGCGGAAATAAAGACTTGTTCGGGGAGGCCTGGATTACGAGGACAACAATAGTTGGGATATTTACAAAGTATATACAAAATCTGGCAAAAAAGTTGGACCATCGAACTGATTAAAATTTGGAAGAAAAAATCAAAGGCTTTAGTTTATTTGAATCAACAATTGTTGATCCATCTCTATTATTAACACACTCTTTTAATCGTCGTGGCATCGATTCCATCAGGTGGTTTGTCTTCTTGTGGTGTATCCCAAGCAGCCCTTAATTCATGCTGGAGGACGTTTAACATCTACAGAGGGTTCGCAAAGTTCTCCAATCTCCTCCTCATATGAGGTCGTGCATTCTCTTGTTTGAAAGGATGTGGTTCAATAGAGACCCGAATGTCGCCTCGTTCTCCAAGCCTTCGTCGAACCTTTTATGTTTTCTTGTGGTATTGTGTCCTAAGCAACAAATTCTTCAACATCTGCAGAGGGTTCGCCAAGTTCTTCAAACTCCTCCCTATCAGGCCCGATATATGTTCTATAGGAGAAAGGTTCAAATATACAGGTGGCCTCGAAAAGAGATTAATGTGGGCTGCTTCAAAGAAGTTCAGAAAACATCTTACGATGAGGTCGTGCATTCTGTTTTTGAAAAACAAAGGATGTCGTTCAATCGAGAATTGAATGTCGCCTCATTTTCCAGGTCTCATGTGGCGGTTATGGGCACCAAACAGAATCGGGCTTCGTCACTGGACACTACCCTGTACCACTCGAGGATCCAGATCAATCTAAGTCTGCATCACTCCAAATACTGGCGTCGGTGTTTCACTGTGAAGTGTAACACAAGATGTGGTCCGAAAGAATTCAACTGTAAAGCGTTCGAGAAGATACAAGACGGTCTTCAACAGCAAACCACTGATCAAAAATTGAGCTGGTGCTCGTAAAACGATCCCTAGAGCCATATTGCTAAGGCGACGGTCCTAGGCCTCATTTTTTTCTTCTTCGGTCTCCTATTCCTCTTCATCTCCAGTCCATGCTGGATAACGTATCATTGCAACAAATTGGTTCTGATTGAGACTAGATGGTTTGATATTATCTCTCTAAGAGAAAAACCAACCTCACGTAACCCAACAATTCCACCTGTACCAAAATCGCTCAGCTGGTGAAGATTTTTGTGTTACCGTAGCCTAGACATGATCATAATCATAGTAGAGTTGTTGAAATTGTCGTAGAAATGTTCTTAAAAATTGCAACTTTGTCAAGTGTACAATGACCACTCGATGCATTAAATCCAAATTAATACTTACGTTTGGATATCCAAACATTTCTGGCAAATTTAATTTATAAATGTCTACCCTCTCATGGTATATGAGTAAAACTGCTTTAATATTTACTGTTGAAAGAGAAAATTTAACAAATTAAAATTAAAATGAAAAAGGTCACATTTCCACAGTGTGCTCAAAGCGTTTTCATTTATATTAAATCACCGCAAAACAAAGTTTATCGGATTTCCTGTAAAGCTCGGCGTGAAACAGCTTACATTAAAAACTTTGCCCCCGCACGAACAAACTTTGTATCCAGATTTACTTTTCTCGAAATCCAGATTAAAATGACAGCCGGAATAAGATGGATGGCGTAATTTTAACATTACGCCTTACAAATGACAGGACGTAATAACTTAACCCGGCGGCGGCGAACACCTTCGCTTTTGAGCGCACCAGGGAGATGTTTGCGTTGTAGGTTAGCGAAATCGTAAACACCCCATCGACGGAATATTGCGAAAATGAAGGGGATACTCGAACTATGCAGCGCGCTTCAAAGAGCAAGCGCGCACCAACAACACAAAGAAGTTTCGAGGGAAGATCGAGATCAAAGGGAAACATACATGAGAATGTCGCTTGATATTTATTAAAGGAAATAACTTCACTGCTAAAGGAAAAGTTCAATTAAAAAAATATTTTGTTTTAGTATATTACTTAAAAGTTCGAATCAACAACCCTTGTAAATTTATTTATTTATTTCAGATCGAAAGTATACTAATTCTTTCAAATGAATGAATGAAGATGATGGTCACATTTAGGCCCAATTGTACAATTCTAGCTTATCTTTAAGTCAAAGCTTAAACCCTTAACAACAATTGTTGAAATAATCGTTGTTATGGGTTTAAGCTTCAGCTTAAATTTAAACTGGCATTGTACAACTGGGCCTTAAACAGCTCATTTATCAGAGGGAAAAAAAAGGTGAAGTATAAGCAAATAGCTTTTAGAAAACAAATCTGAAGAAAATGTTTATTACAAAATAAAAAATAAAGTCCGTTGCACCACCAACTGGTGACATTATTATAGAAAACTCATTTTAATTTATTTCTATTATTTTCTAATGTTGATACATTAAATAAAATACGCATTAAATGACCACAGTAATGACCTCTGTGATTTATGTACTGACACACAAACACGATACAATGAAAAATGCAAGTTTATTTGTATACATCCAGCCACAATGCCATTACTAAGTATCGTACGCACTAAATGCGACCAGGTAAAGAAATGCTCGCCAAGAACAACATTAAAAAGACTTGTTTACAAGTGTTACCAAATTAATAATAGAACAAACCTAATCTTGCAATGAATAAAGAGCACTCCCAGTTTTTCACTTGCGTTACTTAATTACCTAATTTTTTCAAAAATAAATAAACAAATTTCCTAGGAAAATTAACAAGAAGAAGGTAAAGATAATATATATTTTTTTAAATAAAAAAATGTAAGTTTTATGAATTGAAAAAGATCATATACATTTACGTTTCTCTTTTTAGTTTCCACTGACAACTTCTCACTCATTTTTGATTATTTTAAATTAATTTTGGCAATTAAATTTAGTGAAAGTCTGAGTGCACCATGATTAAAGTTGTTTGAGGCATACTCAATTTTTAGTTGGAGCCACAATGACTACATTTATAACACGTTCTAATTGCATTCTCATTCTACTTTGAACAATACGTGAGCAATTAAGCAATTAAGGTCATCTCTGAATAAATTTAATGCAAATGAATTAATAAACAGGAACTGAAATGAGAGCACTTGAAAAGGGGAAGAAGAATAAAAACGAAATTATAATGAGCAGGTTAACTCTATACGTATATTCTAATATGTAGGTACTCCTCTCATAGAAAGCAAATCTTCTTTGAAGAAGTACAGTGACCTCGTCAACAAATAAATTTACGGTACTTGAACAAAAGTCGCTGGTGGTGAACACTATTTCTTCATAATAAGTGCTAAGTGTGTTTTAATTTGAACTGTCTTGGTTTATTAACCAATTTAGACTTTATTTATTTAGACATTACCTGCAACGCCTTCTAAAAGTGTTCTAATTTGAGTTGTTCAAGGATTATAGGTGCACTTCGTTCAAAGATTCCCCATTTATTCATCAATTTACTTGAAGAGCAATTAAAATAACACGTAATTACTATTACAAACTTAATTAAAGAAAGATACGAAATAAAACTCGTATTTAAAACAATAAGTTTAAAAAAAATTTGTGCAAATCGGTTCTGATTACAGCAGATTTAATAATTGTTTAATAAGTTTAAAGTTAAAATTACACCTTAGAATTAAGATTAAGATACGAAATAAAATTCGCACTAATTACGTTGGCATAAGTTGAATTCTAAGTGTTCTAACTTGAATAATTTTATGATTATGAGTATGCTTTTATACCATTTTCAAGTATTCCTGGTTTATTATTATTCCTTCAGCTTTGGCATTTACTTGAAGAGACAAACAAAATTAATTAAAGAAATAGACGAAATAACACTCGCAATAAGATCAAAGTTGGATTCCAGATACACTCTTGAACTATAATTCAATTTCGGTTTTTACTTGGCTGGACTATATCTGCAGTTTGAAGTTAGTGTCCTCACTGGAGTCAAACTTGAACTATTAGCTTTAAAGCTATAAAACACCGTTGAATTCACTGCTGTACTACGGGGGAATATTGTTATTTAACTGGTGTGCTTAAAATCAGATTGAATTGTGGATGCAGTTTTGCAGCAGGAAGTGCAGAGAATAGGTACTCAGAGAATACATACGCTGCAGTACTACCGGGGAACATTGTTATTTAGATCTATAAATTTGTTAACTATTTAATGTACTGTCATTAATCGATGTGCTTAAAATCAGGTTGAATTGTAGATGCAATTTCGTAAATAGCAGAAAGTACAGGGAATAGGTTCCGGGGAATATTGTTATTTAAATCTAAAATGAAACTACTTTAAGTTCGTAAACTATTTAAGGTATTTCGTTAACTGAGGTACTTAAAATCAGGTTGAACTGGATGCGGCTTGGCAGCTGGAAGTGCAGCGAATGGGTACTGAGAGCTGCATTGACTAATACATACGATGCAGTACTACCTGGGAACATTGTTATTTAGATCTAAAATAAATATACTATAAATTCGTTAACTATTTAATGTATTGTCACTAACTGATGTGCTTCAGATCAGATTGTAATGTGGATGCAGTTCTGTAAATAGCAGGAAGTGCAGGGAATAGGTATGGGGGAATATTGTTATTTAGATCTAAAATGAATCTACTATAAATTCGTTAACTATTTAAGGTATTATCGTTAACTGATGGGCTTAAAATCAGGTTTAATTGTTGATGCAGTTTTGTATGTGGCAGGGAGCGCAGGGAATAGATACTGCATTGCCTAATACATACGATGCAGTACTATTTAGATCTAAAATATATATACTATAAATTCGCCATCAATTTAATGTATTGTCATTAACTGATGTGCTGAATTGTGGATGTACATAGTTTTGTAGCAGGAAGTGCAGGGAATAGGCACTTAAGAACTGCATTCACTAATATATACCTGCGACACATTTGAGCGGAAGTAATTAGTGAATTAATAAACAGGAACTGATGCAAAATACAACGTGTGTTCGGGGTCATTCGTCTGCCAATGTATTTTATGCAGGTTCTAATTTAATCTGTCTCATAAGAAGCCATTAGATCACGTCGTAAATGAAACGTAATTTTCTGATGAAAAATCATGTTGAATTCTGGAAGGCATATTTACGGAACTGTCCGTATGGATGTAATTCACTCAAAATCGCATTTCCTTCCTTGCCTGAATTAAGGATAAACGAGGAAATCAAAGTCGTCGCAAAAAGATTTTATGAAGTGTAATTAAGAGGAAAAATTATAAACAGATCGTAAAGAATATGGTGTTGGTAAAAAAAAATCAATTGGTATTTGAAGTTTTTGTTAAAGTTTAATTAGAAGAGCTTGGAGCGAGAGAGGTGTGATGTAAACATTTAAATAGACCCAGCCAAATCAGGAACACTGCAGCATGGGAATAGTTACTAGGCTAGTGGCCTGCCAGCAGGAAAGGCGTAGTTCGTTATGATGCGAGAAAAAAGGTTCTCAACGTGCGAGCCGATGGCGCATACACAAAGTGATAAACAAAGTCGGTAAAACGTGCACTTTTTAACGTGAAACTGTCACAATATTTGTGAAATCAATAGTCATGGCGCCTAGAAAATCAATCTTGTGTGAGCGAAATGCGCGAGCGATTCAAATAAGCGAAATAATTCGGTCGGCATCACTGACCTTGTATCATGCGCTGCGTGGTCGATAGCTTCTGATTATTCGAAGACATTTCTTGAAATAATTCTATACACTTTAAACTATAAACATCGGATTTTTGTCGCACAATTATACACACACCGTTCACAAGCTATATTCTACTCAAGATGGAGCGACTAGCGCGACCCAGCCAGGGCTCAGATGCGCGCATGCCGGTCGCGTCGAATCATTGCTACCGCGACGGTATCAAGAAGGGGGCCACGCTAGCTCACTCTCTGTTCACCGGCATACATCGACTCTGAATTATTTAACACTCCTACAGAAAACACGGAGGCCACCAACGTTCCTGCAGTGCATACTTTTGCAAAGATCCGCAACGCACAGCGCCATAATTTCCTGCTGAAACACACCCAAGTCCATAAAATTATCCTTTATTTTTCCTTTATCATAATCAACAGCAACCTATTATGATTAACGTATACCTTCGTCATTGGCATACCTTTCTTATACAAGAGAAAACTGTTTAAAGAATGTATAGGATCGAGTGAGCATTTCCAATCCCGAACAAAGGAAGTTAGTATTCGAACGCCCGACTTTAAATAATCGCCGCTCCTTCGTATGACGAGCGTACCGGACGAGACGACCTCCATCCTGAAGGGGAAGGACGGGGATTCAACCACCATGACGATATCGCTTCCGGTTTCGGAGAAAGGACTTTTTCCGTCAGCTACCTACCCGGCGCCAACTTCGAGGCCCCCCAAGTAGGTTCTGTGTACCCGACCGGGAAGGGGGAGACGTCAAAGGTGCTCCGTTGATGCCCACGGCCGGCTTCAAGAACGCGTTCGCCTGGCTCTAAATACCGCGGCGTCTATATCGAAAGAACGTTGCATTTTATGATCATTTTCCCATACCCATAAGAAATACATGGGACACCACCGACTCGAGAACTTAGCGCTGAGTTGCTATGGGGGTGGAGGCCCAAGTACCGAACAGGGACTGCAAGAGAGAGCGGGTCCCGATCGCCCCCGAAACGGACTGCGGCATCGTCTTCCCCGAACTTTTTCACCCCAAATGGGAAGAACATTTCGACGATCCTAGCCGTTCCCGGCGGGACGTCAAATATACTCCATCGATGCCCCCGACCGACTTCAAGGGTGTGTTCGCCTGACTCTAATACCGCGGCGAAAAACCTTGCACTTTCTGGTCATTCTCCCCATTCCCATAAGAAATACACGGGAAAACACCGACTCGGGAGCTCAGCGTTGAGTTGTTATGGAGGTGGAGGCCCAAGTAACAAACGGGGGTTTCAAGAGAGAGAACGGATTTAAACGGAAAATATGTCCCCGGCCCGATCGCCCTGTAATTTTGACCGGCAGGGCGCCCGAAAGTCGCCTCACCCATACCCGGGAATACTTCACTGTGCCGCCCCCTTCCCGATCGCGAAACGGACGCGGCATCGTCTTTCCCGGACTTCTTCACCCCGATCCGCCGATCCTAGCCGTTCCCGGGAGAAGTCAAAAGATTCTCCGTCAATGCCCCCGACCGCCTTCAAGAGCACTTTCGCCTGGCTCTAATTCCGCGTCTTCCAAGTCAAGAAAACCTTGTATTTTCTGGTCATTTTTCCCATTGCCCTAAAAAATACACGGGAGAGCAAAGATGCGAGAGCTTAGCCTTAGCGTTGAGTTGCTATGGGGGTGGAGGCCCAAGTAACGGGCGGGGGCTGCGAGAGAGAGGACGGATCTAAGCGGAAAACGTGTCCCCGGCCCGATCGCCGCGTAATTTTGGCCATGAGGGCGCCCGAAAGTCGCTCTACCCATACCCGGAAGTACGGACCTGTGCCGCCCCTCACCCCTTCGCGAAACGGACTGCGGCATCATCTTCCCCGGGCGTTTTCACCCCAGATGGGGAGAACATTTCGGTAATCCTAGCCGTTTCCGGAAGACGTCAAAAGATGCTCCGTTGATCCCCCCGATCGCCTTCAAGAGCGCTTTCGCCTGGCTCTAATACCGTTGCGTCCAGGGTGGTTATTCTCGAACTGGGAAGAAGCGATCGCTCCCCAAAATGACGCAATTTCCAAAAGATTTGTATAGTTTTATACGAGAGCCTACGTCATTTTCGGGAGCGATCGCTTCTCGCCAGTTCGAGAATAACCACCCAGGTCGAAGAGAGCACCGATTCGGGGGCTTAGCATTGAGTTGCTACGGGGTGGGGGCCCAAGTGACGGATGGGAGCTGCAAGAGAGAGGACGGATCTAAGCGGAAAACGTGTCCCCGGCCCGATCGCCCCGAGTATCCAAAAGTCGCCCCACCCATACCCGGGAGTACGTCCCCAACAGTCATCCAATCGCGAAACGAACTGCGGCATCATCTTCCCCGGATTTTTTCACCACAGACCACAGAAGGGGAGAACATTTCCCCATCCTAGCCGTTCCCGGCGCCGTAAAAAATTCCGGCTAAAAGCTCGCAAACCAGGACCCTTCAAAAAATCATATCTCCGGAAAAACGCGTTTTCCCTGGAAAACCGCCCAGCGGGTTATGTACCCGAAGGAGTATTTTTACGTGTGAGACAATTTAAAAAAGTTCTCTGACATTATGTATCCGAAAAACTCCGAAAATTACGGAAAAAAATTCTTTCTCCAGAAGCAATATCGTCGTTTTGGTTGAACCGGAGGATACCGCCGTCCTTTCCCTTCACAATGAAGGTCGTCCCATCCGGCTCGCCTTCACAGGAAGGGGCCGCGATTTTTTAAAGTTTGACGTTCGAAGTTGTGCAACTTCCTCTGTTCCAGATTGAAACTTCTCACTCGGTATATTTATGTTACAAAATGCTACACAAACACTCATTGCCTTGTATGGTACACTCCAAAACAAACCGCGGGACATATTGCTGTGTTATGGGTGTACTTTTTTCGTTTACTTTTGCTTTTCGTTGGACGCCAATTGATCTCTTATTTGTGTATCCTCACGTTGGGCGTCAAAAATGGTCGTATATCCGTTCGCCTTTTCTACATTCTCAGAGTGTATGGTTTTCGGTGTAATTCACAAAATTATCTCTAATCTTTTTTATTTAATTTATTTTGTCGTGTTTAAATAAGCACCAGATTACGCACAAGCCTCAAAGTGACGTGTCACACCCACCCTTGTTTGTTATATCTGATAATCGTTCTTTTAAGTGAAGATAAGGTGACACGTTTACACATCAGTAACTTCCGTTTTTTATTTAATGGTGAGAGTATTATTTGCTGTTAAAGTAACAAGAATTTGGTACGTTTGCACAGCAACCAGCCCTAGTATTATTTCTTTTAATAAATTATTTTAAAATTGATTTTAATGAACGCCTGGACGGTCCAGTGGTAAGGGACCGGCCTTGCAATCGCATGGTGGTCGGTTCGAACCGCACTCGGGATTTTCTCGGGGGTGGTCGGTATCGACTTCAGGCACCCTTCAGTGTTGGGGATAAAATTCGACACTGCTTCCCCCTTAAACGGCGAGAAGGTTGGAAGTAACAAAGTCATGGAACACTTTACACACACTCAAATACACTCCCGTTCCTGAGGTCCTGACAAGTCTTTGACTTAGGACCCCGTTGGGCAACCACCACAGATAAAAAAAAAATAAGGTGGTCGAAAGCAAAGACGTATAAGTTGCAATTTTTGTGATGTGAGCATAGTCTTCTATGTAATTTTATTCAACACAACTTTTAACAATCAAATAAATAAACGGATGAACAATATAAAAATCAATAAGTAACAATATGTGCGACGCTCTGCTCCACTGGCTGGTTACCGTCTGGCTATCCTGGCCGGCTATCGTCTGGACTACTGGAGGGTAGTCTCTGGTAACGTAGTAGCGGATGTTGAACACGAGGTTAACGTAAGTACTATCTTAGGGTATCTAGCTTCTGATTGAGTTCCACTTCTTCTCTTGTTCAACGGCTGGCTTTGTTGACACCGATAGATGTGTGTGTGGTGGCCTCCGACAATAATTTGCATGGAAGCATATGTGTATTGCTCTTGACAATTAATGCACAGAAGACTTTGAATGTGGTTCCGACAATGGTTTGCACGGAAGTGTTGTGTTTATTGCTCCAGACAATTAATGCATGAAAGGCTCTCAATGAGTGTTCCCGACACTTGAGTGCAGAGGATCAACTGGCGGTGGTGAGTGTCCCCGACTTGCGCACCTCGTTCTGATTCCACCGGTTGGTATTTCGTTGTCGCTGGATGATCGGTTTCTGTTGCTTCTAGAAACACCGAAAATTCCATGGCATCCGTTGTGTGTGGTTGTTTGAATCACCTCTACTGGCGCCAGTGTATATAAGTTATTAATTTTTACTCAGCTTATTTGATTTTGCTTAAAACTTTTCTTCTCCTTCTCAGGTGAATACCACAGTAATGTGCCACTGGTATCGAGATTCCGTTCGGTTTTAATTTTTTAGTCAATGACACATTTGGATAAAATATAAAGTCTAGGAAAATGAATTAAAATACCTTTTCGTGTAGGGTGCTGAAATTTTGTAATTAAAGTCTTTAATTCGTTAATATTTAGTTTATTCACCACGTTGTACATAAAACGACATAACACACACATAATCCAACTTCGCTCTCCAATACTATACATAGGAAATCTAAATCTTCTCCTTTTTTGTTCTAATGGTCTGCAATATTTTTCTTTCCAAGTTTCACTATTAAATTTATTCTTTTGAGCTTTTCACCATTCTTTTCGTAAATTTAAAAGGAATTCAATGTTGTCACACTCAGAAAATGCTAAAACATTTTCTTGTAGCTTTATTTTGGGATTGTGGGGGAAAAATTAAAAACAAACTCGTGTGATTGACAATTTTTAAAATGAAGATGATTTTATGTACACTTTTTAAATGGGTCAACAATTCGACAGAACTTCGACATTACTTATCATTCATATACATTGGCCGTCCTTGGATTCTTTTTATAGTTGCAAGCAAACTTGAACCGTTTAGTCTGCAATCTGGAAGTCGCTAATACAGGCGACCGTTCGAATGATGTTAAATTAAAACGGTGACTTAATTTATCTCGTTCGATAACTTAAAATAATTTTAACTTAAGAAAACCTGTGCGTTGAGAACTGTGAAAATACTTTTAGAATCTGATGAGTGATTTGTTCCGTAAATTGTGTGAGAAAGAAGTTAACATAAATTCAGATCTGGAATTGGTCATATTGATGCAATAAAAGTAAGTAATGAATGAAATTTCCATTTAATACTTCAATTGTCAGTCAATTGTTAAAGTCAACAGAGGTGAATTCGTCTCATGTCAGTGACATAGCTGTTCAATATTTTGCTTTAACAACGATTTTTAACTCATCGACGGCAAGTTAAAAAGAACACAAAACTCAATAACACAAACGCAGTCTGATAAGTAATGTACCTACAGATGTGCTAGATTATTTTATAATTAAGTAATCTATAGTTTCCTAGATTTTCATTTAATTTCAATTCTGTAAATGTATCGATTTGTTTTAGGATTGTTAAAAATAACTATGTCATCTGCGAAACAAGATTCTTCAGGCAAATCAGCAGCATGCAGGAAGGAATTCGTAAAGCATTTCGTGAATCTATTCGAAACGAAACTGAACAGCTACGAGAGCGAACTCCAAAATAAAAGTGAAAAACTTGGAACCACCTCGAGGGCATCAAAAATTATAGGTACTGGATTAGGAGGAGCACTTGGAGTCCCAATAGGAGCAATGAAAACCGGAAGTTCAGTTGGAGGAATGGTGGTCGGTTGGGTTGGAAACTATCTAGGTAAAGAAGCGCATAAAACTAAAGCCGGGAAAGTCATCGAGTTCATTCCTCCGTCTAGGAACGACCTTAGAAAAATATTAGTTCAATCCGCGTTAATTGTGTTTTACATTTACGAATATCAATTTACCAAAGTGACTTGGACCGGTGGACGGGGCCTAGGTATGCATCGCCTTGCGCAAGAGGCCGTTGACAGATTGATAAATTATATTATCGAACTTAATGAAGACTTAGAAGTTTCCGTTGATTTTATAACGCGAGGTATCGTGCACGGTAAACCTAAGGAATACATAAAGAATAAAGTAATCAAAACTAAAGTGCAATTTAATTCGATCGAATGTAAAATCTCTAGTATCTTTACGAAAGTGGGATTGAACGTCACAAATGAAGAATACTACCGCAAAAACGAAAGCAAAACTAAGAAGTACGGCTACCGCCTCTTACTTGATTGGGAATTAAAAAATTTTGAGGAAATTATTTGCGATTACATTCAAGAAGACTGCCAGGTAGATGTTTTTAATTACACTCGTCTATCGCAAGCAGAGAAATCAGAAGAAGTCAACACCTTATTGGATGAAATAGACAAGGTCGATCCACTGTTGTTCTCTGATAGAATACAGAGTGACATCAAGAAAGTCCAAGAGGAAAACAAGGATAGTTTTGAAGTCGTCAGCTTAAAGTGTGATCAAATTGCAAGTGATTTAGAGAAAGTACATTCAAAAACAAGTTTAATTGAGAAAACCCTAGAATTATCCAAATCAGAGAAAAACACGCAGGTTTGGTTTGATGTCTTAAGCCCAGTCAAGTCATTTACGGGTAGGATCGCAGAACTAGAAAATCTTCACGGTGCTTTACAAACTGAAGGCAGGCGAATGGTAATATCACAGGCAGCCACCATAAGTGGATTGGGGGGTGTTGGTAAAAGCGAATTGGCTAGGAAATACGCCAAACAATACAACGATCATTACGACAACGTCGTGTGGGTTAATTCTGAAACGCAGGAGAGTTTGAAGGAATCTTTCGAAAAGCTAGCCAAGGAATTGCGAATTCCAATATACGAAAGGGTAGATGATTATTTCCAGGAAAGAAATATTATTTTTATAGTCAAAGATGTGTACATCCGCTTTAAGGATTCGGTGAGCCTGTTTATTTTCGACAACGCCGAAGAATATGGCGACATCAAACATTTTTTACCCACAACTTTATCGCCTAATCACAAAAAACCTTACCTGCTAATTACTTCGCGCAATTGCGATTGGGAGATGGGGCAAGATGGGGACATCAAAATTTTACGGCTGCAAAATTTTTCTAACGAGGAAGCAGAAAATTTCATAAAGACTGCTCTAAAAATAAACACCGATGAACACGACGATGACATAAAAGAGCTAACCGAAATATTGCACTGTTTTCCTTTAGCTTTGCATCAAGCGCAAGCGTATGTTTTGGAAAAAAATAAAGAACTACAGCTGAAGTGCGGAGAAGCTTTCGGAATAAGGGACTACATAAATGAATATAAAAAAGAAATCAAGCGATCAGGTTTTTTGAATTTCTCCCAAAAACACGGTAATAACCGCTACGTGAAAACCGTGTTTACGACTTGGGTGATCACATTCGACAATTTAAAACTGCGAGTAAATGGACACGTGGCCTTATCGATGGTGGAATTACTTGCGTATTTTGCTTCCGACAGGGTACCCATCGAAAAGACCTTCTCGAAAATGTTTGACCAGGAAAAATTATGGTACGCCATCGAACTCCTATGGAAATATTCCATAATTAACATATCCAATGGCCTGGCCAACATTCACAGATTGGTCCAAGAAGTTATAAGACTGCAACTGATAAATCAAAACAAAGAAGTGCAGGTACTGAGACGGGCTTTAGAATTAATTAACAAGACGGTATACATAATAAAAGACGACATTACTCATTTCGTTTCAGTGTGGAAGCACAGCGTAAAATACGACAAGTTAGTAAACGAGTTTTATTTTAGTTTCTTCTATGGAAAGGGAAAAAGTAGGATTTTACATTTGCTTGCCGAGAGTGGCGAAACCCAAACGCTTAAAACTATTTTGACGAAATTAAAACTGGGAAATTCTCATAAATTTCAGCAAGTCCTAAACGCGATTGATCAATATGGTCGAACTCCTTTATATATGGCAGTTGAAAACAATCATTTAGAATCTCTTGCGCTTCTTCATAATGAAGGTGCAAAGACTGATAATCCTTCTAGTATTGCTTATGATTCTCTGAGCACGAGAAAAGCTTCGGGCTTGACACCACTGCACGTCGCTGCTTACAACGGTTTCCTCGACGTTGTTATTTATCTTGTAAATGCTGGGGCAGCAACTGATACTGTGGATAGTTTACAACGAACTCCAATAGACTTGGCAGTTAACGCTGGTCATTCAGCAATCGTTGAAGTCTTGAACCCGGAAAGTTACGAGCACTTGCTGCATGTTGCTATAAAAAATGGTAACTTAGATGATCTGAAAAGAATCTATAACTAAGGGGTAGACTTGAATAAAAAAATTGCCAATTGGACTTCATTACATTTAGCTGCGCTGAGTGGCCATCTGAATATAGTTAAATTTCTTGTAGACAAGGGGGCAACAGTGGATGATCCAAGCGATGATGGCTTCACACCATTACACGGGGCGACAAGAGAAGGGCATTTGGACGTTTTAAAATATCTAATAAGTAAAATTGATTATGGCATTAGCAACATATCCAACTATGACGGGTGGAAACTTTTACACGGTGCTGCGCAGCACGGACGCTTAGATTTAGTTAAGTACCTCATCGAAGACATGAAGCAGGACATAAACATGACAGATAAAAAGGGCACGACACCTTTACACATCGCAGCTTTCACCGGTAAACTAGAAGTTGTGAAGTACTTAATAAGTAAAAATGCAAATATTTCAGCCACGGACATACTTGGTACAAATACTTTAATTTACGCCGCAATCGACTATCACGTTGAAGTTATAAATTTGCTATTAGAAAAAAATCACGAAACATTTAAGGCCCCAATTACAAACAACAAACTATGCGATGTCTTAAATTTGTCAGTGTTTCACGTAATGGCGGGATACGATGCGTTGGACATCGTGAGGGACTTGGTGGAAAAATACAATTTTGATGTTAACATCGGTGAGAAGGATTCTTTCACTCCTTTGCACGCAGCTGCTTTATTCAACAGTACAAACGTCATTAATTATTTGTTAGAAAACGGAGCCAATGTGAACGCGAAAGTGAACATTCGTAAAATCCTGAGGTCGTTTAGGGAAGTTTTGAAAGACGATAGAGTTACCAAATGCAGTATGAAGACCATCGCTTCGCCGCTGGAGGCCTTCTTCAGTGATTTCTACTTAGCTGATTTTGCCTCATTTTTATTAACGCCGAGCAATATTCACAGGGGGTTGAAGTACAGCCCGAACCACGCGCTGTATAAACATTCGAAGTTAAAGTATTCATTCATTATAAACGTTTTCTCCAACTTCAAATCCATACGGGCCAAGATCAATTATGCAAAATCGTATATGGACGAAAAGAAAAGCAAAAATCCCTATTCCGGTACTGATTCGGATTATTTCGTCACTCTACTGAGGAAAGACGAGGAAGAAAGGAAAGTTCGCCGATTCAAATTATTAATCGGCTTCATATTTTTTATGTTTCTAATGATTACATGTTTAAGTATCATGTGTATAAGAACGAATTAATGATGAAACTGTGATGACATTTTGTATCTACCTATGTTTATAATAAAATAATTTTTTGATCTCGCTTAATACGACGAAGATGTCCGACTTTTTTTCGCCTTGCTTTAATACATTACAAGCTTTAATGAATGGGCCGCCCTTTTCTAGCTTCCATTGAAGAATAACATCGACGTAAAGTCGCGAAAAGAGAGAATCAGTGTACACGCGGGTTGTAGTTCCACGTAGTCAGTAGATTCGTTGTTGATTCGTTTTGCAATCAGTGATTTTTGCATCCGCTGTTCTTTTACCACTAAGTAAACGACTTATCTTTAACACATGTGGGGCGTCCTTGGAGTCTTTTTATAGGCGGGATTTTCGGAACTTATTGTGCGGGTTTAACCGCAACGATCTGTACGCATTCGAGCGTCGATTCGAACGACGTCGTTTAATTTAGAATGAAGAACACACTTTGTCTCGTCTTGAGCTAACAGTGCTTAACAAGTATTTAATTTAATGTGATGGACTGCGACATTTTTCGAACTAGAACCATATACCTAAACGAGGAATTTGTTTGTTATTGTAATTGTACGTGATTTCCTATAAATAGGTAAGTGAATTTAGTTACTTATTTAAAAATATATTGAAAAATATCAGTGAATACCAAATCAGAAAGAGTTTGCAATAACCGGATGCCATTAATTTTGTATACGGGTATACATACCTAATAGATCTATTCAATGAATCAGCAAGAGTTTATTTAAGAAATAAAAAAAATATTACAAAGCATTATAAAAAAGCAACGTATTACTTAAATATCTGTCTGTCGTGTAAAAGGTTTTTTGAGGGAAAAAAGGAAGAATTGTTTTGTTTTCTTTTCATGCCATACAAAAATACAGTTTCCGCGTTTAAATCAACTGTTTTATGTTTAAATCATATACATATTAATCTGTTCTTATCTTTTCGAGATAAAAAAGACATAATAAGATAGATTGTTAATCAATAATGCAATCTTCCTGTTAAATAAGATTTATAATGCAGGAAAAACCAGGATTTTTGACGGTATTACCAACAACGTAATGTGATAACTTAAGATAACCCAACCTTGTTTCTACATATACATGCAGTTTGCGAATTGATGCTCAGGTCATAATACTTCATTAGAGGGAACGACTTAGACCAGTGATGGCGAGTGGCCCGCTAGAATATTTGGAGTGACTCCTGTAGGTAATGTGTATAAAAATTTCGATTTTGAGGAAACTTTTTTTTACCTCAATAAGTGTTACATTTTTTGCTATCGCTATGTACTTAACCCTGGAGCCGTGGCGCCAGGTCTCTCAGACCCAGCGTAAAATATTTACCTTGATTACTTCCAAGAAATCGGTGCTAGGAGCACATACACTCATAAGTGCCCTTCAGTTTGTGTGAGCATTCGGATGTAGACGCATCGATTTGATTATGTTTATAGTTTTTGTTTTGTTTGCGAAAAGGTCTCATAGACCCGGCGCCTCCGTATTCGTGACTTTTTTTTCTTCACATAGTAACTAGCGTGATCAGTTAAGTTAGTGATTTTTTTAAATTATCAAATTCTCTTACATATACATATACATTAGGTTTGTTCGAGTTCTCGCCAGGACAGTCCTAGAACCGTCCTAGAACGTCTAAGAGCATGCGCACAACAAAATAGCGTGCATTTTTTAGTTATGCGCATGCTCCTGACAGTTGTGCGTTTGTCCTCGCGGAACCCGAACAAGCCAAATGTATACGTAAGAGTATTTGATAATTTTCAAAAAAAATCACGATAGTTACATAGTTACTAATATGTGAAGAATAAAAAAAATGTCACGAATTGTGTAAACAAGTAATTTTTATATTCAGCTGATTTTTGTTCACTGATTTTCAATTGAGTATATATTTGTTCTTTACTTCTTCGTTATATGGAAAGTGCTATGCCTGTATTTTACCAGCAAATTAGGTAATTATTATATTAGGAGTTTTTAATCAAAAAAACAGTCAGAATTAAAATCTAGGCAGTTAGTACGTTTCATTATAGACTAGATATGAATATACAATGTTTACAAATGATAAAAATTAAATTTTGGAAAAAATACAAAGGTATTATTTTACGGGTCCGTCAGACCCAGCGCCACCGTACTTGTTACGAATTAGGGCGCCACCACTGCAGGGTTAATTTGATGTAGGAAGAGCTGTGGTGAAAGTTGAGGACTTTCCATGTTTCTTAACCCTTCTTACTTTAGTAGCGTATTTTTAGTGGGAAATTTAATCAAGCATGTTAAACTAAATGAAATTTAGATAATTTAGAAAAAACTAGGGTAACGTAACGTAATTCGCTGCCACCACCGGATTTTTAAGGGAATTCCGGACCCTATTATGCTTAATTAAATTACCTGGCCGATTAATAATACTTCGGAGGAGCATCCTTCCAGGCTGGAACTGTGCAAGCGCGCAATATTACCGCAATTTACCCTAATAAAAATCAAAGTCATGGACTAGCTTAAAATAGGGTATATTGATTAAAATAAAAAGTTTCCCTCGGAGGGGGGACACAGCATTGAATTAAATGAATGTATCAATAAAATTAGAATATACAAAGCACCTACCAGGTATAGTTTCGGGGTGGATCCCAGCAGCAGGTAGGACTCGATTAGCTTTTTAATTCCCTCGTTTTTTGGGGACTGGGGGGGGTCGGCTGGACTCCTTTTTGGGGGTGCCCTCGGCCAAAGGGGTTCTTGGGCCATCGCACTCACCCACACGTTAAATTTATTTTCGTTAGAGTTTAATAACAATTTTTCCGGGACGTCAAGGGAATATTATTTGAGGGGGACAATAGATTATTGGAGAATTTTGATAAATATTTCGAATGTTCTAAGGAGGCACACGACCGATTTCGAGGATCACTCGGCGAACATTAATTTAAATGAAACCTTTAGACGATAAATATAAAAATATTAATTACGATGAAATTAAGATAATTTAAATCGTTTTAATAAAATTTTGGAATGTAACAAAGGGGAACGCGACTGTTCGCGAAGATGACTTGGTGAACATTAATTTACCATTTTTCAATTCCTTCCCTCCGGGCGATCATTATCTCATTTTAAATATAAACAAATTCCCCTTAGGGAGTGCTGGACTCTCGCGGCCAATCGCTCAACTTTTGTTTAAAACGCGAAGTGACTAAAGTTGCCTAACGTTAGAGTATAGTTTTAAGCGATTCCTTCGCCCTTATCTGGTTCCCGAGGTCGCCTAATCTTTTCCTATACGTGTAATTCGAACCGGCGTTAATTTTGTTTATTTTAAACCTTATCTTATGGCACTTAGAGGGCTATTTTGGCTAAGGCGCCTGGGAAACTGTTTACATTAAGATTAAGTTGACATTCCTTTCGCTCGGTTCATGTGAGAATTAAATTTTGTTAATTGAATTTAGGGCGAAAACTTTCGGCCATTTACATTGAATTACTATTGGTGGAGAGTACCAAATGTCAAAAATCAAATTAATTCTACTTTCGAATGCTAACGCCACAAATTAATAGTATAGCAGATACTGTGAAATAAAAATGAACGGGGAATGAAACAAACAGAAATAAAATCAAGAAAAACAGAAAAAACATGTTTATGTTCTTGCTACTGATTTCAAGTTTCCTTTTACTTTTTTTTTAGTTTTTTTTGCAGGTTTCTTTTGCTTTTTACCAGGCCTTTGAGTTTCAAATTTTTTTTCGCCGGAGATCGTCGATTTTTTATTTGTTTTTTTATCTTATTCTTTACACTTCACGAAACCTTTGATGTTGTGAAGATCAACAAATTACTTTTCTGATGTACAAAAATTATCATCAAAAAAGCAACAACGAATTTCGCATTCTAGCGAAAAATGCAAATGAAATGATTCACGGTAGGATACAGACGCTTACGTTAAATAAGCACTAAAATAAATAGTTTTAATTAAAGTAAAAAAAAATCTCAGCGATGGAGGTAAAATGAAGAGTTCGCGAGAAAGTTATTGTTGTCTTGTTACAGTTCAACTACTGTGATGTTGTTCATGATTCGTGCCTTGTCCAGCATGACAAATGTAGAATTCAAAATTCGCGTTCAAAATTCATGCCTGCGTCTTATCTATGGAATTAGGAAGTATAGGCGCATCAGTCATAAACTAAAATCTTCAAATTAAAAGACAATGGCAAATCGGAGATTACTTCATAAACATGTCCTCCATCACAAGATTATCCGAAATAAGACGCCATCGTACCTTTACAATCGTATAAGATTCCGGTCAGATGTACAATGCCCCAATAAAGAGATGTCTTCCCTACCGAGTGCGATAGCACTCTGCCGAGTAGGCGGACAAACGAATGGAAGGAGCTTAACATTTTAGGGGGGAGACATCTCTTTATTGGGGCACTGTACACACCATCAATATACGCTTTAGAGGTTTAATTACTCCTCCTAAGCACAGAACATGTAAACTTGCGGTCAAAAAAGCTGACCTATTCTTTTTTTGTATTGTAAATTGGCTTTCGATCTGTCAAAGTACTAAATTATTGGAGCGGTCATGTCATCTCATGCTTTGACATTTAGTATAACCACGTATAACCGCCAAAACTGCAAGGCTGGTAAACGCTATGTAAATGTAATCAAAACGTCATTAAATTTCAATGTGACAAGTCACTTTTTTTTGCCGCAAGTTTACCATTGAACGATCCTTCAGTTATCAAATCTCTAAAGTGTATAACGGCCTTGATCCATTTCTTAAAATTGATTCCTGCAGTGTACTTCGAAAAAAAGTTTTTGAAAATCTACTAACCTTGCATAATTAACTTATACCATTGTTTAATTTATTTAGTTAAAATATTACTACTATTAGTAGTTTTGATGGGATACCATTTATATTATTAGTAAATCGATATGTTTAAGCGATTCCTTGTAAATGTAATCGTGGCGTCCCGTGTATAAGTAAAATATGTCAGAATCAGAGAAAAAAACTTAAATCTGTTGCTTATAAACTTAAAAATCGATTTTAGTTACTATTACGAAATATTCAAATTTATTACAATTTCAAAGCACCATCTGGTATGTTTAAAAATACGCTGCTGTTTGAGGAGCCTGATCTGTGCAGATGTAACTGTTGCGTTATTAAAATTAAAATTATTCAAATATTTTATTCTAATTTGTTATCTGTTTTAAAATTTACCTATTGTTAGCCTTTAAGATATTTTCCAACCAGATAGAGAAGTATTTAATGCTCGCGTTCTCACGAATCGTTGCAACACGCTGTGATGAGCGTTGTTGGATAATCGCTTACTGACCTCAGCAGCCGTTCGCAACCTCTATAGCTTCTTCTGCATACGCCACATTTTACTAAAATATATAATTCGTAGTTTTTTTGTTGATTTTTTTTCAACTTATTATTAGTTAATTATTACTTGAAATACTTGTAACATTATTATTTAAGAAACGCAAAGTAAAAAAAATAGCGACAGATAAGAAAACGCCAAAATGTTAAAAGTAATAATCAAAACAATTTGTAATTTTTGGAAGATTTCACAAATACTTGGCGTAGATAATAATAAATCGAACAATTAATACAATAATAAATAAACAACGAAGAATAACGAAAAGGAAAAGAAAACAAGAAACTAAAGGAGACATCTGAAAATATTAAAACATTTTTTTTACATTTTTGTTTTTAACAAATTCATCTCTGTTATGCAACTTTCTATTTGACAAATCTAGGAAGCTACACAGTATCTTGATTAAATTAATTAAATCAATACATTTGTTAATATGCAATAATTTAATTATTGATGCATTTCAATTTAACCCAATTCTATAAATTAAACTTTGAATATTTATATCAGGTCTTCAACAAAACAACAAAACAGTACCTCGAGTCAGCCTTGGAAACAAAAGTACGTATCGTAGATTGCACTGTACAGATGCTGGGATTATTGCAAGAACTGTTAAAATTGTAAATTTAGGATATGCGAAGGAACTGAGGTCAAACAATTTATAGTCTTATAAGAATGTAGATATAAATTTCTAAATATCTTTTTGAGTTAGCCACTTCTACCAACGAATATGTGTCGCATAACAACTGAAATTGACGATTAAGAGCTAGATCTTGTCCACAAATGAACATTACGAAATCAATCAAATGTTATCCATGTTTATCCATTTTTGACATACTATTGAAATTGACTATGCAAGCTCCGACAAACGATTTTTTCCAAGGCAAACTTAAGGTACTTTTTTGTTGAAGACCCGATATATCGAGTATCTCAGCAAATCTGAGCTGTACGGAATAACATTTGATTTCACATATTGTTGATTTTTATCTTCCAAGAACAAAATGCTCAAAAATACTCATTGCGTCTACTAGTTCCCGAACGAATACAACTTAATGTTTCACATTATGTCACAATTATTTAAATAATTTTAGAAAAAGGTCTAGTTTTGTTTTAATAACATTTGATTTAAGCAAGTAAGTTAGTCAAGTTGCATAGTCTTCCAGCTTCCGCTCTGATACCTCCTTTCCGAATCCCTCCACTTTTTCTTGTTACAATTTTTAATCATCTACCCTAAGTTCATAATTTCTGTAATGAAATAACAATGACTAAATGATTAAAAATTGTAATTTTGTAATATTTTTTGAAAAAACCAAGGTATCCAAGCGGAAGCCGCGAGACTATGCTTGCCTGAAACAAATGTTAAAATAGCGTTAAATAGACTTTGGAAAATCTGTTTCTTTAATTATTTAAATAATTGTGGCGTAATTCATCAAAACACACTGTATGCCAATTATTTGCTTCAGGTCTACTGAATACTAATGGATTCCGTTAATATCCCAACTGCCGAAAAACGTGCTGAATACAGAAAAGAGTTTATTAAAAGTTTCGTGAGGTCATTTGAGACGAAACTGGACAATTATGAAGAAGAACTACAAAATAAGAAAACTAAAACCGGAACCACCGCAGGAGCTTCCGGGGGAATAGGAGCTGCAATAGGCGGAGCAGCAGGAAGTTTATTAGGTGCTCCAGGTGTGGGAAGTGCGGCAGGGAGGAAGGTGGCAAACTTAATTGGGAATTATTTCGGAAGCAAAACACACAAAAATAAAGCGGGGAAAATCAACGAATTCATCCATCCTTACAGACACGATGACTTTAGAAGAGTACTAATAAAGGGCGCTTCGGTTTCCTTTCACTGTTACGAGTGTCAGTTTACGAAAGTCAATTACACGGGAGGATGGAGTGTTGGTATGAATCGTCTGGCAGAAGAAGCCGTGGATAGATTAATTAATCACATCAACGATCTCGCCGAAGTAAACGACGTGACGTTTTCTGTCGATTTTATAACTCAAGGTATCGTTCTTGGCAAACCGAAAGAATACATCAAAAACAAAGTACTAAAGAATAAAATACAGTTTAATTCCATCGAGTGCAAAATTGCTAATATCTTTGGCAAAGTAGGCCTGAAAATCACGCAAGAAGATTCAACTGCCAAATACTACCGCAAGAAAAATAATGAAAGTCACACTGCCAAATACGGTCATCGACTTCCATTTAACTGGGAACTGGAAAAGTTTGATGAAATAATTGAAAATTATGTCGAAGAAGATTGTCCGAAAGAAGTATTTATCTACAGCGACCAATCGGTGGAAGAAGTCGACGGTATATTAGAAGACGTAAACAAAACCGATCCCCTATTGTTCCCTGATATAATACAGAGTGAAATTCGAAAAACCCACGAAGAAAACAAGAGTACTTTGAGTCTCATGAACCAAAAATACGAGGAAGTGGTTAACAATGTGGAAAAAATCCACGTGCAAACAACTTTCATTCAGGAAGCTCTAAAACTGTCGTTGTCTAAGGCGGATAAAACTGTTTCAATCTGGTTTGATGTGATAAACCCTGTCAAGGCATTTACTGGAAGAACAACCGAATTAGAAGACCTTCATAGTGCCTTACAGAGTGAAAAAAGGCAGATGGTGATTTCGCAGACTGCAGCCATAAGCGGATTAGGTGGCATTGGTAAAAGCGAACTAGCTAGGAAGTACGCCGAAATATTCAGTAGTTACTATGAAAATGTTGTTTGGATCAGTTCTGAAACCCAGGAGAGTTTGAAGGAATCGTTTCAAAAATTAGCCAGGGAATTGGATATCCCAACAGTTGAGAAAGTAGACTTGAATTCCTACCAAGAAAGAAACATAGTTTTCGTCGTCAAAGACGTCTACAAACGACTGAGAAATTCGGAAAGCCTGTTTATTTTTGATAACGCCGAGGACTACGTGGATATAAAACACTTTCTACCAGTAAACTTATCACCCAACTATAAAAAGCCTTATTTATTAATTACTTCTCGCAATTGCAATTGGAGATTGGGGGAGGAAGGAAAGGTGGAAGTCCTGCCGTTAAAGGATTTTGAAGTTGGCGAAGCCATAGAATTTATAAAGACCGCTTTGGAAATAAAACATAGCAGTTATGATGATGATATCAAAGAATTAGTTGAAATGTTGTACTGTTTCCCTCTCGCTTTGCAACAGGCGCAGGCGTGTATTCAAGAAAAAAATTTGGAGCTGAAACTGAAATCAGAGGGAACGTTTTCGATCAGAGATTACATAACAGAGTACAAGAACACGTCCAAGAGATCGGAATTTTTAAATTTCTCGACGAAACACGGCAACGACCGTTACGTCAGGACCGTTTACACAACCCTAATCATTACGCTTGATAATTTGAAGCACAAATTGAATGGAACCTCAGCGCTGCTGATTGTTGAAGTACTGGCGTATTTTGCTTCGGATAGAATTTCCGTTGAAAAAATCTTCTCCAAATTATTGAAGGGCAAAGACCTGTGGGCAAGCGTTGAGCTACTCGCAAAGTATTCGATCATTAACGTCACAAGAGGATTCGCAAGTATTCACAGATTGATCCAAGAAGTTATAAGGTTAGAACTGGTGAAACGGAAGAGGGAAATCAATGTATTAAGGCAAGCACTCAAAGTAATTAACAGAACGGTGTACATAATTGAGGATGACATAACGCATTTTATATCAGTTTGGAAACACACTGTAAACCACGACAAGCTAATCGATGAGTTCTTTTTCAAGTTTATTTATGGAAAAGGGAAAAATAACATCCTGCACTTGCTCGCTGAAAGTGGTGAGACCAAAGTCACTAAGACGATTTTATCAAAGTTGAGAGCAAGATATTCTCATAAGTTGCAGGGCATATTAAATGAAACTGATCAGTATGGTAGGACCCCGTTATACATGGCCGTTGAAAATAATCACTTGGAAACGGCAATGGTGTTAAGAAATGAAGGCGCCAACGTTGATATCCCATCTAGCATTGCTTATAACTCGTTAAGCACAAGAAGGACTTCTGGCTGGACGCCACTTCATGTTGCTTCTTACAAAGGTTACGTCGAGGTTGCTACTTTTCTTGTCAACAGCGGTGCTAACACTAATCTTGCCGATAGTTTACAACGAAAACCGATAGACTTAGCAGTTGACGCTGGTCACTCAAAAATCGTACAAATTTTGAATCCCGGTGGTTATGACCACTTACTACATACGGCTGTGAGAAATGGAAAACTGCACGACGTTAAACTACTCCACGAAAAAGGTGTAAATTTGAACGCGAGGTTAGCAAATTGGACTGCACTGCACTTAGCTGCTTTTAGTGGAGATCTAGAGATAGTAAAATTTCTAGTGGAAAACGGGGCTATAGTAGATGATTCTAGCGACGATGGGTTTACTCCACTACACGCAGCGGCATCAAGCGGACATTTACCAACGCTAAAGTATTTGATAAGCAAAATAAACTATGATATTAGCGATATAAGGAACGAAGATGGATGGGCACTTATACATGCCGCTGCACAAAATGGTCACCTAGATGTCGTTAAATTCCTGATCGAAGATATGAAGCAGGATAAAAACATGACTGACAAGAAAGGCACCACGCCTTTACAGACAGCGGCATTCCATGGTAAACTAGACGTAGTTGAATATGTCTTAAGCAAGAATGTAAATGTCAACGCCGAAGATGTGGTAGGGAGCAACATTTTGACTTCCGCCGCAGTAAACTACCACATTCAAATTATCAAACTTTTATTGACGTGCAAAGAAATAAGAATTAGCAATACACCTATTAATGAAGAAACCCTGTTTGGTAGATTGAACTTCACAGTACTTCACTTACTTGCAGCCTACGATGGGCTAGAAGTCTTCAGGGATTTAGTTGAGAAACACAACATGGATATTAACGTCGGGGAAAATATAAGTTTAACTCCACTACATGTAGCTGCGTTATTTAATTGTATGAACGTCATAAATTATTTAATCGACACAGGAGCAAACATCGACATTAAGATAAACGTATCGAACGTAATCGACGTATTTATTAAAATCGTAAACGACGGTGCCATAGTAAATTCGAGCATGAAAACCGTCGTCTCGGTATTATTTAATTTCGTTAAATATTTCCGCTTCGGAAGTCTATGTTCCTTTTTGTTAACGCCTGCCAATATTCACAGGGGACTGGGATACAATCCACATCCTGCGCTCAGCAAACACTCCAGGTGGTACTTCTGGTGTATCTTAAGGATATTTTTTAACTTGAAGCCCATTAAAACCCACATTAGTTACGTGAAGTCTTATATGGATGAAAAAAAATATAATAATTCGTATTCGGGGACGGACGCCGATTATTTCATCGCTAAGGTAATCGACGGTGACCAAAAGTTCCCGACTGACACGACCAAATTAAAGTACATGTTTTATTTTGTGATTTTTTTCTTCGTGTGTATTGTCGTAATAAATGTGCTGCCATCAATTTGTGATTTTATACTAAGATGAAAAATGTGATTTACGTTTATTTTTAATAAAATAAAATGAATTTGTTTGGTTTTTTTTTTGCTTTGGAGCATATGCGAATCAAAGATGGCATGATCGTGATGTGTAACGCAAATCAGCGAATAAGCCCATTTTTTATTTACTCGCCCGAACAGTGAAAGACGAGATAAGATTAGATAAATTTATATACATGTATTGGCCATCAGATTATGCCGAATAAATGCGGAGACCCATGAGTGAACACAACCATTGTTGTAACGGTGTATTTAAGTGCGTAAGAAGTTTTACTGAGTATTATGTAAGTATTTATTAAGATGTTTTCTTTTTCTTTAAAAATATAGATTGTGTTTTCCTCCCTGAGAACATTTTGCGAAACTATGAATCATCACACTTTGAGATCAAGAGCACCCATTCAATCAAAAAACACTGTCAAGGTTTTGATTTAAATTTGTCTTGTGGGTCTCTTCACGCATTTTTTCTTGTATATTACAATTTTGCTGTCTGACATGTATACAATACGTACCCAAAATAACCTAGCAATTTCTAGATACTTCCAATTATTTAGTAATTAAGTGTTTCCTGGGATTATATGTTGCAATTATTAATTAACGGATGATAGTATCCTTTATTATCTAAAACAGTAATAGGTATGATAAGTGCACCTTTACTTCTTTGATATTAACGCAAAGTACTTGAATATTAAGTGTACGATTATTTTTGTTAGCTGCAGCTTAATATTAAACATATTTTATTTTCTATATTACAATTTATTACAGGAGGTTGTTTGCTATTTTAAATTCGAAGCAGGATTACATATGGAAATCATATTCAATCTTAACTATTGTCACCTTGTTAATGCACGTTGAATATAAAAACGGTCGAACGTTTCTGTTTGTAATGTAATTGTTCTTTCGTCTTAACAAAACACTTTGTTCGTACGACATTAGACGTTTGTTGTAAACAAGTTCAAATTATTTTTAAGAGTTACATTTAAAAATCGTAAAGAAATGTTAAAGATAAGTTCTAGAAAATGACCAGAGTGTACGATATGTAATAATGTAAAATTTGTAATAGGAAAAATTGATTTCGAAAAATGTTTCAAGCAATAAATTTTCGTTGTTTGCTTAGTATGTAGAATCGATTAATTGAATTAGTTCTTATCTTATCACTTCCAGGAAGTATTTTTTCGCATTTTGACTAGGTATTCACCGCTATCGATATTGATATAGCCTTGAAATAAACGAAATTAAAATCAATCGTTCAAACTGATCTTTGTGTTTTCATTTTTAATAGTGAATTATTATCTTATGGCAGGTTTCCACGAGGCCAGTAAGCAGGCCAGTAGCTGGAGTCCTGTGACTGGACTCCAGCTACTGGCCTGTTCACTGGCCTCGTGGAAACGCGGCTTTAAGGATGCATAAAATTATTGTTTTTTACCTTTTCGTTTGTTTCGTTCATTAAATATTCACGATAAGCTACGAGTATAATCAATTCGGAAACAAGAAGAGATAAATTAATGTTGTTACTAGACGCGAAATAATCAAACAGTTGCAAAATTTGAAACGGCCTGTATATCTTTCAGCATGTCGGGCAGAGTGGTGACTGACGCTACCGGGCTTAAAGCACCAAAAATTCCAGAAGGTGATCTTAACATTACAAGTAAGCTATTAAAAAGGGCAAATTAATTATTACTTATAAATTTTCCGTTGCAGTTCAAATAAACGATGCAGAGGCCCCCAACGTAGAAACTGAAGGTAATTTGATTCAAACCCAATTTAATCAAATAAAGAGAATTTTTGTGTTAGTTTCAGTGCAAGTACACAAAAGAAGATTTGTTGAAAAGCCAGACCAAATCCATGATTCGTTTGAATATCCCAGAGAAGGAAGCGATCCCGGTTTACTAGTCATATTCAATCAAGAAGAATTTTTGACTGATAATCCCAAAAGAGAAGGCACCAGAAAGGACGTCGAGAACCTCATCATCACCCTAGGAAGGCTTGGCTTTAACATCCACGAGGAGTACATATTTCACGACCTAACAAGACAAGACATACTTGATAAAATAGACAAAAGTAAGTTGCAGTTTTCTTGCGTTCTAATTCTAATTTGTTACTCTACTTCCAGTATGTGATTTAGACCATTCAGCAAGGAACTGTTTAATAGTAGTTTTTTTAACGCACGGATACACAGAGGATATGCTATGCGCCAAGGATGGGGAATTGCAGGCGAAAGATATTTGGGAAAAGTTTACCCAGTGTGAATCTTTGAGAAACAAACCCAAGCTATTTATTTTTCAGGTGAGCTAATTTTTATTTCTTCTAAATTAAAAAGAATAAACTGTTGATTTAAGGCATGTAAAGGAGACAAATTGGGTAAAGTATTTAGCGTTGGAAATAAGGAAACCGAAATCGACGAAGATCAATTTAAGATAGTTCCTAGAAATATATTTACCACACCTCTAGAACCACACATGTTATTGGTGTACGCTTCCGTTGAAGGTACAACGTTTTGTTATTCTAAAAACCGTATGGTGCATTTTTGTATTTTTTAGGGAACGTTTCTTTTAGAAATGAAGAACAAGGGACGTGGTTTATACAAGAGTTATGTAGAAATTTCCTGGCTTACGGCAGACGAGATGATGTAATCAGCTTAATTATACGAACGTCGAAATGTGTAGCTACTTATGACGTCGTAGAAAATAACACAACGTACAAGCAAATGCCCACATTTATATCGACTTTAACGAAGAAGTTCTATTTGGTTAAAAGTAAAGATAGGAATATTACTCTGGCCTTTAAAAAGAGGCAAGATGAAATTATAGAACTTTTGGAGAATCTTAAAATTAGGGTAAACGCGCTGTATGAAGCTGCTAATAAAAGGAAAAATAAATAACCATGAAAGGGAATAGGTTACTTTCTGAATTCTTTGTGATTGTAATAATGCAAACTTAATAAAATATTATTATTATTATATTTATATATTAATAAAAAGATGAAGAGGAAGATTTATTTTATGTGCAATATAAACATAAAAATAAAAATTAAATAACATTTTCAAGGACGCCAGGGTTTTGAAGGCTCCGTCACTGAAGATTTCCTATTTGCTGGTCTTGGAGAATTTTCTTTCTTCAAAGTGAACTTTCTCTCACGTGTCGCCGCCGAATCAGTAAAAGTAACAGA